>CM056377.1:13279637-13338816 GCA_029718625.1 Synaphobranchus kaupii | reverse complement strand
TTTTTCCATCATCCCAGGATCCATTTTATACGGCGCAAACCTTGAAATCGGCGGTTAATGAGATTGTGACGTGACGAATGTGCCAATGTTTGCGCAACTCTACGATTTCTGAATTCTATGGGAACATACAAACATAATTTCAGTATATAATGACTTGAGAAATGAACTGTTGGGTTCAAACAAAGATGAAGCAGAGCTGAGAGAATGCATTAAAATAAGCCCTGGGACTGAAAAGGGTCAAAGGTGGATATGGGAGCACAGGGAATAGAGAGATATATATATTTATCATTGTCAGGTATTAAAAGAGCAGCCAGCAGTGTTGAGAAGTCATTGTGTATTTTATTCTGAAGTGATATGGGGGGAGGTGGGGTTCGTAATGTGTGCTCCACCCACCTCCTCCCTCTGAGGGATTCCAGCCAGAGCGACCCCCTCCACACCCAAACCCCCCTGCGCCCCCCTCCCATCCCTGCTTCTCAAAGAGCCCGCCTCCCTGCCAGCCGGCTGTATATCCCAGCGCATACACGCTGGATGAGTTCCCTCGCTGGGCAGACACGCTAACGTCTGCAGCATGTTCCCTCCATCTCATTTTGGGCCGTAATCTTACTCATGGCTCCCAGTGGATTTCCTGTTTTTGTGGAGGGGGCGGGGGTGTGCTATGCGGGGCGAGACGTCGGTTAAGGCCCGCCCCGCTGCGGTGGCGGCTCTGAAGGACGTGCCTCGCGCCCAGCGCTCGCGTAAATTACAGTTAAGCGCTAAGTGAGTCATCCTCCGCTAACGTGACAGAGAGCGCCATTTTTACGACCTGCGGCTTATTACAGACCAAACACGAAGTCGCCTACTCACTGTGGCACAGTGACAACACAGGAGAACCTGCCAGGCCTTTGGTTAATACACACACCTAAATAAACACAGCCGTGCTCCCGGGTCTGCCCGATATCTAAGCAACACCTGGCCCCTCTGCTCCACAATACACCCACTTGTAAGCCACTGCCACCTGGGTAACCCACTGCATGTAAAAATAGCTCAAATCTACCGATAATACCCTCCAAAACCCCCCAATTTTACCACTGCTGGAACTGTTTTTGAGATTTCAAAAACCTGCCATTTTATTTGGATAATTATTCTAAATTTTGAGGAAAAAATCTCCCCTGGCCAGAATACACAACCTGTAATTGTGAGCTCTCAACTTCCAGCTGTTGCACACTTACACACATGCTTTACCCAGCATTGATTGGGTATAACACGATACTGTCATTCTGTAAAGGCTAAGCTCAATTACACTTGTCACTTGTGTATATCAATGAGCCATCTGTTGATGACAGATAAGAATGCCTGTGCTCAAGCGCTCATCTTCGTAAGAGACTGTTGTACGACATATGCGGTTTGGGTGGAAATCTACCATTAGCACTTAAGTGTTTTTAAGTAAACGGTGGATCAGTGTTTGATTTGGTTTGTCAGTGTGTGACAATAACCTTATTTCATGAAGTCAATGCATTTGTGTACTGGAAAATAAAATGTCCATAACCCTGGACAAAAAACGTTTGGTGAACTTACTGTTTAAAGACCATCAACTGCAGTGTCGTATTTTACCAAAGCTGCCCTTGATCTTTTAAAAGGTAGTTGACGATGGAATGCTCCCCTGTTTTTACACTGTCTGTCTGTCTGTCTGTTGATGAATGCTTACTATTTGACACTGTGAACCCAAAGGACACCAGTAAAGTTGCGTGCAACAATAAAGTTTCAAGTTATTGCATTCAAGTCCTTATTTCTTCTCAAACAGCCACTCCGCTGTGAATGCGTGTCCTAAAATCCTGGTAGATACTATATCATCAGAACGTTAGCTGGTAGGGGGTTTACATTCAGTACGATGGATACTGCGGAAACATGTGACATTTCATAGAGCGCGTGGTTATTAACCTCAGCTCTGACTGAGTGCGCTGGATGGCCAGATCAAAGAGGATCATGGGAATAATAAATTAGAATGTGGAACCTGGGTGAACTCAACCTCCCGAAACGGGGAACAGAAGAACTGCAGCTCTGAGGCTCATGTTCACCCCACTGGGGGGTCCAGTGAAAAACACAGAAAGAACTACAACATCCATAGCTCCCCAATAAACGCATTACATCTCTATCATCCACAATGAATATTCAACCCTATGTAACATAAATGCCTGTCAACAAAGTTACTGTAAAATGTTATTAAATGTCTGTTTCTGCTGTGTGTAAGAAAACCCTGATATAAATACATAAAACTGATATAAAACCTGAACTAATATTTTGTCCAATGATTGAACGATGGACGAGTTCTGTGCTGGTCACAGTCTGGACCTCTAATCGCCCATCATTAAATAATCAGCGCCAACTAGATTGACCACTTCCCCCTCAGGGAGCCCAATGACGCAACAGTTACCCAAAAAAATAAAACCTCAAGACTGCTGAGAAAGCTGTGGTACCCCCACCACAACAGTGACTGTAAAAACAGCAGTGAGAAAGGCAACGCTCCAAACGCCCTAACAATCTACGTAAAACCGCTTAAATCTGCATCGGAAACTAGCATGCAAGCCCCCGCCCCCCCCATTTTGTTTTTGTATTTGCTTGTTATTTTGGCACTGAGAGAGGCAAACATCCTCAAAATGCTGGAACTCCTTTCTGTCCTTCAGAGCCATCATAAATCCAAGAGTCATCTGTAAATGATGCCATATGTCAAATTCTGGGCGTAAGGAAAGGTTAAACACGAGGCTCATTGGCAGTGGGATGCTGGGTGTCCTCTCTGCTGCTTATGATGACGCCGACTGTAAGGTTTGCTCTGGTTTCTGCATTATCCTCCTGGAACACTGCAATTAATTTCTGTCCCCTGTAGGGGACATGAGTCTCTAGTCTTAATCTCAAAAACCATGTTTTCTTCTATGCTGAAAACTAAACTACAAGGGACATTCAATAAAAATTGAAATATTTTCACCACAACATGTTTTTTGTCATCCAAGACACTTGAATTATGTATAAAAAATAAAAAATAAATTTTAAAAATACTTCAACTTTTTTTTTCTGCCGGGTCTCAGAAAGTTAAGGGAATAAACACTTCCGTGTTTACCATTCACTGTGCATCACTAACACAAGGAGCCCTTCGCATTTCTGTGACAGTGGGAGAGCACAAGACCGCGTGGATTCACTTCCAAAACACACCCGAAAGACAAACGAGCAGGTACTGAGGGAGGCGGGGCCACCGGTGTGAAAGACCGCCCGTCTGCTCAGTGCTCTCTTTCCGTTTATCTTTCCCTTCATTCGACAGAAAGCAGGAGAGGCGACACCACAGCTCCTCTGGGCAGGATCCAAGCGTACGATCGGCAAGGAGAGCGGTTTGGTATGGCGGGTGAAGAGCCGCTGTGAGCAGCAACGCTGGCAGGGCCCATTGCTTCAGCCAGTTCTCTGTGGGCCCAATAACTGCTCCTGAATCACTCCTGGTTTCACTGCTGAGTTCCTGGGCTGGAGCAAGCGGGCGGCCTTATTTCACCCCTTTTCCACCAGGTTGTAGGAACTAAAAGAGGGTAGGAACTATTCACAATGGGGACTATACAGTTCCTGGAGCGTGTTCTTTCCAACCGCAGACAATTTTGACTGCTTTTGTTTATCAAGACTCTATAGCTGCTTCTAAATGTTTTTTCTGTTGTTGGTATTTAAAAATGGCGCTCAATCTGTTTGGCGATTCTTGCTAATTTTGCGTTTGACCAATCAGCGATGTTCTGTACTGCATGGTCCACCCCAATAGTTTGCAGACTATAGAAAAGTACTACCTTGTGAGCAGGGACTAAAAAAGGGGATAGGAACCATGCCCCAGGAACCTAATTAGGCAGGTGGCAAACCAAAAAGAGTTCCGAAAAAGTTCCTGAGTTTCAGAAAAGTTTCATCGGGTGGAAAAGAGGCTTTTGATTTAGCGCTGCCCGTCACCGCCTGAGGGCTCTCTTAGAGGGCTCCCACTTCCCCTCCTCCCTTTCTCTCCCCCCATCTTCATCCCTCTCTTCCTCTTGTATCTCTCTAGCTTCTGGTGTATGTTGAACTCTGCATCCGTTCCACAGAACAGAACTTACTCCCTGACCTGAGCAACGGCTCCTAATCTCGGGGCAGATCTTACAGCTGTTCCAACAACAAACGATTATGTGGAGTTTTGCAGTGGAGGCCTTTCACAGAAACAACCCCCCGGTCCTTTTTGTTTTTGCTTTGATTTCACTTGAAATGCTATTTATGGAACAGCCCGAAAGATTTAAAAAAAAACAAAAAAAAAACAATTGCACATTTTTCCAGAACACAGTATTTTTGCGGAGACAAGTTGGTTGTGGAATTATTCTATGACTATGAGCTTCAAAAACAAACCCTTCCCTGCTAGGAATAAAACCACACATCTCAGCCTGGCTCATCTTTCTATAACAGCACCGTACAGTACAGAACAGTACAGTTTGACAACTATTGTAGCAGTAATAGTGGGAGCAGAAGTAATATTTGTTTAAATTTCTACATGTTGGACCTACAGTCGTCATAAACCAGGCTGTGCAACCACTGCACTATGCCGCCACATAAAGAGCACAAGAGCGCTGATCCCCCATTCACCACATCATATCCTTCCCCATTAATTAGCATGAAGGCAGCCAATCAGAGAGAAGGGCAGCCAATCAGAGAGAAGGGCAGCCAATCAGAGAGAAGAGTAGCCAATCAGAGACAAGGCAGGAGATGCACCGCTCTGACAGGAATACCAGGGAGAGGGTGGAGGGGCGAGGGGTGAGGGGCGAAGCGCTCCCCCCAGTGGGGGTTTGGGTCTCCAATTAACCCTTGAACAGGGGAGGGCACACAGTGGAAGGATATAGGCTGAATCCCAAACTGAGCGCCCACAGGCTGGTGGACTTGCAGACTTTAATGGCGTATTTTCGAGGAGAGGTAACTCTGCATTGACGCGGACTTGCAAAAAGTGCGGGTGGAGAGTGCGAAAAGTCCGCATAAGAGCACTTGCCAAAAACACCGTTCTCACAATGGGACGGCCCTAAGCACTCACGGACTTAACGAGAACGAGCCTTTGAGTCCACGAGCCTTTGAGTCCACGAGCCTTTGAATCCACGAGCCTTTGAGTCCACGAGCCTTTGAGTCCACGAGCCTTTGAATCCACGAGCCTTTGAGTCCACGAGCCTTTGAATCCACGAGCCTTTGAGTCCACGAGCCTTTGAGTCCACGAGCCTTTGAATCCACGAGCCTTTGAGTCCACGAGCCTTTGAGTCCACGAGCCTTTGAATCCACGAGCCTTTGAGTCCACGAGCCTTTGAATCCACGAGCCTTTGAGTCCACGAGCCTTTGAGTCCTGAGAATGGGATTCAGCCACGGCCTTACGCCTCACAGACTCAGCACCTGAAAGCCCATTAAACAGCGCTGTAGCCCATTACCGCCACATACGGTCACCGTGCGTTCATTTCTCCGCCGCTAATTAATGAACGCACCACCGCCGCCCCCGCCCTCGCTCCGCACGCCGCTGCAGCGGTCACGACCTCTCTAGAGGACACCGCTGTTGTTATTAAATGTACCGGCCGCTCTCACGTTAACGCGGTCTGGGTCGAGAGGTTTTATTTACAGCTCCGCTGACTGACATCCTGGGGGGACTCCGTACCTGAAATGCGGGGCTCGTGAGACAGGGCACCTGCTGTGTGCGACACACCAAACGCTAGTGGGACACACACCACGGTCACTAAGCTCTGAAAGTAGCTTTTCTCTAGCAACACAAGTATGGTACTGGAAAAGATTCAGAACAAACAAAAAATGTCAAAACAATAAATATTACAGCACCCAAGTGTTTTACCCAGATGGTAAAAGCGCTGAAAAAAGACCTTTAACAACAGTTTCAAAGCCTGCATTAAAAACTGGGCTGTTCACATCACACACAAGCTGATATGAGACCTCTCTGGGGTTCAGGACCATGGTCAAGACCTTTAACACAACCGTTCTTTGACCCTCCCAACTGACAGCACTCCATAAACAAAGACGGTACCACTAAAGAGGCCTTCGCTGTGGCCTCTAGCTGCTTCCGGAAGAGACCGCAGCGGCGTGTCTTCATTTCAACAATGGCCTAGTGTGCTGTGAAATCACGAGGGCCAATCAGAGGCCTTCAAAGTGTGGCTGGAATGGCTCTGTGAAGAAAATAAACGATTGCATAACGTTCAAACGCTTTCCCCTGCGTCTTTGCACAGACTATTAAGTAAATGTCGAGCTCCATTTAGATAAATGAATCAAATGTTACCAGTAAGGGCAATTATTTGAGGCAAGTATATTACGCTTAAAGGTCAGACAGGGGCTAAGGGGAGCACAGGGGAGTGAAACATGAGCATAACGGCGGGGAGGTCATATGAGGCGCTGGCCTGGGTTTCACGGCTGTTAACATAATTCATTGCAGCCTACTGGCCTGCGGCAGGCCCTGGGGTCAGAGGTCAGGGGTCGCGGCATGCGGCAGGCCTTGGGCCGGCGGGGAGGAATGTCTGAGCTGGGATGAGGAACGGTGGTGTCACCGCAGCACGCCGTGGGCGTTTCCTGTGTGAACACTCCAACCGCAAAACCCAGCGCGCTTCCAGTCAAGGCTATTCTTAGTTTCCATTGGCTCGGCATTTCCCCTGCCCCAATGGGGGAGAAAAGGAAAATATGAAGAGTAAATGAGGGGAAGTCATTGGGTGACAGAAATGAGGAGGCCACGCCCACTGAAGCCCTTGACGATGAGCGCTGAGTCACTGCTGTGTTGTACATCCTCTGTCTGTGCAAGTTCCCTTCCAATATGAACCCACATGCCACGCTAACCACGGTACAACAACTACTGCAACAAATATTTACAAACGTATAACGTTACACACACACGCACACACACAAAGACGGACAGGGCACCAACATACACTAAAACGGACACAAACTTTAAACGAAGACGCGTGGACTACGATGTGACGTTTCAACATTTTAACCTGCATTCAGACTAGCAGAGTGAGGAAGAACACCGTAATGGGGAGTTGAAATGCGGCATAACAGCAGAAACGATAACAGGCCCGGGGCTGGACGCTCTTACCTTTCTTGGTTTCACTTTGTCTTGGTGGTCGTACTGAAAGATGCCTTTGTAGCTCAGACCCAGCCACCACGGAATACCCTGCTTGTCCTGTTATGACAGGGAAAGAAAACACTCATCAGGGAAAGCACTAAAGGATTATGGGATACGTGCTAATACACTCTCAGCTGCGCTGGAGGGATGTAACCGGAGACCAGCTGTGTTTTTTTAAAGGCCAAAGCCGGAGCTCGGCTCGTTGGGATCAATTCCATTTTCAGTTCAACTGAGTTCAGGAAATTCCATAAAATTCAGTTAATTAATTCAAAAAGCCTCAAGGAGCAGTTTGGGAATCTTTCCGCATTTTTAACTGAAAGCTAGTTTGACACCCAAAACCCATGCAGGCCACAGCTTTGCCGTACAGGTAAACTGAACAAACAGATTAAACACGAAACCCTGAGACGGTAACCGACACTATATCTGAACTCAACAGAATTCTCTGTTGTGCTATAATCAACTGCCACCAACCAACCAGTTTGCTTGTGGCCGCATTTAAGACACATAAACAGGTCTTGGGGATAATTCCAGACCATTGACCATCATTTGTTTGCCTGAGGTCACCTTTAGTGGTTAGTGTACTCTGTGCTCTGCCTGTTTTGTGCCTGGTCAATGGCAAACAAAGGACAGGCGACCTTTATCTCACCTCTAAATAACAGCTTACCTCAGATTAGTCCAGCCAGCACCATGTTACATCTACAGACACTACACTGTTCATCTAAGGTTAAATATTCATGGAGTTAGTATAAGCACAACACGCATTGCATTTTCTTTAATCTCAAATAGGTTTTGGGGGTTCTTCCCAGTACAGAGCAGCATGCGGGTGATAAAGACGTACCTTCACGGCGTAGTAATGGACTCCGTACGTGGGGAGGGACTCCACTATGCTCATATAGCTGTGAAGGAGAGGAAACAAAGACACACGGCTCTTGGAATGCACTCTCGGCTGTGAACGACACACTTCACTGATGTCTTTAACACCACCTACGCTTCCATATAAAATGGCTGGGCTCTCTAGAAACCCATAAACAAGCACACCTTCCCGCTTTGGCTGCAGAGCCAAATGCATGTATGTACAAACACACGCGCACACACACACACACACACACACACAAACATATAAAATGGGTAAATTATAGTCGTTGACACTGGAAGGTAGGCTGCTTAAGATGGGAGGTTGAGCAGCTGTGTGGGTGAGATTTGGGAGGAAACAGACAGAGATGATGAGCACTCATCCTCTACAGGAAAGGGAGGGGGTACCTCGGATGATGAGCTAGCCTTACGGTACAGAGATAGAAGCGAAAGAGAGAGAGAGAGAGAGAGAGAGAGAGAGAGAGAGAGAGAGAGAGAGAGAGAGAGAGGTGGGGAAAGAGCGAGAGAAAGAGAAAGAGAGAGAAACCTTTTTTTACTTTTTTGATGTTTAAGAGAGAGGGACAGAGAGAGAAGAGAGAGAGACAGAGAGATAGCCAGAGAGAGAGGGACAGAGAGAGAAAGAGAGCTCTGCAGACTTACTTGACGATAGCCTGGCCTCTGGACTGACCGCTGAGCTTCTTGTAGTGCTCGATCACCCGGTCCTCACTGCAATATAGAAAATAAGCCCCACTTTAGTCCCACAGGCAAAGAGGTCCGCTGGACAGACAGAGGCATGGCCCGCTGGACTGCCTCACACCAGAATTCTGGGTCCAGTTGTACCATCAGACACACAGAGAAAGTAGCACAACAGTGGCCCTGGTCAGCTGTACACCTGCAGTCCATGCCCCTCCTCAGGCTCAATGACTTTGTGAGCTTGACTAACGGACTGCTGAGGCAAAAGAAGACTATCGCCTGTTTCAGAGGAGAGGGGGCGCTGGCCTGCGCCCTCACAAACCGATGGAGCAGGTTACAGCGATGGGCTCGGCCTAGCGACACAATGGAGCATTTCAGACCATGACAATAAAGGGGTATTAATCTTACACTGAAGCTGCAGACAGGGACATATTAAAGGCACCAGGGGGAGTGCAGCGAACTGGAAGACGAGGGCGGGGCCAGGCGGGGCGGGGCGGACCCCAGACCTAAGGAGGACGCAGGGGGCAGGGTCGGGGCGTGGCAGGGTCACAGGTTTGGTCACTATCACTGTCGCCTTCGCTCCTGGAGATCAATGACTCAGGCACGACCAATCGATGCCAGGTCAGGGGATCAAGCGCAGAGAGAATCCACTTGAGTACAGTCCTGAGTGACCTCAGCAGATGGAGAGGAGCACTCCACGGAGGCGGAGTCAGGGGGGGCGGGGCGGGGGCAGTACCGTGGGTGGGTGTGAGATCAAAGGTTGTGTGTGTGTGTCCGCGCATGTGTGTGTGCGTGGGATAGCAGCGCCAGAGATAAATACGCCAGGCACACACACTGTCGAGATAATTCCCACGATGCAACAGAAGAAGGAGAAGCAGCTGAATTGTTTGTTAGTTGGTTGGCGAACTTGGCGGAGCTGAATTCCTGCAAAGGCAGCCGTGCTGACTGACAGACACGGGAAGGGGGGGGGGGGGCTTTGGGGAAAACGGGACACCGCAGCGCTCAACTGCCAGTAAGTTTGAGAAAAAAAACAAACAAGTCTAAAAACCATCAAAGCAGAGGCTTTAGAGGAGGAGACGTCTCATCTTCAAAGCCCTCCCTGAGCAACGGCGGTCTCGCAGAGGAGATGAGCGGCGAAGTGGAGGAGGGGCGCCGGTCTCCCTCGCTCAGCCGCACACTCCGGCATGTGAAACACTGAGGCTGCTGGGAAGGCATAGAGGAGCGAGGGCGGGACGTCTCTCACGCTCGTGGTGGGGGGAGGTGGGGAGCAGTCGGAGGGTGCAGGGTTTCCGATGTGTCTGCAGCAGCTGGGGTTCTGGGGCCACTCTGTCTGGCAGCTGTGCGGGTTTACAGTGTGTCGGCTCCGCCCTCGGCCACGCCCATGCGCTCTGGACCGCGCCTCCTCCGGCCGGTCCAGCTGCAGACGCAGGTGCGATGCTCACGCCTTGGCTCCATTCAAACTGACCTGGGCCTGCTGCGCGCCCCAACTTTCACTTAATCATTCTAGGGGAGATTTTAAAATGTTTTCCACCCCTTACTGCAGCTTTAAGAGTACAAAACATTAATAAAGCCACTTTTATTATTTATCCATCACAGAACAAAACTCTTGGATCCACATTCATTCATGTTTAAAATAACAGGACGGCCTGAATCCAGTCCCACTACAGGCCAAGCCTGGGCAACACAAGCCCGCCACAGAACATCCACCTGTATCTACAAACCCTTTAAAGTGACGATGTCATTGGTATAGAACTCCTCCCCTTTTATCAACAAAGTGAACGGAGGCGTCTTTTGAATGGCAGAATCCTGTGTTACAGTGACAAATAATTTTATTTATTTATTTATTTAAAAGGGACAGCACATAGTAATCAACATATCCGCAAAAAGCATCAGTTGTTTCCTGCATGCTTGTGAAGTCGTGGTCACAGTGCTGGAGATGTAAATTGAAGGCTCTGTGTTGTTTGAGCTGCAGGGCAGTGGGACTCACCAGTAGGCCAGAGAGGGATGCTCCTTCAGGGCCTGTGTGGGCAGGGCGGGGAGCTTTTTCAGGTCGCCTCTCGTCACTTCATTGCTGGTGAGGAAACAATCAAAAGGAGAAGAAAATAACAAAGCCGTGAGAACACAATCACAAGGTTCTACATCTGGTCCCCGATCATGACATCACACGGCCAAAGTGCTGTACAAGGAGGGTTTTATTCTTCTATAGAGATGTAGCCAGTGTTTGGTCCAATTTTATTTTGATGGCCAAAATTCATCAGCAAGGGTTCAGGCCTCTGTACACCATTTGGCTCAAAGGGTTTAAAGGTTCTCCCACTCTGGTAAAAGGTCCGAGATCTGTGAGGCTGTTTCAGTGTCAGCAATGATCTGGGATTGTGAGCCTGTTTTAGAGTCAGTGATGATCTGGGATTGTGAGGCTGTGTTAGAGGCAGTAATGATCTGGGATTGTGAGGCTATGTTAGAGTCAGTGATGATCTGGGATTGTGAGGCTGTGTTAGAGTCAGTGATGATCTGGGATTGTGAGGCTGTGTTAGAGGCAGTGATGATCTGGGATTGTGAGGCTGTGTTAGAGTCAGTGATGATCTGGGATTGTGAGGCTGTTTTAGAGTCAGTGATGATCTGGGATTGTGAGGCTGTGTTAGACTCAGTAATGATCTGGGATTGTGAGGCTGTGTTAGAGGCAGTAATGATCTGGGAACAGTGTAGTTGTTGCGTGTCAGTATGAAAGTTTGGAGCTGCTCTCCGCTCTGTCTCTTGTGTGAAAAACGTGTGAAACAGCTGTGTTTGGGTGGAGAGCTGTGCCTGCCCCTGACTCAAGCCCCCACCACTGATCCCCTCATCCAAGCGTCTCGGAGACAGATCCCCCCTCCTCCGCGCACCCCCCCCCTCCTGGCTGCTGGCTTTAGGGTGGGTCAGCGGAAACCGAAGGCTTATGGAACATTCCAGACCTGCGTGGGACTGTTACAGTAACCCCCGTATTTATTTATTCTGCTATTTCGGGGAGGGGGGGGGAGACGACTCCTCTTTTCCCAGCAGTGTTAATGCTAGGCTTTGACACAGTTTTTAAGACCACCCCTATGCCTTGACTCAGCTGTAACATCCTCAGCAAATAATTTCATTTTCAAGCCAGGTGTGCTGGAGGTAAATAACAACGTCCCAACTGAGAGCTCCTCTGGTCGGTCCAAGATCACATCATCACCAGTAAAACAGTAACCCAGGGATACGGGGATAATAAACTGCAGCTAGTCTGAGGACAGAGAGTCTTGTTTTTGTCACGCAGAACACTATCCCAGGCGATGCCTGTGTGCTGGCCGGTCTTGTGATTTCATGGTGATACAGTGCATGTCACTTAATTCATACGATGCTTGTGTCTTGTGATTGCAGAAGAAACAAAGGTTCCCAGTGAGAGCTGGTAGAATTTCCTACCGGAAGGTCAAAGCCACACAATATTTTAAATAAACAATGTCAGTATTTGCTTGGTTCAAACACTTAAAGGAGAAGGACGAGAGGTTTAGCAGACCTCATTCCCGAAAGTATTTATGAGGCGTTCCGTCCATAGATGCGGTTTGTGCAACAATAATCTGAGCGCCATTCAATACTTCCACTTGACTTTATCAGCTGCGGATATTGTTTGTACACAACCATGTGTCACCACAAACGGCAGCAGGCTGACGAGAGCGAGAGCCGCATGTAGGACTCTCTCCAGGAAACCCCAGAAGGGCAGGATTTGCAGAAAAAACAATACGAGCAAAGCAGACACGCAACTCGACAACAGGCGAGCGAAACTAAACATGCACAAAGCGGAAGAATAACACACTTTTGGGTACGTCTTAAATCGGCTGGGCTTTTTTTTCTCTTTTTTTTTGCCAGACATTCATCATAAAGCTGGCCGGTTTCCAGTCATGGATTACAGACCCAATCACAGAGGGGGGGAGGAGCTGGAGAGAGCGGGGCAAGTGGCACAGAGAAAGGTAAAAGCAACATCTCTCCACCATCATGCAAAATAAATCAAGGGCTCAGAGATAAGGGGGGGAAAGGAAGGGGAATGAGTGGGGGGGTGGCCAAAAAAATATTAAAAACACCCGGACAAAAGCTGGCTTTGTAGTGCAGTTTTGCCTCAGTACCCTGAGCTGCTTACAGGGCAGGCTGACCCTCTTTCCCGCTGCACCATTGTTCCCCGGGACAATGCGCGTCCTGTTTCTCCTCTCCGTCTTATTTTCGGGGGCCTTTCACACTGGCTTTGGGTGCGCCACAGAACACAAGACTACCAACCGCCTCTCTCTGGCCAAGCTGCAGTGAGAGCAACAAGCCTGCAAATGCTACCTGCGGTTTATCAGTGTCTCTGCCCAGGGCCCAGAGAGAGAGAGAGAGAGAGAGAAAGGGGAAAGAGAGGAGGGAAAGAGAGAGAAAATGAGAAACAGAGAGTGACAGAAAGGTGGGGCGAGACAGAGAGAGAGCATGCGCATGCATGCAAACACACCTACAGCTGCAGATTGGCAGATGCCTCTCACAGTCAGGCAGCCTCTCTATTGGGAGTCACAGTCAGACAGCCTCTCTATTGGGAGTCACAGCCAGGCGGTCTCTCTATTGGGAGTCACAGTCAGGCAGCCTCTCTATTGGGAGTCACAGTCAGGCAGCCTCTCTATTGGGAGTCACAGTCAGACAGCCTCTCTATTGGGAGTCACAGCCAGGCGGCCTCTCTACTGGGAGTCACAGTCAGGCAGCCTGTCTATTGGGAGTCACAGTCAGGCAGCCTCTCTATTGGGAGTCACAGTCAGGCAGCCTCTCTATTGGGAGTCACAGTCAGGCAGCCTCTCTATTGGGAGTCACAGTCAGACAGCCTCTCTATTGGGAGTCACAGCCAGACGGCCTCTCTACTGGGAGTCACAGTCAGGCAGCCTGTCTATTGGGAGTCACAGTCAGGCAGCCTCTCTATTGGGAGTCACAGTCAGACAGCCACTCTATTGGAAGTCACAGCCAGGCGGCCTCTCTATTGGGAGTCACAGTCAGGCAGCCTCTCTATTGGGAGTCACAGCCAGGCGGCCTCTCTATTGGGAGTCACAGCCAGCTGGCCTCTCTATTGGGAGTCACAGCCAGGCGGCCTCTCTATTGGGAGTCACAGCCAGCTGGCCTCTCTATTGGGAGTCACAGCCAGACAGCCTCTCTATTGGGAGTCACAGCCAGGCGGCCTCTCTATTGGGAGTCACAGTCAGACAGCCTCTCTATTGGGAGTCACAGCCAGGCGGCCTCTCTATTGGGAGTCACAGCCAGGCAGCCTCTCTATTGGGAGTCACAGTCAGGCAGCTTCTCTATTGGGAGTCACAGTCAGGCAGCCTCTCTATTGGGAGTCACAGCCAGGCAGCCCTCTGTGAAAATGAGGGAGACTCAGTGAAGGTGGAAAAAGAGGAGGATGAGAAAAAGAGGGGGAAAAAGGGGGGTGACATATAGAAAGGGGGTAAAGAGACAGAAGGGAGTGGGACAGAAGAAGGAAGGAGAGATAAAGGGAGAGATGGAGGGAGAGGAGAGGGAGGAGAGAGGCTGACCCCTCTGGGACATGGCATGGCAGTTGAGCTGTAAAGTTTCTGCATGTTTATTTGTTGAATTCCACCCCTGCTCTACTCTACCTTCCTTCCTTCCTTCCTCACACCCTCACCTGTCACTCATCCCCTCTGCTTCACCTGCCTAAGCACCAGCACTCAGGGAAAGCCTCCCCGTTGGCTGGAGTGAGGGGGACAGCCTCCCCATTGGGCAGAGTGAGGGCGACAGCCTCCCCATTGGCCGGAGTGAGGGGGTGGGGGGGGCTCCTCATTGGGCAGAGTGAAGGGGGGGTGGGGCACTAATGGAGAACGCACAGATCTTTCACAAAAAGAAGGGGTTACTTGGTGTTATGGCTAAATTCCCAGGCTGGCCAGTGGCCACATAATCAACCCCCAGTTTAGTGGCTCAGTAACGTCAGCTCAGTGTGTGCTGAGGGCTCTGGCAGGTGGACTGCCCTTTGGTGATATTATTATTATTAGAAAGTGGTTTGTATCAAGATTATGATAATTTATTTTCTTCAATAATAATATTTGTGTTCACTGCCACTGTTTCAGTGTTCCAGCGCTATGCTCAGGCATTAGGAAGAATGAACACATTAATGATGGCTTCTGTGTGCTTCTTTTAAGAGCAGATAAACACTGTGTTGGTACATTGTGTTGGTAAGAATGGTTAAGTTTCACCTGGAGAACAATGACGTGATTAACAGGATCAGATGCACAGAGAAACTTAAGGTGTGCTTACCTGGTGAAGTCACCTTTCCCCTCCTGCGGAGAAACAGAGAAAAGAGAGGAAGTGCTCAGATATGCGTGCGTGTGTGTGTGTGTGTGTGTGTGTGTGTGATTGATAAGAGGGCCGGGGAGGGCAGGCACAGCTTCCTGTGGGCTCAAAGGCTGGGATTAATCAAGGTAAGATGAGGTATGAGCACCGTGAGACCCTGCAGAGTGGGGATGGGAAACACAATCTCTCCCAGCTGGGCTAAATTCCTCAGCGCTCTTTAACGGGGGACACCTGATCTCCCTGCACCTGGCGGGTCAGCACGCCCACTCACCCCCATATCTGGGGTTTGATGAGCCCCCAACTCTGTCACCCTGACATGCTCCCCGGCCCCTGGAACGAGTCGCGTCCAATCGACCCCGCCCCGCCGAGTTCTGGCGACCCCTAACACGGAGCGCTCCCAAAGAGATGCTAAATCACCGGCTTTACAAGAAAGCTGGGCGGGGTGGGGCCGGGGCGGGACGGGGGATTTGGTCTGATATTCTCATTTCAGTCACTAACTGAGGAAAAGACCCGCGGTGAAACACACGCTGCTGTGGAGCTCGGACAGAGCACAGCTTTGGGTCAGCTACGTTTTACGGGAAATAACGGTTTACGCTTTCACAAACCGCTGAAATACGCTAACAATATGGCAATTTATTTTTTTGAGATGACAGTTTAGCCATTAACACCAGATTACCAAAAGCAGCGGTTTATGAGGGGACACGGCTCCCAACCCCCAAGACCAGAGCAACAGGCCGACTACTAAAGGCAAAAAGAAACGACAGAGTAAATGAAAAAAAGACGAGGCCTCACATCCTTAGCAGGCAGATTTTGGGTTGTGATTCAGTATCGCTTCCCCTCTTTCAGAGACAAGAGCCAGGGCACTGTAACAGCAGTCCTAAAATCAGACCTCTGAGCGTGTTTAAATTACCCTGAGTCATGGGGGGTAGAATCAAAGCTTGCTACGGGCCAACTTTCCTTTTAAGCAAAACATGTGAAAGTTTGTGAGATCATTGAAGGAATGGCATCCCCATTGTAATGCCCACAGTTAATTTTACAACCTATTACTTATAGCTCTTTTAACATTATTACTGAGATTTATACTCATTATTGGTGAGCATTTTTAGTAGCTTAACCCAGCATCACCCAAGAAAATATTTAATGGCAAACTAATGAAACTTCATCGTGGGAAACTGACAATTAAGCTCACTAATCAGAAACAGACGTGGCCAAATAAAAACTTAAAGTAAGACAAAAGTGTTACACCAGTGTTTTTGCTAGTTCGTATGTTCCATATGTCCTGGTTTCCTGGTTTTAGTCAGCACAGTTAGCCAGCTAACTGAGTTATCCACGTACAAGGAACAGGGCCCAGAATCTAAAGAATCAGTCTGCCTGAACACTGACACCCTTAGATGCTGTAATCTGGAGCACTGCTCAAATGAGTACAATACTTCCCTGTATGTCACAGACAATCTGTGATGAATGTCAGTACATCTGCACACCTCC
Source organism: Synaphobranchus kaupii (assembly GCA_029718625.1). Taxonomy (NCBI): domain Eukaryota; kingdom Metazoa; phylum Chordata; class Actinopteri; order Anguilliformes; family Synaphobranchidae; genus Synaphobranchus; species Synaphobranchus kaupii. The sequence continues at coordinate 13,322,366 of CM056377.1, read as the reverse complement.
ATTATATCTATGTGAATAGTGTGGGATTTTGGTCTGTTTATAATACTGGTATGGCTGCCAGTACCTGGCCAATGATGGATTTGTTTTCCCCTTTGCGTTCAGTGCTGTGCGTTTGTCAGGCTTTTGTGCTATGCAGCGGTAAACAGACATAAATCGTGTATTATTCACACGCCTCTTCCTCACATAGCGTGTTCCAGCTCTTTTGCGGTTCGTGAGGCATCAAAACTTTGCCTCCGTTTCAAAAGCGCTCATCAGGTACGCCGCACGTTTTTGTTTGTTAACTTATTCACTTATCCGGCCGTCACCTTACCTGCAGTATGTAAGAGGCCAGTTCAAAGACCACTTCGCTGTCCACCTCAATGAGCTCCTGGGGAGAGGAAGAAGAGGAGGGTGAGGGTTCTATCTGCCCGTGCGGGAAGATAAACACCGCAGCGCATCACACTCGTCTCCTAAACATCAGCTACCAAAACCGAGCGAAGCGTAAATTAACGGCGTTGCTGACATTTTTAATTGAGTTTTCTCCTGCGTCGACCGTTTGTGTTTGAGAATGCGGGGAGACGCTTAACAGCTGCGCTGAGCAGACGTGCCGATGGAATGATGTATTCCTCGGGTGCGCCGACGGAGAGCTAGCGGCACGGGAGAGACACAGAGGCGCGCGTGCATTCTCACGCAGCGGAGGAACGCTCTGTGCAGAAGTGATGGAGCCAATCAATTTCTCAGTGTTAAACCCCTGGCTTCCTCACACACGCACATTTAAACCCATTTCAGAGAAGTGCATTACTGCCGAGCTGAACTCGAGCGCTAATTGCGCGACAGATGCTAACTTAACCAGAACGAATGAGCATTTGAGTGAGGCGGGAGAAATCAATAGAGATGACATTAATAGCAGAATATAATATAATCTTCAGTTTATCTGCATTCCCTTAATTTTCAAGCAACCTTTCATGCAACAGAAAATTAAATGTAGGCACAAAAAAAAGATGCATAAAATATGCATAAAAATTAAGTAAATTGATACATTTGTATGCTGTTTTCTGTTACGTTGAGTTAACCGCTGGCATGGAAGGCCCGAGTGAGAATCTCTAAAGAGATCCAGGGTCAGCTGAAACAGGGTGAGGGCCTGTCTGTAGTGTGGACAGGTACCCCCTGTATGCGGTTAGTGGAAACACGCCATGTCGTTCACCACATGTCAGTAACTAAGGGTGACACTTTAAAACAGATGCAGGTAATGAAATCAGTTACAGCAGGTTAGTCCGCTGTGTTAAGTTCTTGCCAATTAGAGCTGGAGGGGGCGGAGCCTGGGAGTGGCTCGGGAGAGAGGATGAGCTGGGCGGTTCCCATGCCGACCAGACTGGCTGCTACAATAGCTCCTCTTTTGTACTTATGTCTGCGTGTAGCCTGGGACTCGGAGACAAGAAGGACCTTGTTCTTTTATCCCCTCAGATTTCATTGGGAACCTTTAAGAAGAATCTTTTAGGCAAGCCAGCTTAGGCGCTTCAGAGTTACCGAAGATCCCCGCCCTCCCTGAATTGAGGCTGCACGCACCAGAAACTTAAAGAGAAAAATCTGGAAACACGTTCACGCGTTCTGCCGAGCATACGTAGAAGAGAAAAGGGGGTGTAACGACTCAAGTGGCACTGCGTGAGCATTAACAGGAAGGGCGGTGCCTTGAGTGAAAGACAGAAGGCTCCAGTGGCCCAGTGACCCACTTAACAAGAAATACAAACGACACATCAAGAACGTGAGACATGCCACACAAGCGCTAACTGCTAAGCTATGCACAGAAAAAACACTTATGGCTCTGTGCTTAGCCACACAGCGTTACAGTGTGTGTGTGTGCATGTGTGTGTGAGAGAGTGTGTGTGTGCGATTGCGTGTGTGTATGTGTGGGTGTGCATGTGTGTATGAGTGTGTTTGTGGGTGTATGCATGTGTTTTTTGTCTGTGTGTGTGTGTGTGTGTGTGTGTGTGTGTGTGTGTGTGTGTGTGTGTAATGCAGGTAGTATGCAGGATAACGTTAGCGATGGGCTAACAGAAGGAAAGACTGAAGTGATAGCAGCTCAGGTGCGAGACAGTGATAAACAGACAGCGTTAAACAGCTCCTCTAACGCCCACTTCAGTCTGCCGGAATTAGAGGGCAGAATGGCATCCCGCAATCCCGCTGCTGCCCCACGTAAAAAACGTTAGTCTTTATAGTCTGCAGCGTGTCCAGTTAGAGGAAATAAACTACCAGCCATCCCTCACACAGAGACACACACTCAGCTGGGACCCTGCACAGAAAAACTAAAACTCCTCCTGTTCCAGAGAACCGTAAATATCAAACGAGGGGAAAGCCACACTCCTCTAATGATCTATGTGGATATAAACCGACGCCCGTATTTTGGCAGATGCGACACTGCCCTGTCTCATTGCGTGAAGGACGAATGAAAACAGATTAGATAAACAGCAGCCATATATCAGCCCAGCCAAGGGTATTCTTATCAATGCGCAGCGACGGGGAACTTTCTGCCGCTAAGTTTCGGGCGCTCTCATTTCATGAATATTAAACGGAGCGGCTATCATCCCGCAAAAGGGTTGGAGAGGTTATCTGACATAAAGGCATGCCTTTGTTATCTTCAAGGGGTTTTATATATAGATAGCCTTATCTCTGCAGTGTAATAAAGAACTGAGACCTGTACGCCACCAGCAGAAGACAGATACTGAAGTTGCAGTAAAGTTGATCCCTCACTATAGATAGCCACTACTAACTAACATGCAAACTGCACTGAATTAATGTGGATAGATTCCTTCCTCCCTCACCACTCGCCCCAGGAAATCAATATTATTCAAGTGGCTTTTATTCTTTGTCGAAGTCCTCCGCTTTCTTACAAACGGCCTAAGTAATCTAAGATACTTCCCATAGTAAATCACAGATCTTTTAAACACATAATAATAGAAAAAAACTTAATGGTTTCGGAAATTAATGAGTTTTGATTGAATCAGGCCTGTGAGATGCGTTTCTTTTGTCCCTCCACATTTTACCACTGCTCCTTTTACCCTCTTGTGGTTGACAATGGAACTGCAATACTCATAAAACATTGAACTTCCACAAAAGACCGTTCAATGAAACTATTTATATATTCTTAGAAAATCGACAACAACATGAGTAAGCTTAAATAATGAGCACTTGCTTACCTTGTAGATGCAAGACTTGGCATTGAGAAAAAACAGCTCAATCGTTGCATTGTCCTTCAGGTAGGATATACTTTCAATGTAAAACCTATAAGACAAAAGAATAAAGAACCATTTAAAAAAATAAAAATGTATAACAAAAACAAATGTCAGACAAAATTAAGATCTTCAACTACCTGAGGAGACAGTCACAGGTGAGCGACTGCCTTAAAAAGAGATCCCAGTAATCACTATGAGGTGGACTCCTGTAATGCTCTGAGGCACCACAAGGGGTCATTAGAGGCAAGAACATAATCTTGGGCTGTGATGTAACACGGTGTGATTTGGCCTACATTCCTCATTACTGTGCTAAACGCATGACGGGGTTTCCATTTTTCTAGAGTATTTTTATTTGCATGGTCATATGTAGGAAATACATTCTGGGGCCTGATTAAAGCCTCATCTCCATCCAGAAAGGAAGAGACACAGAGAGGAGAAAGACAGATGAGGTTTCCTAGTCCGCACAGCGCTCTCCACCATCACGCAACAGAGGGGAGGCTTGCTACCGGAGCGCATTTTCATCAACGGCATTCCAGCCGGCGTACACAGAAAAAAACGCCGGTGATCAGGCGACGGAGTGAAACGCCACTCAGAGATTCTGATAAGTGGCAGGCCAGGGAAACGCACTCATCCAACTGATCACCCTCACCACTCACAGACAGGGATAAGACGGTCAGTTGTGACATCACTCTTGTGGAAGAAAACAGTGAAGAGCTCCATCAATCAAAGTATGGTGTTTACAACCAGTGGAAAAATTCCCTGTGATTAGTGGACATTACTTCCTAGATACCCACAGGGCAACAGGAAGTACAGCCAGAATGTAACCACCTTCACCAGCCACAGACAGGGATAAGACATTTCTGACATCACACTACTGGAAGAAAATAGTAAAGGCCCAGAAAGTATCCACCAATCACCATTGCAGTAGGTCCATTGGCTGTTCCCAACTTACTTAGTGATTAGTGGAGCTCCTCTCGGTTTTCCATGTGCAGGCGATGCTGCGACTGTTCTACCACAATTTTATTATCCCAGGCCTTGAACCATAAAATGGGGAGAAAACACAGTCTGCAAAGTGACACAAATGTCTCTTCCATCGTGGCATTTTCCAGAATAAGGGTCTTGTCAATGCGCGTTTTTCAGTCCCCTGCACAAACCAAGTGACCCAGAATCATGAGGTCTTTCTGTCCACGAGCCACTGAGAAGCCAAGACACACTCGAGGTTAGCCAAGTTTAACTGTTTTATTGACTGGCTTGGACGGGGTTTGGGAAAGGGCGTGGGTGTTTAAAAATATTGGCAATCCCATTCAACTGGTAGTTTGAGTGACAGCCTTAATGGCGAAGGAAAGGATTTATATTCATCAAGGCAATTCGGCATCTGGCAATCGATACACAATCAAGGATCGCACAAAAGATTATTGCGTGCATTAAGACCGCTGCATTCACGGGCCCTTAAACCTGGTTTTGCGACTGCGAAAACAAAAATAAAGCCTGATTATGAATTCAGTGCTGACATTTCACATAATTGTGGTTCGATCAGAGCTTTGTGGCTGGGAGGGTTGGGGGGGGGTGTGTTGCATATGTCCAGATTACACAAAGAAGAGAATGAAAGCAAGCTTTCACAGAAGGTCAAAGCACGCAATGGGGCTATCGTCTCTCCCAATCTATATTCAACACTTGGGCTACAGATCTAAGCAGCCGGACGCGCGCGGTTTACTTATAACACAGCTAGAGGCGTCTGAGCTACACAGCAGGACACAGCAGTCTGTGGGCTTCTATTAGAATAAATCGCTCCTCGCTCCTACAGCAAGGCACAGCCGTAAGTAAGGAGGCTGTCGCTCTTTCAGAACGAGCGTGAGAATGAAAGCGTGCCGTGATCTTTGATGTAGAGACGCTCAAAGGCAGCCTGGTCATTCAAGGGAAATGACTTTACGCCAAACAGGGCCGACCGCTGCTCAGGCCCCGGGGTGCCGCTCCAGCTCAGCGCCTCTTCAAACGCCAGCCCTCCTCTCTATCAGGAGCCCGGAAGACCAAGAAGCACTCTCTAAAAGGCCGAACGAGTCGTGCTTCTCTGAAAATATAACATCTTTGTTTATCTTGGTTCACAGTGATATCCAACTGGAGAAAAAAACAAAACAGAAAAACATTTGAAAATAAAGCCATGGAGAGTCAAGGCTGGGTTGGTCTAGGGGTACTAGGCCTTGACGGACGTGTTTGATGAATGGATCCAGTGACACACTTTCCCTCAGCACTACCAAACACTACAAGAGCATTCAATTCAGATCCTCAAAGCCAATGGCTTTGGATGAAGCGAAAAGACCCCTCCTGTGCAACCAAGATAACAGCAAGAGATTGGGAAGACACAACGGGGGGTGACTCTGGGTAGGCAGAAGTCACTGGCGTCGAGCCCTTCTGAGATGTAGCGAGCTAATCGATGAAACGTCAAGGAAGGAGGGTGACCGCTTGAAAACCCCTGCCTGTCAACCCTATGCCACTCTCAACATCAAGGCAGCCTCAAGTAAGTGCTCAGCACCTAATGGTACAAGGAATGGTTAACATCAGATCCTGTGCTCTCTGCTTCTCATGTACCACCACCAGGTAATCTCGACACACCACGTGACATCACAGTACCCTACGTCTCAGGGCAGCGAGCTGTTCCCAGATGAGTTGTTGCTGAGGCGGACTGGAGTGGTCTGAGCCAAGTCCACATTTCTGCGGAGGGCTAAAAATACTTCCCACGCCGTGTTATTATCTTTGGACAGCGGGCATAAGCAGGCCCCTCCTCGCAGGCCCCTCCTGTACGGCCTGCGCGTCCGTGGCGTTATCGCCACGTGTTGCGCATTACACGCTGTCGGAAGCGCGCTCCAGTGTCCTCGCTCGGCTGAAACCAAAAGCCTGTAGGTGTGGAAGAAAGACCCGGAACAGCCAGCCCTTGAGTGGGGCTCAAACGGCATCCTGTCTCAGGAACTGAGAAACAAAGAGGGACTTCATAGAGACGGGAAGAGACTCACCAAAAACCTATGCATGTGCATTAACATACTCCCATTATTCCCCCCTGAAAGTCTGACTAGTGTGTAATTTCATTGGGCCTGCAGGCTTTCCTTGGCAAGGCTGAGAGGTGCTGATTCAAAATGGCAGGATAAAAAAAAAAGTAATAAATAAAGACTGCACACCTTGCCTCCTTTCTTCTCAAAACTCTTATTTCACACAGATATGCAGCCAGTAACTATTGTGAGCTAACACACAACGGCCTCTGCAGAAGAACAGAAGGACTACTGCAGTTTACGGCTGTTTTCTGCCTTTATATGCACCAGTACCTGAGTGAGGCAGACTCAGATGAAGCTCATCATACAGACATTAAGGCTGAGTGACTGAGGAGAGGACAGTGATGGCGCTGCCTGAAAAGAATCAATATGAGCAGCGTTCTCAATCTCAGCGGTGGATCTGACTTCAATAAGCGCACATCCACCTAAACGAAGCTCGTTACAGTGCCTTTGCTGCTTCTGACAAGACGCGGTGGCAGCGGCGTACGGGCCGCCCGCCCGATCGATCGGAGGAGGCCAGATCGCGGAGTGATCAGAGTCACATCTCCTTAGCGTGACAGGCGTGCGCGCGCAGGCCGCTCGGCTCGGCCCCCGGTCACGGACACTGGAGGGGCGGGGCCAGGAGGGAAGCAGGTCAGATGGTCTCATACCCAGAGAGAGAGAGAGCCCCGCTGTGGAACCTTACTGGCCTCAAAGACGGCCGCTCCAACTCAGTGTAGGACACTAACGCGGAAAAAGTGGACCCATTTAAATAAGCGCGGAGCCTATTCTACGCCTCCTGAGAGTCCCGTTCAGCACAGGATACACAATTACGCCTCCTCCCCGCTGTAAAATGAGAATTCAATTCCAATTCATACCGAAACGGCAGGTCTATTCCAGTAGAGATATGATAAGTGAATCTCAAATTGGATATTTTAACTAGAGTCAGATGTTGCGGTTTTCTCATTCAGCGCCCGTCGAAAGTTCTGATGAGGAAATAGCGAGCGGCTTGAGTGCTTAGAGAAGCGTGCGAGTCCATTTCCTCCTGTTCTCTCTCAGGAGTCTGAGAGGAGAGTCCACTACTATAAGCATTTAATGGAGGCCTCCTCTTACAGCATTACATAGAAAAAGAAAGGAAGGAAGAGCCTTAAAAAATGCCAAAGACTCTCATGAATACATCTCATATATATCTTAAAATTGTATAAAATAATCAATAAGTGAGAGACTGACTATCCAGAAAACAGCAAGGGAGAGGCGTTTGTGCTGCACAGCCCCTGGTTGGTGTGTCCTCCTGCACAACCTGTCCAGGCTCTAAACCCCCACACACTCCACTGGCTGCACAACCTGTACAGCTTCTAAACCCCACACACCACTGGCTGCACAACCTGTACAGCTTCTAAACCCCACACACTCCACTGGCTGCACAACCTGTACAGCTTCTAAACCCCACACACTGCACTGGCTGCACAACCTGTCCAGCCTCTAAACCCCACACACTCCACTGGCTGCACTGCAAAGCAGCTGAAGGACCCAGCTGGGAAAACCAAGCTGAGGGGCAGCGATGTTCCACACTGATAGAGGTTTAAATATAGAGCCCTCAACACAACAGTATGCCTGGAGTGAGCAGGGTCACCCATCACAGCATGGGGCGGCTTATTCTCCACTCTACTGCAGATAACAGAGTATGTGTGTGTGTGTGTGTGTGTGTGTGTGTGTGTGTCTGTCTGTAAATGCACATGTAAGCATGTGCGTATGAAGGTGTTTGCATGCTTGCTTCTGTGTATATGCACTTGTGAAGGCATGTGTCAGTGTGTGTGCGCATGTGTAAATGCATACGTGTATGCACGTGTGCAAGTGTGCCAAGTCTGAATAATACTTGAACAAGACACACGTACCTACAGCACAAGCATGTCTACTGCTGCCCGACTCCCCTGGACGTGAGGCCCTGCTTCAGTCCCATGGAGGGTTTTCCAATGTACTGGCAACCCGGAGCACGTCAGTCTCACTTTAAGTACCTTTGGTCAGCTATTGCGTCTCATCGCAACGTTATCTGCCATAAATACAGAGAGCTGACCTCACCATGCTCAAGCGCAACAGGTCCGTATTAAACCAATGACATCATCCTGATATACTGCATCTTGCCATCAATAGGAGGAACAGCCGTGCTCTTATTTCACTGAAACGACTGCGTATCAAAACGGACTCCTGTAAAGATGGTGCTGATAACAGGCAATTTTCATTTCGGTGTTATTTCAGGGAAATATGAACCTGGACAAAAAGATAAGCTGCGAAGAGCTGATGGAGAGGGAAACGGCCGAAGCTCTTGGGGCTCGGACAAGCAGGTGTCGTTCCATCTTTCACAGGAGACGGCTCGCGCGATTGGTCAAAACCGGGAAACTCAGCTTCGAATTCACGCTCCAGCGATCAGCCTCTCATTCCTTCACGTCCAACTCACGGCTGGAGTGCAAGGATTATGGGAGAAATGCACTAGGCATTCAGTCCACTCTGTAATCCCCAGAGGATTGTGGGGAAAAAACACACTAATCCAATGATAAGGACACTAATTCTGCCCCCGTGGCGACGGCGGTCCTCCGTGGGGTGATTAACGCGATCAGCAGAGGCACAGATTGATGACAGAAACACTGGCGATTGAAAATTGGGGCCCATGGTAGCAATGTAACGGGCTGTGGGGGGGGGGGGGTGGGCAATTTTATAGGTGTTTATACACCTGCCTTCTCTCGTTGACCCCTTAATTTGCTTCCATTAAAACATGGCTCTCCTGCGAGACCAATTAATTATCAGAACAGAATGTTCCCCCCTCCCCCACCTCCACGCCAACACCTTGTACCCATTCCCTTATCAATGTAGCTGCCGGAACAGATCAGAGATACGCGCAGAATCACGGGCGGAGAATAGAGGACGGCGATCTCGCCCAGCCCGGTGTTGCTTCACCGCTCCGTCAGAAGCGCATGAAAGCCAAAATTATCTCGCCGACGCAGAGCGCCGGCCGTAAATCGGCGCGGACCCCCCCGCATCTCAGGAAAGATGTTTTCCCGCAGATAAGGGTCCGGCTTCCAGGATGAATCAGGCACACGCCGGCCGGCGCCGGGAACGCATCGGCTGGAAGCGAGCGTGTCGGGACGCAGCGCGGCACGCGTGAGCGAGAGGGCGCGCGCGGTAATGGTGTGTTCCGCCGTGGGACTGAGGGAGGGGGGGGTCTTCAGTCACTCCTTTTAAATTGGGTAGTGTGGGGGGCCAGCCTGTGATCACCGGACACAGCTCGGTGCGGCCTTGGGGGGAGGGTGGGGCTGTTGAACGAGCGCGCTTAGAGACGGCGGGAAGTACCGCCCGCTGGCAGGAGAGTCCGGTCCGTGTGATAACAGAGCAAGCCTCCGCCCCAGATCAAAGCCAAAGTGCGCGACGGGGACGGAGCACCACGCTCTCCCCTTTAATGACCTCACCCCCTCCCCCCCCCCCCCCGCCATTCTCATAACGCTGGGGGGTCTGAGGGTTAAGGGTGGAATACCCACCGTCTCAATCTTCTGATGGATAATCCCACTTTTAAGCCTGCCGCTGTTTATCCTGGGGAATAAGAACCAGACGGGCTGATCTTAAAGGTCCAACTGGAAACCGCATGCATTCAAGCCCATTTTAGATATCTGAGATGAGGACAGGATTTGCAGCTGTAATCTCACAGTAACAAATGAAACTCTAAGGGTTATTGAACCCCCCCCCCGCTATTGTTTTCTTATCGACGAGCGCACTGTGAGATGATGATGCTTAACGCCACCTGGATTAAAGCAATGCCTTTGGTTATGAGCAGAGCGCATGTACGCAGGCATGATCAGTAAAGGACAGAAACGATGACCCGGCAATCGAGTGCAGCGCCATTGCTACGCTGTCATGACTGTTTGCTGGCCCGTGCTATAGGCCTTCTGTAGGGACACTGGGAAACTCAAGAGCCTGAGCGAGTCGTTGTGTTTAATGAGTGCGAGGGGGTCTCTTCTCCCCTCTCCCAAGTGCCTCATTCATCACAGGACAGACGCAGGTGTCAGAGCTCTCGCGCCATTCCCCTGCAACAGCCGCGCAGCCAGCGAAACGCATTCCTGCACACGCCGGGCCGTCACCGGGGAAACCCGTGCTTCTAAACGGAAGGCAGTAGGTTCAAATCCCTCTGTGGTGGGACGTGAACAGGGTGCATAAGTGCAGCGCATGGTAAACAATCACCAACCCAACGCTCACCTGACGCAGAAGAACAGAACCACCGGCCCGGACTTCTTGGGGAACTCGTGTTCCAGGACCCGGCGGTCCAGCTGCAGCCAGCTGAAATGGCCCCTAAAAGAGAAACCCAAAGCCAAGCATAGTTACAAATCATACAACCCACATAACCAGCTACAGTTACAACTCATACAACCCACATAATCAACTACAGTTACAACTCATACAACACACATAACCAGCTACAGTTACAACTCATACAACCCACATAACCAGCTACAGTTACAACTCATACAACCCACATAACCAGCTACAGTTACAACTCATACAACCCACATAATCAACTACAGTTACAACTCATACAACACACATAACCAACTACAGTTACAACTCATACAACACACATAACCAACTACAGTTACAACTCATACAACCTACATAACCAACTACAGTTACAACTCATACAACACACATAACCAACTACAGTTACCATTCATACAACACACATACCCAACTACAGTTACCACTCATACAACACACATACCCAACTACAGTTACCACTCATACAACACACATACCCAACTACAGTTAACACTCATACAACACACATACTCAACTACAGTTACCACTCATACAACACACATACCCAACTACAGTTACCACTCATACAACACACATACCCAACTACAGTTACCACTCATACAACACACATACCCAACTACAGTTACAACTCATACAACACACATAACCAACTACAATTACCACTCATACCCAACTACAGTTACCACTCATACAACACACGTAACCAACTAGTCGCCATTCATACAACACACATACCCAACTACAGTTACCACTCACACAACACACATACCCAACTACAGTTACAACTCATACAACACGCATACCCAACTACAGTTACCACCCATACAACAGACATACCCAACTAAAGTTACCACTCATACAACACACATACCCAACTAGTTACAACTCATACAACACACATAACCAACTACAGTTACCACTCATACAACACACATACCCAACTACAGTTACCACTCATACAACACACGTAACCAACTGCAGTCGCCATTCATACAACACACATAACCAACTACAGTTACAACTCATACAACCCACATAACCAACTACAGTTACAACTCATACAACCCACAAAACCAACTAGTTACAACTCATACAACACACATACCCAACTACAGTCGCCACTCATACAACACACATACCCAACTACAGTCATCAACCATACAACACACATACCAAACTACAGTCACCACTCATACAACACACATAACTAACTAGTCACCATGCATACAACACACATACCAACTACAGTCACCACTCATACAACACACATACCCAACTACAGTCACCACTCATACAACCCACATAACCAACTACAGTCACCACTCATACAACACACATAACCAACTACAGTCACCACTAATACAACACACATACCCAACTACAGTCACCACTAATACAACACACATAACCAACTACAGTCACCACTAATACAACACACATACCCAACTACAGTCACCACTCATACAACACACATACCCAACTACAGTCACCACTAATACAACACACATACCCAACTACAGTCACCACTCATACAAGACACATACCCAACTACAGTCACCATTCATACAAGACACATACCCAACTACAGTCACCACTAATACAACACACATAACTAACTACAGTCACCACTCATACAACACACATACCAACTACAGTCACTGCTCATACAACACACATTCCCAACTAGTCACCACCCATACAAGACACATACCCAACTACAGTCACCACTCATACAAGACACATACCCAACTACAGTCACCATTCATACAAGACACATACCCAACTACAGTCACCACTAATACAACACACATAACTAACTACAGTCACCACTCATACAACACACATACCAACTACAGTCACTGCTCATACAACACACATTCCCAACTAGTCACCACCCATACAAGACACATACCCAACTACAGTCGCCACTCATACAAGACACATACCCAACTACAGTCACCACTAATACAACACACACAACCAACTACAGTCCCCACTCATACACCATAGGTTGTTTTTTATCATCGTATTCGTATCATAGTGCAATAATCTGGTGAGCAAATCAACTGCATTGTGCCTGACCTGCTTTTGAGACACACCCAGGCTGCTGCGCTCACATTTGCATTCGCTCTGGTGCTCAAGCCAAGGCTTTTGCATCACGGCTTGAGTTCACAGGACTGCCTCTCAAAGGCTTTAAAACACAACTCCCATCTCCAGGTCTGGAGTGAACCCCTCCCTTCTCTCTCCCTCTGCCTCTTCCTCTCTCTCCCTCTGCCTCTTCCTCTCTCTCCCTCTGCCTCTTCCTCTCTCTCCCTCTGCCTCTTCCTCTCTCTCCCTCTGCCTCTTCCTCTCTCTCCCTCTGCCTCTTCCTCTCTCTCCCTCTGCCTCTTCCTCTCTCTCCCTCTGCCTCTCCCTCTCTCTCCCTCTGCCTCTTCCTCTCTCTCCCTCTCTGCTGTCACAAGCCACATGAGAGAGCACACTGTTTGTGCTCATTTCTGTCTTCCAATTGCCTCTTTAAAACTTTAGAAAAACCATCAGATACTGTGACCTCCAGCTGCCTCCAGGAGATCCACTGCCCCCAGCGGCTGCCGTTAAAGAGATGTCCGCAGTCCCAGACCAGGGGGGAAGGTGGTCTGAATTTCAAATGAGCCCCACTTTTCACTTTTTTTAATCAACCAAACAATTTTCAGTCTTTCTAATTTAGAACTTCTATAGAACATCCTGGAGAAACCAGGGTAACCAGGCAACCGCGTTATGGCCATCTCTGTACGTCACTTGCAAAAATTACATGTATGAAGGCAATGAATAAATAACCGTTCTATTCAAGTGTCTGAATGGACTAATAAACACAGCGCAAAGTCCTCAATGGCTCTGACAGCCATACTCACGTTTCGTCAGTGTACGATATCCCAAAGTACTCCTTCTCTTTCAGGTTGAAGTGGGAGGCAACCAGGTCCAGGAGATCTTTTGCCATCAGTTTGGGCTGCAGGGAGAGAGGGAAAGGTGAAGGAAAAGAGAGAGGGAGAGGGTGGGAAAGAGGGAGGGAAAGAGGGAGAGGGAGAGGGTGGGAAAGAGGGAGAGTTTGGGAGAGAGAAAATTGGGCATTACTCTTTGCTGTGTGCCCACGTGCTCCCCGCTGGGTATTCTCTATTCCTCTGGAGTGCTGAGTGAGGTAAACAGTATTAGTGTAGTGGGGCTCTGGGGGCTCGGTGAGCATGTGTCTATTCTAATGGCTATTGATTTACTGCAGTGACTCAGCTCCCAGCCTGCGCCACGGCGACGCTCGCGTCTCACGCAGGACGCAACCTTGGAGAGTCGCCATGATCGTCCCCTCCGCTCCGTCCTGTGCTGACAGCTGGGCCCGAGCTCATCGCTCAGCGTCAGCGGAGAAGCCGCTGCGAAAAAGCACCCACCTCCAACTGGAGCAGCACCAGCGCCAGCGCTCACACTGATTTACTGTTCCTTTTGTTCCTCCACAAAAGATTACCAAACAACCATTTGGTTGTGGTTAATAGTGGATTAATTGACAGTAAGCATCAAAATTCTTTCCATAATAACACAATAGAAAATCTACTTCCTTTTGCCATTTCCTTGCACAAAATATACCATTAAAAGTTATTAAAAGTAAATTAACAAATCAAAATATCTCCAAATCAGCAGTATGTTATGGTGATTTGTCTTATCTTTTGAGAAAAGTACTTAAGCTTCAGAAGAATTGCTTTTTAACAGATTCTTACTTAATTTTAGTGAACACTGAACATGAAGAATTTTTTACAGTAAAAAAAAAAAGAAAATACAACACTAGCTGTTCAGCATGCGCCAGCGTGGTTAGATTAAATTCCCTCCTCTGGACTCAAGATAAGATTATGCTCTTCAAAGTTTTCATGGACGCAAGTTGGGAAAACAAAGTCATGCGTTTAGCCCTCTAAGCGCTGCTAAATGGGCCGTTATCAGGGGCATGAGCCTGATGCTGACAGACTTGCATCGCCTCCCCAGTCCTGGCGATGTGAGGAACGTCGCATAAGAACTACAGGGGCGTGTGTGGATCCAGGGGTACGCCTGGCTGTGTGTGAGAGGTTCAGGCGTGGAGCTGAGGGAAAACAACCCGCTGCCCTACACCTGACCCTTTAGGGCAGGGATCTCACTGGCAAAGCCTGGAGGGCCGCCGGCTCCGCTTTGATGTGTTCCTGTACTTAAGTGCTTAGTTTAAGTCATTGATCGGCTAAAGAGTCTGCGCACCACCTTTCCAAGGCCTAAACTGGCTGCTGATTGAAGGGAAATCAAAAACAAGCAGAGACTACGGCCTTTCAGGACTGGTGTTTCAGACCCCTGCTTTTAGAATAGAATAGAATAGGATAACTTTAACTTTTAGGGAACTTCAGTTGTAGTTTCCAGCAGTAAAAAAGACATAGACAGTGGGGCGGATCCACAAACACAAACAAACATGTTAAATAAAGACATTCAATTGAATCAGATGTTTCACATTATAGTGAAGTTATGTGTGATTATGATTATGATTAAAATTACTATTATTATTAGTATTATGATCAAAATTATATTAAATTAATTAAATATTAATTATGATGAAAAATTGAGCATCAAAAGCAATAACAGTTCCTCATCTGCCTTTACTATCTTGAGATGTCCAATGTCATGAAGCAGTCTAACAGCTGTAGGGACAAAGCGCCTTATATGGGCCTGTTATATACCAGGGCTTTTCAGCCCTATTTAAGAATATATATTTTTTTTTAATTTCCAAATTTTTATCAAGTCATTGCAAGTCTGGCCAGGGACCCCCTGCAGTACCTTCAAGGACCCCCAGGGGTCGACGGGCCCCCCTGTTGAAAACCAAGGTTATAAACGACTCCCTTTGTACACAACAAGGCCAAATCCTCCGCTTCCAGCTCGCCCCGCCTCCTGCCTCATAAAAGACACAAACGCTGAACTGCTCTAATTACTATTTTTGCTCGTCCAAGGGCCGTTTTCAATTAAGCGCACAGAAAAACAACAATAATCATTAAAGTGACTTGCCACGCCCACCTCCTCCTAAAAATAGAGCCGGAAAATGTAGAGCAACGTACAATTACATGTGAAATACCCTCGCCAGGGCACAGACACGGAGAGGACAGGCTTTCTCTCAGTAAATACAGGACTTTTTACCCTTTCCTTTTTCATTTTAAGCTGAAACTAAACCATTTTTTACATCCCTCCACTCAGTTTCTTCAAAAACTATACGTTTATTTTTTCTCCTGCGCTTGAATAAATAAGGATTTTTTGATTTGCATGTTTATTACAGGGGGAAAAAAACAAAGCATTTTGCCGTTTTCTCAAGAAACACAGAAATCGACTCGCCGGCACCAAAGCACCTTGAGCACAAAAGTCAATATTAACGTGTTTGTTGCGTCATTTACATGTTAAGAGGTCTAGTGCGAATGCACTAAATAAACCGTCCTTAAATAGGGGGCGCTGCGGCCGATGTGATTGCCGTTAATGGTCATTTCCCAGGAGGGCAGAGTGTGGAGAGGCGTGAGTGTGCAGCAGGGATAAAATATCTCTCTCTAACGCCTCTCCTTCCTTCTTCCTGTCCCCAGGGCTGTGGGGATCCCTCCGCCGCTGTTAAAATATTTTAATTTCCATATAAACACCATTTAAATGTTTCATTCTCTCCTGTGCCACAGGGAAAACCACAGTGAGAAGGAACATCTCCCCCCCACACACACACACACACACACACACACACACACACACACACACACTGCACTCGCAATGATTTGTATTCAATTAATTCACACACTTGCCCCTTTTTTTCATAGTGGCCACTGACCCTAAAAAATCAGTGTGTCCTGATTAATCATAAAAAATTCAGGAAAACACTGTATTATTACACACAGCATCTCACACGGGCCCCTCCCCCGACAGGTCCCATCACTGAGCACTAGGCCCATTAAACACCTATAGGAATAAATCTCTCACAGGCAGGTGTGAGACCTGCCTAACACCCCCCCCCCCCCCCCCCCCCCCGCCCCCTGTCTGCACGGCAGCCCGCAAGCAAACCGCTACTGACAAGAGCGTTACAGCAACACCCAGCAGCCTGGGAGAAACGCTGGTCTAATAACGCTGAGGGGATCCGGAGAGCATGGGGAGAGCGAGCGAGAGAGAGAGAGAGAGAGAGAGCGACGGAGAGAAATATTAATATCGCAGCGTGGTTGCCCCGGCAAGTCTTAGTTAATCAAGAATATGAAAGCCTCGTAGAAGTGCACGCACGCACGCACGCACGCACGCACGCACGCACGCACGCACACTACGCCTAGCCCTACACACCCTATAAAGCTGCCGCCTTGTTATTGGAATTAGAGTGGAATGTCTCTGTGGGATGATTCATGAATGGGGACTCAAAGCTGCAGCGCAGGCTGGTTCTTAGTTTATTTTTCCTTTAGAGCTGAATAATCCACACGGAGCCTTCCGGAATTACTGACGTGGACTCTGTGGGGAGGGAGAGATGAGCCCCAGAGGGATCGGAGATCCCACAAATACAGTACAGTATAGGGGACGTTTACCCAAAAATCTCCTTTTCACATTATATATACAGTAAAAAAAATGTCCTCCATCAGACCATGATATATACATATATGTAGGAAAAAAATTCTTTAGATTCACCATCCAACTTCTAGAAAGAGTTATTGTATCAGCGAGTTCATGGTGTTGAAAAGAGACACATCATCACTGCCCTTCTCTGCTGCACAGAGATAGGGATTTGAATGGGTGCGCTACTTTTAACTTCTGTGCAGTGCTGCCTTTACCCTTACACACTGCCTTCAAAGCCCTCTTTATCCAATTAAAATCAGCCTTTCACGGTTTAATGAAAACCCTGTCATGTGCTATATGTATACTTCTAGCTACAATATTAGTGCTTGTGTCATGTGTTTGCATTGCGCCTACGTTGTTCCAACAGGTTCAGCATCCATGCGGAGGACGGCTGGTAAACCGTGCTGTTCTGGTGCAGCTGAAGTCTGACGGGGGCGGGCTCTTTGTGAGAAAGCGGAAAAGCACCCTCAACTGTTGGGAAGCGAGCCGTCCAGGTTCCAGCTCTTCGGCAGAGAAAAGGCTGTTGGAATGTACTGCAGAGACACTCGATCGTTCCACATTAATACATTAGCCGACTTGTGTGTGGATGGTGCACCTAATTAATTCAAGGCTAATGCACACTGACAGGTTAGTGCATGTTACATGAGGCTGAACTTAAACAGTGGGTACGTGGGTAGATGGAGGTAATGTATTGCGCTAAGAGAGCTAAATCCAAATCTACTATATAGTCTATTAATCTTGGGTGATGTGAACGTGCAATAAAATTCAATAATACGTCCTAGCTCATTATGACTGCGTTCAGCCTTGCTTTCCATTAGGAACTTCAATGAAACGAAAATTAGCGGAAAAACAGGTTTCTTGTTCTTCTCGGGTTAATAAATCAAATAGCGACCTACTCCAGCTACTGGTTTGGTCTCATATGAGCTCTACTGAGGTCGGGAAAATATCCAGCGGTTCCACTGAATGCTAAATCCTACATCGGGGCCAGGTCAACACTCCTTGATGTGTCTCTTAACGGTTGATTGCTAATCAGTTTACCGATAACACGCTGCCACTTCACACACGGAGGAATCATCAAGTGGCAGTTTATAGATCAGGGCAATTAGGTCCAGTGTACTTTCCCTGACAGGAAACGCTGGACCTGCATCCTGAAACAGGCACATCACCCCTTAATTTGGCCATTTAAAGTGCCATTTGTTGGACGTCTGTGCCATTCATTGACTTGAGAGTTAATTCCAAGCCAGCATTCCCTGTCAGGAGTAATTCACTGGACCATATTGGGCCAAGCCTCTCCATGTATACAGGTTAACAGCACATCGATGACCTCCTCCGGTCCGGGAGGAAGGCTTTCTGCCAGCCACTGTAGTTCAGTGGGAACCCTACTCTCCCTACTACAACGGTGCGTAGTACTACTACATGCCCCATAAACCACTGCAAGGCAACACTAAGCTACAGAATTAAAATAAATAAATAAATGAATAAGAACTGGGAGATCCTTTGCCAGGAGATGCATTAACAGGGATATTTGTCTTTCTTTGTCAGTAATGGGCTGCAAATTGGAACCGGCTGGGTTACTACACGGGCTGCGTGTGAGAAATATCTTTTTTGCCAACGGCAGATTCATACGCCTCCCCCCCGCCACCATCAAAGCCCTATCGAGTGCCCTGTAGCCTGTCTTCATTACAATGAAGCTCCTTCTGGCACGGGGCTATTACTTAGAGTGGCCAAACATTCCCACGCGCCCCATTTCTGCTCCATCTGAGGCCCTTCAACTGAGAGCGTCCAGCAACACAGAGGCCAATCCACCGCCAAGGCCAGCACTTTATATCTGAGTGGGGTGCTGTTATGGATGAAAGACCCACATCGCAGCTGTAGGCAATTGGCTCTGGCGGAGTTCACGCTTTCTATTCTTTCTCTCTCTTGTTCTCCACCTCCTCCTCCTCATCCTCCCCTCTTCCACAGGGCAGAAGTGCTCTAAAAATCACAGAGCGATGAAAAGGCAATTTGACCTCGCGTCCTTCACTGTGATTGAGACTCTGTGGCTTGTCCCGGTCAGGTAATCAGATCAGACGGTTTGCGCAAACCCAATTCTCTCAGAAAGGGGGTTGGCGGATCTTTGAAGTGTGGAGGTCCAATCTTGGGGCCTGGTTAAGTGGGCCAGGGTGACGGGGCTGGGGAGGAGGGTTGTTGGGGATGGAGGGGGCCGACATGGCTTGACCCAAACACAGGGTCCGTCCGTCTATTCCACATCCCTCCTCAGCACTGCTTATTCCACAATCTTCTGTCCGGCTGCTCCACGTATCTCCTTGATCCTGCTATTCTACACCACATGCATGGAGTCTATATCAGGTCCCTTCTGGGAACCACTAACTAATCACTGTTGTCCCTTTCATCCTCAGCACTGCTGTGGGTGATCACCCTGGCCATGAGTCACCACTTCAATAGGGGCACAACTGACAGGGACTTAAGCAGGTGGCCGAAAGGCCGTGGGGCACTCGTTAGAAGCCCATGTCTACGTAACCTTAGACCGAGACCCCATCGCAGGCCTTTAAAAACTAAAGGAGGGTGTGTGATACTTGACCATGCCACGCCATGCTTATTTTTTTAAATTCCATCCAGGAAACCCTTTTTTGCCTCCCAAGGACAGTTGAGAGAAAGAAAAAAAAAAGTAGCCTATTCCTCTAAGTAGCTCCGTCAGCAGGATGGCAGATGTGCACACCGCCTGAAGCAGGGTTGGGGAACCTTATCCGAAAAGGTGTCTTAGTGCTGAGCTAAATTAAAAAACCTGCACCGACACCGGCCCTTTTCGGATAAGATTCCCCACCCCTGACCTAAAGCATGAGACAGTACGTCTGCTACAATTACCAACAACTTACAGCTGAAAACAAAAACAAACAATAAACAACACCTCTATGCTGTGGTTGTAAATTATGATTTCATATCACAGCCGGTTTCATTATATATAAAACAGAGTTAGCGTTCCCCTGCAAGACATAGTATCTTAGAAACAAAGTCGAAGGCTGATTCAATGTGATATTTCATGTGATATTAATACTGTGCACAAAATCTTAATTTTCATACAGAAAGTTGTGAGCGAGACAGAGCACTCCACACTGATCACTTCAGCAAATCCTATTCTACTTGAACAACGGCTGCCATTTTGAGTCCAACTGACCAAAAACACTGATTTTCAGACAGAAGCAGAGCAAATTATAGCCAGCAAACCATTTAGACAGGAATCCACCTGCCAGGTCTTCAAGAATACACTCTTCATAATTAAAACCTTCACCATAAACACCATACTGAAGAGGTCTTTAAAGTTAATCCTGGGGACCCACTGTGTATTCTGGGTTTTGTTCCTACCGTAATTGCAACCTCTGAATAGTAATGAGCTGTTAATTGCTCTTAATTAGACACTTAATATCTGCTGAAGGATGATTAACCCTCTTATAGGATCACGCAAAGTACAGAGAACAAATATTCCACATTCACATTATTGGGTCTGTGACAAAAATATTCTGTTTAAACTCACTGCAGAGGCCTTGTTTAAAGGCAGTGTGGTGCTGGCTGTGAACGTTAGTACCTCAGGGGTGAGGGCAGCTCAAAGCTCCGCTTCCTTGCTGACTGCGCATCCCATCCTGCTGAGCCAGCCTCAAACGCACATTAAAATGGAGGAAAGGTCTCTTCTGTGAGAGCGTGTCTCGCCGAGCCTGACATCGCATTCGGCGGCTCGGAGGACGCGGCTGCACACTTCTTTGGGGGGGGGGAAGAAAAGCTCAAGGGGCCAGGTGCTGCTCCACGACCACGGCAAGCACAGCGCGTCAGGACGAAATGCCGCGATTTCCTCAGCGAACCGTTCCGGAAAGCGGTATGGAGCGGAGAGATTTAGGTGGGTCTGGACAAGGGGCCCTGGGGGTCTCCAGCAGTCCTGTTTACTTCACAGGAAGCAGCTTGGCCTGAGTGTTTAGACTGCACTTTCTACAGATGAGTGGGCTGGGAGGGGTGGGGGTTGGACCTGCCAAAACACACAGCCTCCTACTGCACCCCTCTCCTCTCCACTCTACCAAACCCTCTCCCTCCACTCTACCAAACCCTCTCCTCTCTACTCTACCAAACCCTCTCCTCTCTACTCTACCAAACCCTCTCCTCTCTACTCTACCAAACCCTCTCCACTCCACTCCACCAAATCCTCTCACACCCCCGTGAGAACATAGCAACAGCAGCAGCACTGTCAGCCCTGTGAAGAGTTCATGATCACCCATTCAGCCGTGACCATCAGCAACACAATAACACCTTATGATTGGCTAGCTGAAGTGTAAAATCGATCAAAGAGCATGTTATATGTTGTGGAGTGTTGCGTGCAGTGTACCATTTGCATACTTCACACTTGAAGGACATTTACATTCAGTAAATAATTGATCAGACACAGGGCACTGTTTGTTGGAACTACAGTACAGGCACTTACTGTATAACCTCATGCATGGAAAACTAAACAAGAGATTACTTGTTTTGCAGTGGGATTAAAAGGCTGGCTCTTTATTTCCACATACTCAGTAAAGAATACCTGGATTGGTTTACAATGGTTTACAAAAAGCATTCCACAATCCACTGCACATGCTGCATTGAAACCCTTACACAAATCTAGTCTTGTGGGAATTCATAAGAAGCCAATTCAGCGATAGACTAAACTCTGAACGAGAGCGTAATTCAGCCTTCTCTTGCCCAAGGAGGCATCACACTTAAGTGTGTAGACCTTTAATTCTCAGCACTGCACTATACTACATTGTTATATTATTAAAGATGTAACTAACTAGTAAAAAAAAAAAAAAAGTATGTGAATAATAGTTCAACCTTGAGTTCATAGTTTCATACGCAATTCACAATGTATTGTTTTTGCAAATGTATTCCATAAATGAATAATGCAGGAAAATAGGGGTTTCGCATTTTCTCTTATTGCATTTCTGGGTAGAATGTGAAGAAGGGTTTTTGAAAAGGTGGCCACTGCACAACAACTGAATCACCTACAGTTTCCCTGCCCTGTGCTCGTTAGTTTTCTAGCCTGCTTGCATTTACAAATTCACAAGTGACATTCTGTCATGTTTTATTATCAGTAGGGGCTGAGCTGGGGGGGGGGGTGTGCGATGTTGATCTCTGAAGCTGCAGGATTGGAAGTGAGGCACATCCACCGTGTTAGGTAGGGTAGGTAATCCAATGAAAACATAACATAGATGAGGTACCCATGACAACACCCTGCCCCAACACGGCCAATAAGAAAGTGAGGCTGGATACCTGCACCAGGAGCTCCAGCTTCCGGTCGTCGAGGAGATGGACCTGACATCGCCGCCCCTCCGTCATCTGGAAGAGAGACAGAGAGAGAAAGGGATGCATGCTTTAGTCAGGCCGCCGGGGAGGAGAAATCCCGCCGTCAACATTAGGTCAGTGTGATGTCACACGCAAGCCTCCCCAAACCCGGCATTGAGTCCCACACAGGAAGCAGAACACATTCACACACGCACGCACGCACGCACACACACGCGCACATACACACACGCGCACACATACACACGTGCACACACACGCCCACTTTTAATGACCATGGCCACAACCAGGGAAACCGTACAGCTGTTATCATTCCCTTGACCCAGAAACCCCACTCGCCATGGACATTTTACAACCAAGAACTGCCACGCGCTCCCGTAACATTCACAGCAAGCGTCCGTTAAACTGACTTGCAATAAAAACATCTAAAATTACTGCAAAATATGCTATATTCAAGACATAATACAAGACATATTCAAGGGTAACGGATTCAAAGTCAGTGTCCTTGACCCATTTTGGGACAGAGTATATGAGGGGTGTAGAGAGTACTCGTACTGCAAGGCAGTTTGAGGCGCTCCGGGATTTACGAGATGCAGGTGAACAAACTGACTGGAACGCTGCTTCCTGTAAGACCTGGAAAGGTTCAAACCGTTATGCCTTTCCGTTAGTGCCGCACAAATCCTCATATCTCCAAAAAACTGAATTCTCAAAAGCAGCAAAAGACTTTTTTCAGCTTGCCAACGTATCATTAGAGTTTGTACACATGGGGTTTTGAACCAACTGTATTTGTTATTGGGAGTTGATATGAAACAGTGACAGTGCATTTAGCTTGATGAGAACTGTCAAAGTTTGTTTAAAACTTTAAAAGTTTTTTCATGATATTGCTGATTTATAATGCTATTGCTCTCCCTGCTGTGACGGCAATAAGAAAAGGTCCAATTAAAGTTCAGGATGGCAGCACGTCTGCAGAAATACCACAGAAAAAGAACGCTCAAAAACTTGGTATTTTTGTTAAGCTCAGAAAAAGCAATAACTTCCAACAAGGGTCGAAAGACATTTTTTATAGCACAGAAACATCAGGCCCTTTGGGTTAATCTCTTGGAAGCGTTGCTGCCGTTTCATTACGAAAACCTCGGTAGGAGATCTTTTCATACACCAACGCGGACAGCTAGGTCGTAAAACCTGGCCGATTAAAAACACAGGCGAGAGCCCTGAATCATTCGCAGGATTAATATCACAAAGTTGCCATATCGGTGTCGCATATCGTCACGCGAGTCGTATAACATTTTGCCGCGAGTTGCTGCTCCTGAGGGGCACATGAGAGTGGGGAAACTGGTAGCACTGCAGCGACTCCACGGATATTAGACCTGGCGTGCTAACCATGTCCGCTCTGACCCAGCCACTTTTTTAACAACAGCCACGGAGACTGGGTTCAGATATAGCTTTGCTTTCACCATAAACTGCCAGCACTCTCTAGTCTGAACTCCTACAGCAGCCCAGCCTGTTGAATAGCCAAATACGCTACATAGAGCGGCTCCTGTGACATGCCCAGACTCACAGCCCCCTGCAGAACTGCTTCCTGGGGTTTCTAACTGCTTTTATTGTTCACTGCTTTTTTATTATTTATTTGGATGAAGCTGCACCTTTAATCGTTGGTGTGCTGCCTGAGTTGTTCCCTGAACAGCAGTCCTTTCCTTCATTTGTTCTATTATTATGTTTCATGGTGAAACTCTTTGAACCCGAAGCCTGAAAAACACTCCAAAAATAAAAGTATGATTATGACGATTATTATTATATTATGTTCCCGACCCAGCTCAGCATTCCTGGTTCCCTCTGGGTTCAATTGGTTCTGCCTGAATAGTCCTGAGGGGGGTCACACACATACAGTACACACTCATACAGTACACACATATACAGTACACACGCATACAGTACACACGCATACAGTACACACGCATACAGTACACACGCATACAGTACACACGCATACAGTACACACACATACAGTACACACATATTCAGTACACACGCATACAGTACACACTCATACAGTACACATGTATACAGTACACACATACAATACACACTCATACAGTACACACGCATACAGTACACACATTTTTACAGTATCTTGTGGCTCACTGCATTGCAGAGCAGAAACAATAGTTTTGATAAGGGTGATTTCCTGTGCATGTCTGGGGCTTTTGCATTCATTCATCTGTGGGGAAATTGCTTGCGCAACAAGACCCTCTGCAGGCCCCCTCGCCTCGTACCTGCTCTGCGTCCGGATTGGTCGGTAATAAATTCAGCCAAAAGGCTTTCGGGGGGACTGCTTACTACCAATTCAGACGGAAACATGTTTCATATTAAAAACACAATGGAGGCGGTTTTGACAAACAGTACGGCAACAAATGTGCCGTCAAGCAAAGCCATTAACAAACATTCAATCAGAAGCCTCGTTATTTTTTTAAGCCTCTACACTTCTCTGCAAGATACACAACTATTATTTTTAAAATGTATTGTGACTAAACTGCTTATATCCCGCAGAATGGGTATATACCCAGTCACAGTCAGGAGGCCAGAATCAAACACTCAAACAGGTGGCAGAGGAGCACCTATCCTGGAAGCTCTACTGAAATGACTGGACTGTCAATCAATGGGGGAAAAAATACAGTAAAAGGGATTGTAAATCAAACCAATTCACAAATATTACAATATGAAATCAAATATCATAATTTCATAAAAGGCATCCTCATGCACATGGTCAGCGGCACGGCAATGGGGAGAGCTCTGCCTCCAGCATAGGGCTGGCCATCCAGATCCCGAGGAAAAGCAACTCTCACAACTGGACCGGAAGGTTCCGGCACATGCCGCTGCAGCGAATCAGGACGCGTTATAGTCAGAAAGCAGCGATCACGCGTGGAGCGAGCCCACCCGGGTGGAAATGTCACAGAAGGGCCACGTGCAGAGGGAGCACATTGGTATATAAAGCCGGGGGGGCTATACTGTGCTATACTGTATGGGCTCTCACTCTCTTATTCTACCTTCATCAGCGATCCTAAGCTTACCGCCTTGCTGTTCCTATCCAGCACTGTGGTGAAGGTGCTGTTTGATGCAGCACACTGAACTGTATGAGATTATGCAGCCCAGAGTACAGTGTGGATCTCACCTCAATCCTACCCCCCACCACCGCTTTCCCTTAACTGCACCCGAGGGGCAACAACAGGCTGGGATTCTCTGTGAATCAAGGGTAGTTTCCCTTACAAATGTCAATTAACGTCTAAATGAATCTCAAAATCAGGGTTTTTGAGAAAAATGTAGTCGAAAATTAAACTTGTGGATACACCAAACAACCAACCGGTTTACCTGGTTGACTTTTCTCATTATCGTATCCTATGCGCCATTTAAAGACATCACTGAATGGATGAGTGTTCATTTTTCACTAACCCTTGCTACCATCTCTTCACTGAACCTGTGGCTAAAACAAGCCAATACGAGGTTCAGCTTAGACCATCAGCTGGGAAAAGATATTTCCTAAATGAGCGACCAACAAGTTCTTATTTCCGCAAAGCTTTGGGCACAGGCAGTGCCGTCACATGCTCCTGCAGTGAGGAAGCAGGGCCCCAGTAGAGCACAGGAAAGGGAGGGGCTAAAGGTGCTGAATGATAATACACTTCCTCAACATCTGGGGGGAAGGAACCATTCCAGGACTTGAAAACAGCCACAACATTCTCCATCCAGTCGTTCCTATCTACAAAACATTTGGTGTCCACAGATGATAAGGGGGGGGGACCCAGACTTTGTAAACAAGCACATTACATAAGTCCAGGACCCTGGTGCTGCGTCCACCTGAGAAGTCTCACAGCTGGGCTCCTGTGAAAAGTCTTGGCGACCCGTGAAGTGGTATTTTTTTTAAAAAGCGTAGACTTGGTGAATTTCTCTCAGGCGTGTCAACCACCACTCCCCCTGTCCCGGGCAGCACAGGGAGGAGAGGGGAACAGAGAGAGGAGCATCCAGGGTGGGACAGGGCAACGGGACCCCTACAAACTCCACACCTGCCCGAGAGACCATCGCAGCACAGTGACATGTCCGCGGGGAGAGATGGCGGCCAGGTGAAGAGATTAAACGAGGCCTGTTTGAACGGCATTGTTAAAGACAAACTACTGACTGGCGCTGCAAGAAGCCTGCGTGCGCATTTGCATTGGCTTTGCATGCCGGTGCAGAGCTCGACATTGACATCGGCCCGCCCTGCGAGCTGCAGTGCCGTCTCGTTCACTCAGTGCTTTGCATGGGTGGCTGATCCCACCCTAAGATCGCAACCGCAAGGATGAACAGCTTCTCCAATGTTACAATCTAGTCCTACTACTACTACTACAG
This sequence comes from Synaphobranchus kaupii, assembly GCA_029718625.1. NCBI lineage: Eukaryota > Metazoa > Chordata > Actinopteri > Anguilliformes > Synaphobranchidae > Synaphobranchus > Synaphobranchus kaupii. The sequence goes on along the minus strand of CM056377.1, from coordinate 13,295,536 downwards.
GACTTGTAATGAGAAGGTTGCAGGTCCAACTCCCTGGTGTACACTTGGGGACAGCAGGCTACACTTAACCTGAACTACTCCTCCAGACAGCCATCAGACTATCCAGAAATTGTACTAAATTGTATACCATCCGAGATATGGGGTATATGCAAAAATAATCTATCCTGAAAATACATAAAAGCATAAGTGAAACACCAAAGACAGCCATTTTACACAGTCCCTCTGTTGGCAGGGGTTAAGTTTCGCCACGATTCTGGAATAAACCAGTACCTTTGTCATCTGTATGTGATGTCGCTGTGCACTGGCGATTTTGTGTTTGCTAAGTCATTCAAAGCACGTCAGGTCTGCATGCGTAACACTTGCCACAATCTGAGACGACAAAGTACAATAAGTATGACATATCATGAAACCGTGTTCAGCCAGGAAAAGCAATTCTGAAGTAGGCCTAATTCAAAATTAAAATTAACAAGTAGACTAATTCTGGTGAACTACTGTACGAACCTTATCAAATTAAGTTCACATCGATAAATTACATTTTAACGGGTTATGCCTGCCAGAAATAGCACGACTTTGAAACTCTTATTTTTATTTCAGTCTAACCCCCCTTCACTCACTCGAAGTAAGTTGCCATTTTACAAGTTTTTAAACATTTCACTGTTGTGCATTTACGCATGACTACATAAAGCGTCAAACTTAAAATGTTTAGATTATACAAAGCAGTGATTTACAACCATATAATGTTACAGCGTTACTAAGCACGTTATTTGCCACACACAAACTGTTCTTCAGTAAAACAAAGTCTGTTGTAAGAGGAAAAAACAGAACAATAAATTTCAAGTAAAGGCATTCATGAAAGTCTGCCAAAACTACAATCCTATCATGAGTACTCTGTGCAAATGATCAAGAAGAAAGAATAGGCTACCAATTATTTTACTCAACATTTTCCTTGTTCCATAATTACATTCCAAGTTTGAATGCGTTAACAGTTACTACAGTAGCCATCGGCTGCCTCTAGCCTATTGGTCGAATGGTCAGACCAACAGAATAATTCAGATTGCATGTCTCCCAGTTTTAGCACAGAATTAAATCATATTCGGTTGCAGCGGTCAAACAACGGTATGTAAATGAAGTCGTTTCTTAAAGACAACGGGACAGATTTTCACCGCGTGCTTACAATACCACTGAATGACAGAAACAGACGCGAATGTTACCTTTTATATCTCAGGCGCTCTCTCCAACATTAAATTCCACAGAACGACACAGATCGGCTGACCTCTGATAAATGCAAGCATGTGATGAATCAGAAACGAGAATCCAGGTCCAGAGACTCGCGGGTCCGGCCTAGACGAACAGCAGCATCCATCCCATTGTAGCCGGCGGAGATCGCTGGAGTGAGAAGCAGCCTTCAGCTCTCGTGTCGTCGCTTACAGCGAATGAGCAGGGTGACCATGGTGCCAAGACATACCATCTCCCACGCTAAACGCGCTTTCAGAGTGACATTGGCCGGCTTCCAAGGAGCAGCGCCGCGCTGTTCATCCACCTCCAAACAATCAAACAAACTGCTTTTCGTCTTCAGCCGAGCCTGGTCTTTGCCTTGTGTACACCGGCGAAAAGCAACGCTGCGAGCGAGCAGGACGAGAGAATGTACCACCATAGAATAACCAAAGGGGATCGCCCGCCGCGGCGAGAGGACTGTCCCTCGGCTCCTGGGTTACTTCCCTTTCCTCCCCGAAACGGTTAAGGTGTAGACGAAAGCACTCGTGAAAGTGAAACGAGACTGGACATGGGGGATGGGAGGAAGGGGAAAAATCCTGCAGCCCCTGACGCTGGGTCATGTGAAGCTCCTTGGTGCAAACATACACACAGTGTGTGTGTGTGTGTGTGTGTGTGTGTGTGTGTGTGTGTGTGTGTGTGCGTGTGCGTGTGCGTGTGCGTGTGCGTGTGTGTGTGTGTGTGTGTGTGCGCGCTCGCGGTGCAGAGCGACCGAGAAACAGCCCACTCGCACACATCTGGATTTACAGAACAGACGCCTCGTGCACATTTCCCCTATCACTTTGGTTCTGGCCAGGGATGCAATAGCTTCCCACCGTCATTGCAGGCTGGTGTTTGCTAACCATTGATCCATTTGTTTACTCATTCAAAATTATTGGGGTTTTTTTGGTACGCCTAATTTTGTTTTACATGTATTGCACAGATTGTATAGATTTCCATGTAAATGATTAATTTGCACTTGCTCTTAAACGCTTTATAACCAAGCAATAGCCTATGCAGCAGTGCTTGTTTTAGTCTTAATCAAATCAAGACCAGATTCTAAACTTCGTAATATGATACCAGCGAATTCTGCCAGTGAAAACTATAGTAACAATAGCCTTTAATCACGGAGATGGGCAAAAGTCCAAACAGTACCTGGACTTGCATCTTCTCTGTTATGGAAATATTGAACAAATTTAGGACTCAGAAATATATAGCAAAAGGAAGTAAAAAAAATACTGGGCTTGGAAAATAAAAGTAGTGATTTGCAAGCTTATAAAACCCAAAACACTTCCCGGCAAGTAAGAATTCACATAAGCAGTAAGGTGATAACAGTAATTAGGGGAATAAAAAAAAGAGGAAAGAGAGGGGTCATAATTACGCACAAAAAAGTGCCAAATGTGGCTTGAAGAGCGAGAGAGTTGGAAGCTGCATGCTTCATTGTCCTCTTTGTTGAATTTGGAGCTCTTACAACAACAAAGCAACCAGTCCCCCCAGCCGGTAATCATACCTGCAGTCGCACACGCTTCCGTTCACCCGTGTGTTTTAATGCTGTATAGCCCTTACACACCCCATAATACCTGCCACTCTCAGAGTGCCCCCTTATGTAAGTACTGTAGCAGGTTAGTCTCCAGGCTGACACAGCACGCTTTAAATATAAGCACACACACCGATGGCGTGCACAACAAGGCTCTGCTACAGAGTGTTTTAGTCCTGCTGGACTGCAGCCCTCTCATGCTTCTTCTGGGAAGATTTAAATGATGCTGAACGGAACCTCCGCCATCCGAGTTAAACGCCTCCAGATGATCCTGCCACTTTTTTTGGGGGAGTGGAGGTGGGGTGGGGGAGGGGGGGTAGGATAGGATTTTGGATTTGTTGGCAGTGTCCTAAGGTAAAGGGGTTCATGGGACCCCGTTGTTGGCTGGGAGAAGAAAGAAAAAACACAAATAGAGGAGCCCCTAAAATTTGAACCAAAAGGAAACCCAGCATGCAACAGGGCTGTCAAAGGAAATCTTTGGGATCTGGGGGAGTGGGAACTTTAAAAAATAAATGTCAGAAAGTACGCTGCAGAAAGAGCTCCCCAAAGTGCATTTAAAAGCGCTTCGGGGGGGGGGGGGGGTGTGGGCTCCTATTAGAAAGGACTAATAACCCTGTGGGCGTGTCTTAAGAACACAACCTGCCTTACAAGTGTGGCCATTATACCTCGTATAACCAGGGAGATGTATAGCTGCAAACAAAGCCAGGACTGCATGTATGTGGTTAGTCTCGCCAGCATTGCTATGGCATCACGTCTTTGAGGACTTGTGTATAGAGTGAGAGCACGCCAAGTATGTGGTTCGCTGTCTGTGATGGGATGGGATGGGACATGGGGTTGCTGTGCGTGTGTGTGTGTGTGAGGGGGGGTAGATGTATCCATGCTCTTTGTTTTATTTTTACAGGGGTACTACTGGGGGAGGGGAATGGAGGAGGCGAACTAATCCTGGGCGAACACATGCATAAACTCCACTGGCCGTGTAGCCGTGTAATTGATGCAAGCAGGGGGAGGGGCTTCACCTCTGACCCCCCACCCCCACAGCCGTGGTCAATAACATTTCACCAAAAAGCATTGAACAAACTACTAAGTGTGTCAGGTGCTGTAATTACAGTAATGGGAAAGGCATTTTAGAGCAGACATTACAGCAGTCCAAAACCAACACTGTATGCTACGTGGAGAAGAATTTATCGTTTAAAAAAAATCATGATATCCCCCATTATTGAGAGCGTGCTTACAGACTGCTAATGTGAATAGCCAAATGCAACTTTTAATAAGAGTCCTCGTCACTGGTCAGATAGGGACCCTTTTCTGTGACTCCTCCCATCTTTGTCGTGTCATATTAAGCCCCTCCCCCTTCCGTTCCATTCTCCTCTGTGCAGGTGCTAGATATGGCCGCCATGCTGCAGGTCAGCAGGGTCTGGGGTCAATTGCATTTCACTTCTGTCAGTTCCTGAAAAATGTTCTTTGAGGATTTGTCGGATAACGAATTTGCATTTGGATTAATTTCCTTAATTGGAATGGATTTGACCCCAGCCCAGCGGGTCAGAACCCATAACGCATGCACACGGCGGTCCACTCTGACCCCAGCACACTGCATGGCCAAAAGCCAGCTCCTTGAGTGTGAGAATGACAATCTCTCACTATAGCTTCTCTCTCGTAATTTATACATCCAGCTCAATATTTCTCGGTGGAACCACGCCGGTCCTATATACGGACCATTTATTTTTATAGGGAATGTCTTGTAAAAACTGGCTTGCACGTGGTGACAAGATGTTTCGATAAGTAGGGCCTGCATCAGCAAAAGTTGACCGGGCTGCGGTGCTTGTGAATTCCTCTGATTTATGCTCCGCTCTGAGCAACTAAACAAATGCAGGTTTGTTACCACATTAGACACATTTTTGGTGAATGCTGTTGATTGATGCTGAGTTACCCCTGGTGTGTAATTTATGGGACACCTTAGGGGGTGCAAGTTTGATGGCTGGGGCCCACCGAACCCCAAGCTTGCATCTGCATGAAACAATCGGCACGGCAACAATGGCAGTATGAGGATATGGAACATATTGTGGAAGGACTTCATTTTCCCATTCAAAACAGTTATGAGAAGGTCTGCAGTTGGGCAGCTGAAAATGACCAGGAACATGTCAAACTTGGGGTGTGTGTGTGTGTGTGTGTGTGTGTGTGTGTGCGTGTGTATGTGTGCGCGCGCGCGCACGTGAAATGTGTTTTCAGTTAAGCCTTCAAAAAGCCAGAGTACTTCAAACGCAGGCTTGCCTCTAAGATATTTTTGGAGCCGTCTCGCCCTTTTTGTCTGATTTTACTGCATATATCTATTCCAAGCCCAGTAGTACGGCACAGCGTTTCCAAACTTAATCTCCCGCGCTTGGCACTATGTCAACATAATAAAAGGACGGATAGATATATAGGTACTGTGTACATATTTATACACAAACACACATTCTGCCAGTACACAGCTGCTGTAAAAAGTAGCTTGTGATTAAGAGGCACACCATCTCTCTCTATCTCTTGTGTCAGATGTAAGTGTTCATTTCTAAGATGTACAATTATACTGCTCTTACCCACAAGCTCGTGCAGTAGCTGACAGCCACCGTAACCAGTGAAAATCTGTCAGGGTATAATGTTCTCTCTCCCTCTCTCTCTCTCTCTCTGTCTCCCTCTCTCTCTGTCTCCCTCTCTCTCTGTCTCCCTGTCTCCCTCTCTCTCTGTCTCCCTCTCTCTCTCTCTCTCTCTCTGTCTCCCTCTCTCTCTCTCTCTCTCTCTCTCCCTGTCTCTCTCTCTCTCTCTCTCTCTCTCTCTCTCTCTCTCTAATGCACAAACTGTATAGCAGAAAGAAGTGGGTCACCTAGCCCCCAGTTGCGTCTAAGATGGCACGCTGCGAAAGCAAATGTCTCCCTGTATCAAGTCCAGAGAGGAAGGGCAGCGTTCACAGCCGGCGCATTATGATAGTCCACCTCAGGCGCAGCGAGCCAATGGCGTGGCAGCAAACCCCGTCCCCCTGAGGAGATGCGGCAGCGTGGAAACGGCGGTGGAGCACAGCGTGACTCCCGTCTCACGGGGACCCAGTCTTCAGAGGTTTTATTTATAGCCAGCCTTTTTACCCGGCCGTCAGGACGCATTCATCCCGCTCTCTGTCAGACTGTCTCTCCTCCTCCAAACACCTGTCATCGGCTCTCAAGCTCTTCAACAAGAGCCGTCCCTCCGCTTTGTGCATCAGTGTGATATTCATATTAAAGCTTCAATCAAATACAATAGAAATCATTACAAACAAACGCACACACAGCAATGACAACACACACACAATACACATGCACACACGCACAACACACACAAACACACATACGCGCTCACACGTACACACGCACAACACACACATACAACACAACAACACACACATGCACGCACAACACACACATACACAGCTGCAAAAAAAAAGGACCTGAACCTGTGCACAGCTGCAGGTCCATACCACAGCACCTAAACAGCTAGGTGACCATGTTCCTCCCACCCTGTTCTCCAGGGGGTTATACCCATTGACCTCAGGGAGCTGATCATGTGAACCTGCTAACTGTCTCATTTCCGCATGAATACAGTCCTCATTTATTTATGATTTTTACACCGTACTTCTATTCATGAGGCCTATTTTTATCCAGCCTTTCTTATGTAGGCCACACATCTGCAAATTGTGGGTTACAAATGTGAGTCAGTGGAATGGGACGCTGTTGTGGGAAGAGTGCACATGCCCAAGGGACACAACTGGGTAAAACCAGCGTGAGTTTAATTTACTATTATTACCTAACATGTACATCTGATTGGAGCTGAAGAAGAATTTGAAGCTGGCAGTTGGGAAAACAGCATTTAAACAGGAACTAACTTAATTAAATTAATTTATATGAAGAATTGTAGTTTTTTTATTGTACATACAGGCACTCTTGAATTCGAAGGCTTACAAGAGGAAAATAAATAAGTACTTTGTACGTCAAACCCTATATGGGCCATTCTACAGAAGTCGTGCAAATTGAGGGTTGGAGAAAAGTGTAAATTTGTATTATAATGTGTAATATATGTGTTACACTTTATCTGAGATACATAAATATACTAGATGTACAGTGCAATCACATGTAATCTTTTCAGAATAAGGATGAATTTACTGACTGCTCCTAAATATGTCACAACCGAAACATGGTGTAAACCCTGCTTTTGAAATAAAATTACATACCCAATTGATAAGTTTAATTCACCCCTTTGAAAATGACATTTTTGAAAAAAAATCTTGACTGCTGTTGAATTTGAATCAATTACCCTGAATTTTTAAATCAAATAAAACATTGGATTAATTAAATTTAGTGAAAACTCCGTCCAAATGTTCTCTATAAAATGGACAGATTTGATCACATGAATTTGATAGATTCTTATTTATGAGATTATATATACCCTCACCAGCACAATATCTTGGATATTTGATTGATTATTCATATTATTCAAAATTTTAACAAAACAGCCAGGTGTTTCGGATTATGACCAACATTGTTGCGGTTGTGACACCTCTTACTGAAACCTGAATTCCAGAGGTGGGACAGTACGTAAAATGCAAATAAAAGCAGAAAGCAGTGATTTGTAAATTCTCTTGTCTATATATTTAAATGAAAACGATATTTAAAAAGATATTTAATGTTTTACCTTAGCAGCTTCATTGATTTTTGTAAATATACGCTAATTCCGAATTTGATGCCTGCAACACGTTCCAAAAAAGTTGGGACAGGGGTATAAAAAAGACTGTGGGAAGTTTGTGGAATGTTCAAAAAACACCGTGTTTGGAACATTCCACAGGTAAATAGGTGAATAGGTGACAGGTCATGCTATCATGACTGGGGTATAAAAGGAGCATCCACAAAGGCTCTGGCCATTTACGAGCAAGGATGGGTTCGCCACTTGTGAAAAACTGCATGAGCGAATAGTCCAACAGTTTAAGTACAATGTTTTTCAACACACGATTGCAAGGAATTTAGGGATTTCACCATCTACTAATAATATTAGTAAAAGATTCAGAGAATCTGGAGAAAACGGGCAAGGCCGTAAACCAATATTGAATGCCTGTGACCTTCGATCCTTCAGACAGCACTACATTAAAAACGGCATGCTTTTGTAATGAATATAACCACATGGGCTCGGGAATACTTCAGAAAACCATTGTCAGTCAACACAATTTGTCGCTGCATCTACAAATGCAAGTTAAGACTACTACCCAAAGCGTAAGCCATATATCAACAACATCCAGAAATGCCGCCGACTTCTCTGGGCTCATCTGAGATGGACTGACGCAAAGTGGAAATGTGTGCTGTGGTCTGACGAGTCCACCTTTTCAAATTGTTTTTGGAAATAATGGACGTCGTGGTCTCCCGGCCAAAGAGGAAAAGGACCATCTCGATTGTTACCAACACAAGGTTCAAAAGCCAGCGTCTGTCATGGTACGGGGGGGTGTTATTGCCCATGGCATGGGTAACTTGCACATCTGTGAAAGCACCATTAACGCTGAAGGGTACATGTGCATTTTGGAGAAATATTTGCTGTGATCTAGACAACGCTTTTTCAGGGGACATCCCTGCTTATTTCAGCAAGACAATGCCAAGCCACATTCTGCACGTGTTACAACAGCATGGCTTCGTCGTCAGAAAGTGCGGGTGCTAGACTGGCCCGCCTGCAGTCCAGATCTGTCCTCCCATTGAAAACGTTGTGGCGCATTATGAAGCCCAAAATATGACAATGGAGACCCCGGACTGGTGAGCAGCTGAAGTCTCATATTAAGCAAGAATGGGAAACAATTCTGCTTTCAAAACTACAAACAATTAGTGTTGTAGTTCCCTAAAGATTACTGAGTGTTGTTTAAAGGACAGGTGATGTAACACAAAGGTAAACATGCCCCTGTCCCAAATTTTTTGGAAGGTGTTGCAGGCATCAAATGTAGAATGAGCTGAATAAAGAATGAAATGTAGAATAAAGTTGATTAGTTAAAACATGAAATATCCTGTCTTTGTACTGTTTTCAATTGAATACAAAAAGGACTTGCAAATCATTGCTTTCTGTTTTTATTTACATTGTATACACTGTCCCAATTTATTTGTAATTGAGGTTTGTACATGGTGCATTAATTGTCTCACTATTTATTGTCTTTAATAAGAATTTACGGACCAAGTGTCACCAACCGAAACAGGCCTGTCAAAACAATACATTTGTTTCGGTAGTGACTGTTTCGGCTCATTTCGGCCACAAAACAAAAGATTTAGCAAGCACATGGTTAGCAATCACTTCTCTGTGCAGATGCACCTTCCTTTTAATCAAATCTACAGTTATGAAATGAACTTTTTTTCTCTAATATGAAAACTTGTGTTTGGGTGTGACGTCTCTTAAAACCACAGACTAATTTCATACTTTGAAGGACAATTAATATCAAAACGCTAAAACCTAGCTACTCACTATGTGGCCTTGATTCATATGAAGGCTGTCTAATTTCCTGGTTAAAAAAGGGTGGTGTGTGGCTATAAGCAGGTTCACTGCACAGACTCAAACAGTGTACATTTCGGTTGTGACGTAAAAATTGGAGACAGCATTTTTGAATTATAAAATTTATTACAAAATAAATTGCATTATTTGAACTTATATTTGATAAAAATTCACATGCTTTATTGAATGAGACAAGTCAAATAATTGGCAAAAATATTTTGGGTATTATTTTTTAATACACCAGTTTAAGGGTTGATAGTGGGGACAGCCATCTCCCAATAGGAATTTATACTCCCAAGACTTTAAGTGTTGATTTTGGATAAATGTAACTATTATTACTGCAATTTATATCTTGGATTATATTAAACATAACATGATCTAATAAATTATATAGCATTGAAAGATTTTATTGGCCAATTTCTTACTTTTATCAGAGAGGGACAGCAATTTGCATGGACTTTTGTAGAATGGCCCATATATATGTGTATACATGTATGTATATATACTGTATATATCTTCATGTAATTCCAACACTTTTATGGTATACTCCTCACTGATAATGGCTCTCTCAAATTCCTCTATGAAGGGCTAATGAAAATATGTACTGCATTTGTGCCTAGTCACTCCCTGTAAGAGGCATGTTAGGTGAGTTTTCTTCCAGACAAAAGAGAAAGGGTTCGTTTTTGCGGATTCTCTGGCCGCTGCGAGATTGACAGATGGAAGGGGGGGGGGGGGGGGGGGGGGGGGGGTGAGTTTGTTGATAAAGCCAGCAGCCTCTGGTCTGGCCACATGCGCATTCAGCGCTTCCCTGAAATCCATCCGTTAATGGAGTCTTAAAGCACCTCAGGTGTTTGTGAGAGGGGAAGAGCCAAAGACCAAAACGTAATAGCAGAGAACTTGCGGTGTGTTTTGAGTTCAGCTGCAACCCAATCCTGCCCCCACTGCCATGGGGCTTCGCAAAAACAGTCCGGGAACAAAAGTGTGGGCGTCTCCCGATCTGTTTTGGGGTTTTGTTGACGACATTTTGTGTCCCCCCCCCCCCAGACCGTGAGATGTAAATGGTGTGTGCGCGCTGTTCTACTGGAGAGAATAGGACCACTGTGGCCTCACTGTAAAATGCCAGCCTTCCAGAGCACCGATTCACTCAGCTGATTCTGAGGAACAATTGGCGGTTCTAACGAAACAGTACAAACGGACAGTAGAGCCGGCGGGACCAGAACAAGAGCCCCCAGTGAACATGACAGCCTCCTCTATATTCTTCCTTTTCCACGTACGACAGAATATTTTACACGCACATACGCACATGTGCGTGCACACACACACACGTGTTGCAAACAGCCTGATCGGGGACTCAAACAGGAGGAAGCTCCTAATTTATCTTGCTGCCTGAACTCTTGGCTTTCCCGAAAACCTGACACACAGAGAGGCAGAGCAGCACACAGGCCGACAGGTGGGTCTGAATGATTCAACCTGATGAGCTTCAAAGACACACTGAGTCACACAGGAAGTGCGGGCAAACTTGGACTTGGAAAAGCAAGATGATCTGAAAGTGGAAAGAAAACTTGCTGCTTACACTGCCACTACATTACTGCAACACTGTAGCAATATTATCTCATTCAACGACACACAACGGCGCATTATCTCTAAAAGAACATTAACACAGACTAAATTTAACGGTAATGAGTTTTCTCTGCAGTCGACACACAGACTATGAGACACAGACTATGAGACACAGACTACGAGACACAGACTACAAGACACAGACTATGAGACAGACTCTCAGAACCGAACATGTCTTCTGGCTGTTTGCTGCTGCTGTCACTGGTGTGTCTGTGTGTTGCAGTCTGTGGTGTGTGTGTGTGTGTGTGTGTGTACGTACATGTGTGTGTGTGCAGTCTCCTGCTCCCTCCTAGAGCAGGGCTCTTTACAGTACAGTATTCAGGCCCAAGGGCCCCGCTTCTAAATCAGGCAAAGTTGGACTGGGACCGAAGCAGAAATGTAATTAGAGATATTCAGTATTCCACAGGAACTCATTACCCCAGCAGGATCTCTAAGCCAGATGTGTGTATGCCACATGTGTGTGTTTGCGTGCGTGCGCATGCGGTGTGTGTGTGCGCATCTGTGTGTGTGTGTGTGTGTGTGTGTGTGCGTGTGTGTGTGTGCGTGTGTGGGTGTATGTGTGGGGGTGTGCGTGCATGAGCGCATGCGTGTACATGTGTGTGTGTGTGTGTGTGTGTGCGTGTGTGGGTGTATGTGTGGGGGGTGTGCGTGCATGAGCGCATGCGTGTACGTGTGTGTGTGTGTGTGTGTGTGTGTGTGTGTGTGTGTGTGGGTGTATGTGTGGGGGGTGTGCGTGCATGAGCGCATGCGGTTGTACATGTGTGGTGTGTGTGTGTGTGTGTGTGCGTGTGTGGGTGTATGTGTGTGGGTGGTGCGTGCATGAGCGCATGCGTTGTACATGTGTGTGTGTGTGTGTGTGTGTGTGCGTGTGTGGGTGTATGTGTGTGGGGTGTGCGTGCATGAGCGCATGCCGTGTACATGTGGTGTGTGTGTGTGTGTGTGGTCATTGGGGGCACAGATACACACTGAGCTTTAGCTGGAAGCAGCTGCTTGGTCTGATCACTTCCTCCTTATCAGGGACACGAGACCCTTCATCTAACGTGCTACTGACAGCTCAAATTAAATCACACTTACTGATCAACAAGCCCGGCTCTGTTCTCCATTAAGAAGACAATTAAGACATGCCTTTATAAATGATTTAATTCAATTAGATATCAATTTAATCACACGGCCTTCCCAGATTAGATATTCCACTTAACATCCATTTGCAAATTAATTTATTTACTCAGACAAAAAAAGGATGCTTGTATTACTCTTATTTAATGAAATAAATCATTCTGTGCCCGGCAGTGTATGCCAGGATAAGTGAGGCACACTCAGTCTTAGTCAATCCTGCTCTTTTTGCTGCTGCAGAACTGAATGACGTTAATGTCTTCGCTGAATGTTTATCGCCGGGCCACTCAATCCTGCCCTCGTACAAATACTTCAGACGTGGTTATTCGGCGGCGCCAATGGGTCACAAAAACCACAAAACCGTAATTATTGGCCCTTTTATCAAGCAAACGCGGCCATCAAAATGCCATTATCATTCTGATTAGCTTCTCCCGCTCACACACTAGCCATAATAGCATCCATCACACCAGAGCTGCCTGGATGTTTACATAATAGCACGTTGTTTGAAAAGGGAGAAAATTCACCATCAATTGAGTGTCATGCGCAAGTCAGCGAGGCGCAGAGGGATATGCTAAACCACACGTAGCCAGCCAGCGCGATCTCATGGCTGCTCGCACTTCCTCCACCTGGGAGATGTTCATCTGCCACCATAGAGCCTGGTCTACCCACAATGCTCCACGAATAAATGGAATCCTGAGAGCTCCACAAATGGCACACAAGGCTGCTGCCCTTCTGCCCCACGGCAGAGGGGGGGTGGGGGTGGGGGGTTGTTATTTTAAGGAGCCTGCCACTGTTAATGCTTGGAGGCCATTTTTAATTGGAATATGCACAAAAGTAAAAAAAAATAAAATAAAGTGGCAAGCCAGTGAAATTCTCCAGTCTGTTGAGAGCGGCTGGTCAGTCCCTGTGCATACGCTCGGCTCCGCTTTTACCGCTCCGGGCACTCCCAGGCAAACGGAGAGCCGCTCGGCGCATAAACAATAATTTGTCCGAAGATGTGACCTTATTCCAAAAATGCACGCTGCGCCTAAGGCCTTCTTTTGTCATGTGTTTTCTCTTGGGGGGCGTGAGGGAGAGCTTCCTGTTAGCTCTAGATGAGAATATTTAAATGCAAAATGCAACTTTGGCCTCTCTCCTTCACACCTGGACCACATCGCCCTGCCTAAGATGCCTGATTCCGGCTGTTAAACTAGAGATTGTGGTATGTGGCTGTGGCAAGCTCTACAATAAATTATAACTCTTTTGATAAACCTGGTGTTGGTTCCGATTATGTTGGGTACTACACCGAGTACGTAACATAATAAAACTGCAAGTGTGTGTGTACATATATGCTCTGTCTGTGTTTTTTTCATGGTGGATATTATAGTATTCCATGTGATTTACTCCACATGGGGACAGAACAGTCACACACATTGCAGGAGGTCATAGCACATGTGGCCTCTAGAGGCGGAGAAGCCTGAGGCAATAGTTCCTCTATTATTGCTTATTATGATATAATAATGATAGTACGACTTGTTTTATTCTATCACGGGAAGAGGGAAAAATTGAAATACATGTGAAGAATTGATTTGCACGCATGTTATGTTACATGGGTTGTTTCATAACTCCTCCTAAGCAACTCGCACCTCCACCATTTTGATTGCAGTTTACAGATCTTTTTGTTGGCAGGTACAATGCAACAAAATAAATGTCAGTGTATTCTTGCCCATGCTTGTCTGTAGTTGGCCTGGTTTTTGGGATCGGCATATTTCTAAAACTCCAGCCCTCTCTCAAAGCTTTGCCCTCGACAATATAAAAGAGGGCTGCCAGCCTCTGCTTCAGGGAGAACCCCTGGCACAGGAACAGCTCGCTCCCGACATGACAAATTACAGGGGAGTTGTGAGGATGTGAGAAGAATATATTCCCTGATTGGTATGCCTAGAAACATACTGTTCTTCATTATCATCAACCATGCAAAATGGACTTGGGGGAAGGGGGGGGTATTTAACATAAATTGAAAATGAGAATTAATCTCATTACGGCAGGATATGAAAACCATACGTATGTATTGTTCTGCATGCATGTCCTGTGTGTGTGTGTGTGGTGTGTGTGTATGTGTGTCAGGACTGAAGCCAAAACACTGGAGCTGAAAAATTCAATTTGATACAATCTGCAAAATGGGGAAAAAAAAGAAAAATGCTTCCCCCTCCCCAAAGGGAATCCCGTAAGAGAAGCGCGACATGATATCAATTTCTGTTCCGACCGGCAGTGAATATTTTCAATGAAAATTCTCCAATAACGGGAGCAGGAGGAGAGGAAAGTGTTTTCATTCTACAGCACCTGTTTTTGAGTTAACTGGCCCCCGTGGCTATCACCGGGCCGGAATAGAATTCATTTGGCCCGACGTGCCTTGGAGGAATTCTGGATTGAGAGCGTCCTGGAATCAAAGGTTTCAATCCCGTCGTGTACTCTGTCCGTAATCACTACACCAGTCCACTGCTTTTTTTATTTTTATTATGATTATATTCTCAACTGTGATATTCATTCATAGTGTTCTACGCCTTACCAGAGCATTCCTATTTCCCCCCAAGGAAATGCGACTGGGAAAAATAGAGAGAGCTCTTCCAGAGGTCTGTTTTTTTCCATCTAAGGCAGAGTATATTTAGAAACACAAACACACAGACACACATGCGCGTATGCGCGCGTGCGCACACACCACCCACACACACACACCACAAAATGATGCATCGCGTGTATGAATTTACTGCTGCAAAAATAAAAACATTTAAAGTGTTCCCATAAAACGCTGTTTCTTTTTTCTATATAAAAGTCAACTTATTTATAAGTTCAACCAAAACAAATACCAGCTGCTCTGAGGTTAGGGCTGTTGTGCTGTGGGCAGAACATGGAACCATCGGGGTTAAGGGGGGGGGGGGGAGGAGGAGGATGGGCACACTGCCGTTATAAAGAGGGCACTCATTTTGGGAAGCTGGGGACCGCTTCCAGCACCTGCCAGCAGCACTGTCCGGGTGAGGGGTGGGCCATACCCCCCTTAAACCAGGTCCTGGGGTGTCCCAGCGCACTGTCAGTGGACTGTGCGTTGTGTAAGACATGCTGTCATCCTGTGACCGTGTTTCCAACTGACCCTAAATATCTAGAGGGAGCCACAGAGAGCTCACACTGAGATATAATGGCAGAGACCCCAGCCCCTTCAGTGCCCTGCGGAACCCTGGGAAATCATTGGCTGATGTGTACAGCTCCATGCTGCTGACTCCTCCCTCTCCCCCTGAGGCCTGAGGCCTGAGGCCTGTGTCCCTCTAATACTGGAGACATTTTCTCAGTTTACACACCAGCATAGCCCAGGAGCTCAACACACACACACACACACACACACACACACACACACACACACACACACACACACACACACACACACACACGAATGCACACACACTGACATGTCGAGACTTCCTCTGGTGAACATTTTTTGCGCCGTGTCGTGGCATTTTCTGACATTACCAGAGAGATTAGATCTCAGCCGCAGCTAAGCGGCTTGCAGCCGACAGGGAATTAATGACGCCGGCGCACCGAGAAGGAGGGGACGGTGGCGCCCCCTAGTGGCGATCTGGATACCCTACATAGTCGCAGAAACCCAGACGGTCAGGCCCCCAGAGATCTCCAAACACTCTGGCCCGTGCGTCTGGGAACAGCCTTGTAGCTGCAGCAACGATAGGCCCCTGCCAGGGACCTGCCATCTTAGACACTGGACAGGTTCCAACAGTTTTGATTTGCAGAAGAGTGATGTTTGTAACACACACACCTCCTCTCATTGTTCAACCGCTTCCCGGTGTGTCATAGTCTATGTCTTAATTGCCTTCCCCGAGTT
>CM056377.1:13228895-13279137 GCA_029718625.1 Synaphobranchus kaupii | reverse complement strand
GAGGGAGTCACGTTTCAGAGCACAGTCTCTTCTCTGGCACACGCACGTAAATCTCCCAGCTCTGTGAGTGGCTGGAACAGGGATTTATAACAGCTTTATTCCTGTTGGGAGGGAACGGCACGGACGCCCAGAAGGCACAGCCCCTTTTTGCGCATCGCCAGGTTCTGGAGAGCCAGCTCAGCATCAATGAGAGCCGTTTAAAGCGGCCCGCTCCTTTTGTATGACGGGCTTTGTGCGAGTGGAGCAGCTGCGTCTTAAGAGTGGACACCAGCCGGGGAGCTTCTACACACAGGCGTTAATCCTGTGGCCGAGGCCCGCGCAAAAGTTCCCACAATGCACTTCACCCCTTCCCTCATGCGTAGCTTGTTACAGATCAACTGGCTGTGAAAGGCAAGGATGGAAAATGGGTCACACATACACACACCACATGTGCACAGGCACACGCACGCACGCGCAGACACACACGCACACACCACAAACATGCATGCATGCATGCATGCACACACACTGCATCAATATCAAAACACACTTAAAAATGAATGTGCTTTCATGACTCCAACCTACATTGTGCATTTGATAATGTCTCCTGGGGGAGTAAGTGTTGATGTTACTGTACAGACCGATATCCAAATCAGGTACAGTTTATATGACAGCAACAGGATCTATTTAATTATGAACCAGCTGATCCTTCCCTCTTGGCAAAAGAGACCAGAGATACCCTGCTGAGATTACCATTTGGTGCGATGGTCGATTTCGATTAGTCCTCTTTGTGTCTTTAAAAGCGCAAGTGTAAAACAAGGGATCAATTCAGATTACTTACGATGTTCAACAGCACACTTGACTTGAACCTCAGTATTCAATATGCATATTGCCGGTGTTTCTAATGGTGGAAACATATTTCTCATAAAACAGTGTCTTTTTTTCTGTTTTATGCTGATGCTGACCTACTTCATACAGTAGACGGGCTGATCATATGCTCCACTTTCTTTTAAACAGAGATGAATATTAATGAGGGTTAGATTATAAAAGCTGTGGGCCCACACAAGAGCTGAGGAGGTGGGAACAATGAGAGCAAACGGAGGCAGGCACAGCTACTCCATGAGAGAGTCACACATACACATATACACACACACACACACACACACACACACACACACCATGATAGAGTCACACATACAGACACACACACACACACACACCATGAGAGAGTCGTACATACAGACACACGCACGCACGCACGCACACCATGAGAGAGTCACACATACAGACACACGCACGCACACCATGAGAGAGTCACACATACAGACACACACACACACATACATGCACCATGAGAGAGTCACACATACAGACACACACACACATACATGCACCATGAGAGAGTCACACATACAGACACACACACACACACACATACACCATGAGAGAGTCACACATACAGACACACACACATACACCATGAGAGAGTCACACATACACACACACACACACACACACACACACACACACGCACACAAACATGCACGCACGCACACACACACACACACACACACACACACACACACACACACACACACACACACACACACACACACACACACACACACACACACACACACACACACACACACACACACACACACTAGCAGCAGCACAGGAGTCATGAATAAGGCCTTGAGGCTCCTCTGCACAGATGGATGACTCACTCTGGTTCAGGCTTCAACTATGAAATCCCTGTTCCAGCCACTCAAATATGCCATTCAAGCCTCTTATCACTGGGCTTCAAAGCACAGGCAAAATGCAGCAATTCCATTTCCTGTTTTCAGGGGAGGAACCTCCATCCCCAAAAGCTGAAACGCCGCCCTGTAGTCAGAGTCATCCAAAGTCATATCTGACAAGCAAACGTCAATTACAATTCATCATAACACTTGGTTAAAATCTGCTTTGTCGTGACAGTATTTTGCCAATAATTTGTAATTTGTCAATAATTTGCAAGCAATCTTCATAAAAACGTTTCCTTAATTTCAGTAACAGTTAAACAACTATTCCCATATTAGTCCAAAATAATTACAGCAGGGTGAACAAGATGAAAACCCAAGGTATATAACACTCTACATAATGGAGATACTTTACTTTACACCTGCCGTAACTGGTCATGAAGGCTTATTACAGCTCTTAACATTTGGATTGCAATCACTTTGTAACAGTTATTACTGTGTAATATGGCAGGTTGCCTTGTCAAATTCCATGCATACATTATGGTAGAGATTTAATGTATGTAATACACTGTTGTGGCTAGTAACAACAGATGTCATGCCATGACTATGATAGCATTATGTAGACTTTATGGAGTATAGTTCAAGTACAGCTTTATCCAAACAGCAATGAAAGCATATCTGCACATTCCTAATGGAAATGAAACCGAGGCAGAAACAGCTAATACTTTAGGGTAAACCATCTTTTCGCCATCTAGTGGCGTAACAAAGGAACTGCGGCTTCCTTGGGGGAACTGCTCAGTCCCTCTGTAACTCACTCAGTGAGTAAACACAGGGCAGCAGAGCTGAAAGGGCCTGAAAAAGCTTCATCTATCACCCGATCGCCCTCGTCTGTCCCCCGAAGACACAGGGGCCTCTCAGACCACATCAAACCACTCAGCGCTCTTCAAAGGGAAGGAAAAACGACCTCTACAATAACAGCATCTTTGCCCCAAAGCCACGCGGGAAGGAGGATGTTTAGGGGGCAGTAGGGCTCATATCAACCCACACTGAGGACTGAGGACCTGGAGAAGCAGAGCCAAAGGTGAACCATGACCCTCACCACCCTCCCACCCCCCAGAGCTGCGCTCCCATTTCAAAGGCCACCCTCTAGGACCAGACACACACACACACACACACACACACACACACACACACACACACACACACACACACACACACACACACACACACACACACACACACACACACACACACACACACACACACACACACACACACACACACACACACACTGGGAGAGTGCAGCACTTTTGCACTTATATCCCAAAATGGCCACCAGAGCCACTGATTACAAATATGAAAAACTTTATTTTATTTTTTTACTTTCAGGCCATCAATGACTTGTGTATCATTGAGAGTGCGTACAGATATTCACGTAGTGTGTTAGGTTGTGGTTGTGTGTGTGTGTGTGTGTGTGTTTGTGGGGTGAGGCTGGAGGAGGGGGGAAGAGTCCCAGCAGTTACCCAGCATAGCCTCTTACTCACGATAACTTTGCAGTGCTGAACAGAAGGGAGATTCCTGGCACTTTAGGAAATAAGCCATGGGAATGCCATCACAGTGCTTCCCATTGTGCTTATTTAGATGCACTATGGCCCCTGGCCACAGCCTAAACTCTCCAGTACTGATGGTTCAGAGCCATGGGAGTCACCTTGACACAATGAGCGCTGGGAATTCTGGGTAATGTAGAGCATCACACAGCCCATGTCTGACATGTGGCCTGGGACACAGTCTCATGGTGAGTCATTACAACCAGCTGATCATCATGACTACTTGAAAACATCTTTTTTTTTTATCACATGCTTCACATATTCGTCGTGTAAATGACATCAGTGACAATATCATTTAGGGAGCGATAACTAATGCCTATTTTACCGATGGACAGCAAGTCAGCTCTAAATATATAAAATAAAACTTTACAGCCAACTAAGCAGAAAACCTTGAGTCTGAAAAAACACTGCGGCGTGTTTCTCAAGCTCAAAAGGAGCAGGAGTGTCCTTTTAGGCCTTTCTGAAGACGGTAATGATTAATTTAATCGAGCTATTGAAGGAAAGCGAGGGTTTTGCCAGGAGCAAACAGTGGGGCTGGAGGTACCGAGGCCAGTCCTGCAATTTAATTGGAAGCAACGTGATGTTTAAATTTAATGAGGCACAATTAGCCATTCTGCTTTAGAACACGACGCTCGCAGTTAGCATTTGGTCCACACGTAAGCATTTTATAGAGACACTCTACTATGATTTCACTGTCTGTCATACACACAAGGAGAACCCAATTAAGGTCTTTCAGGCCACTTTTGATTTAATTTTACACCCCAAGGATTTCCCAGACCTCACCAGTAATGTGTTTCCAAGGAAATCGTGACTTCCATTCTTAAAATGGAACCCCCCCCCCCCCCCCCCCTCCATCAGCACTTTCATTCACTGTCATTACTGCTGCTGATTGGTGTGGAGAAAAAGGGACAGATTAGCACAGCTGCCAGAAACGCGGAAAAAGGGCTAATCCTCCTGGGTTCCACGCGGGGCCTTCGGGGCAGCGCCATCTTGCCGCAAAGCTTTGCCGCTTCACATACAGGTCTGAGCAGCTGATGGTTCCCGAGAGACAGAGAGGTGTATTCTACTCTTCATCGTCCCACCCGTTACTATGGCAGAAAGTGTGCCGTAAACATTAGCTTTCCCTCAAAACGCCATTATTTCCCAGGCAGGTAATATTCAGTCGATGCACATCAGCCGTGCTTTTGCTAGACAAGTGAGAAGTGGCCACTGTTGCGCAAACGAAAACAAAAAGTGTATACACATACACAGCCACAGTGATGCGTGACTTTAGCCAGTAATAGCAGTTGAATGAGACCTTCAGAGGTCATTGGTCCCATGTGACCAGGTGAATGATCACAGGACAGGGTCATTTTCAGGTGGAATCACAGCGGGAATCTACCCAAGTATCTTTTGGGAGGGACACCCCATGCACCGCCAGCCTTGTGCTAGCCTTATAAAGGAATTGGGTAGTAAAATGGAGGACTCCAGATTGGAGGCTCTTTGGTGAAATGTAACCCGTAACGTTGCTGCCGATGTTGTGTGCTCCGTCACGCATGAGGGGGCAAACAGAATAGGAGGCAATCACTGAAGGGCCTGCAGGCTTTTTCAGTACCACACACACACACACACACACACACGCACACACACACACACACACACACACACACACACACACACACACACACACGCACGCACGCACACACACACACACACACGCACGCACGCACGCACGCACACACACACACACACACACACACACACACACACACGCACACACACACACACTCATACGCACATCCTTTCAGCACTCTTTTATTACACACATACACACACACACACACACACGCACACACACACACACTCATACGCACATCCTTTCAGCACTCTTTTATTACACACATACACACACATACTGTACATTAATATATACACACACACACACATACTGTACATTAATATATACACACACATATACACACACACACACGCACGCACGCACGCACGCACGCACGCACGCACGCACGCACGCACGCACGCACGCACGCACGCACACACACACACACACACACACACGCACACACACACACTCATACGCACATCCTTTCAGCACTCTTTTATTACACATATACACACACATACTGTACATTAATATATACACACACACACACACATACTGTACATTAATATATACACACACATATACACACACATATACACACACACACACACACACACTCATACGCACATCCTTTCAGCACTCTTTTATTACACACACACACACACACACACACACACACACATACTGTACATTAATATACACACACACACACACACACACACACACACACGCACACACACACACACACACACACACACACACACACACGCACTCATACGCACATCCTTTCAGCACTCTTTTATTACACACATACACACACACACACACGCACACACACACACTCATACGCACATCCTTTCAGCACTCTTTTATTACACACATACACACACATACTGTACATTAATATATACACACACACACACACATACTGTACATTAATATATACACACACATATACACACACACACACACACACACACTCATACGCACATCCTTTCAGCACTCTTTTATTACACACACACACACACACACACACACACACACACACACACACACACACACACACACACACACACACACACACACACACACACACACACACACACACACACACACACACACACACACCTGTGTTATGCAATAGGCTGTGCCTTACAAAGAACCATCCATGTAGGTCAGCCCTCTGTCTCACACCTCCCAAAACTGACTCACATATGCCCCCGAGAACAAACAAAGTCTGCACTTTTATATCAAAGACAGAAATATCAAGTGGATTTCTTCCCAAACGAAAAAGAGGATGATGAGGCGATGAGAAGACGGACCAATTTCAAGCGGAATTTAAACTGCGCACGCACAAAATTACCCACTTTCATCTTGACAACTCGGTTTGCGTGTGAAAAATGAGAAGTGGAGAGAGAGTCTGCATCTGACATGCAGCCAGAAGGCAACCTCTGCGCTTATTTGAATAATTCTCCCTCTCTCGGTTAATAACGGCTATAATGGCTGATCGGTCTGGAAGGCGGGGGGTAGGAGGACCTCCTGTGAGGAAGCGCGCAGATTAAAGCCATCGCTTCACAACACTCAATCACCCTCAAACAGCGGGACTGTCACTGGCTCATCCAATTGGCTTCCACCAAGACAGGAAGTCTTTTTGCAGTGGCCAATCACAGCGGCACTGAGCCTAAAAGTGCCATGCAGGGTACAGTCTCTGTTATACTCTCGACAATAGACTCAATTATTTCCCTGTGTAGTGATGATGTGTCTCATTCAGTATATATTGCTGTGCTGAGCCCTGGTAAAGCTTGAACAGAGCCTGAGTGGCAGAAACTCATCCTTACATACCTGCCCTGGGACAACCTTTTTTTTCATGAGAAAATGTGCACAGCATGCTTACTGTTAATAAGCAGTTTTATTTGGAATTCAGATTTATTGGTGTGCAAACCTAAAGAAACTGGAATATAGAAGAAGGAAAATGCATATATATCTTATTTGAGGGGCAGCATGAACTAAACAAGTATGATATACAGTATATATATACACACAGTATGAGTAAGCCGGCATGGTCCAGTACTGCTACCACCATTTAGATTTACCCATTCCACTTCATTCAAAATTGTCCATCTGACAGCGACTAAAACATATCTGCATTATAGCGGTGTGGTTAACCATGTATAACACATCTTAATTGCAGATTATTTCCACTATACTGTATATCATTGTCATTTGACACTATGATGTGGCACATAAAGTTTCAACGTCCACATTATCTTCAGATGGTAAGATGAAAAAACACAGGGCCAAGTTACATGAAATAATTTAGGAAAGATAGGGTAGCATTGGTTGCTTTGGAATAGAGCTAGTTTAATTAGAGTGAGCTATGATAGGCAATATTGTTTGTTGTAATTTGGCCTCATTTTGAGGTCAATACTTTTTATGGCAGGCCTCGTTTTTGCTAGTTTTAATTGATGACCTACAGACAGTGTTTTGTAGGCTTCACGTGAGTAACTTGGCATTTTTGCACATTGAAAATGTTTTTGATGATATATTTTACTATACAGAAGATCCATCCGTATAATATTTCTGTCTGTTTTATAAAGAGACCCGTGCCTGTGTTCTAAGGACATTTGTCAAAGTCATAATTACACTGTGCAAGCCTGACCCCATTCAAAGACAGTGTCCCCACAAGTTAGCCCCTCAGCCTGTCTGTATGAGACACTGTAGGTCAATGTGTTTCATAGCGTGAAGCCATCCTTAAACCTACACACCTGCATCCGAGCATGAGCTGAGGAACGTCACCCGCCAAACTGCAGTTAAACGGAGCGAACAGTAGCACCGCTAACCGCTAATGCCAGCACCACTTGCTCCAACAACGTATGGCAAAAGGTGTGATGCTGATGGTAAATCATTCCACCGCACAAGTACTAGCATGTCCTCGTAACCTGGCGTGTACTGACACCACCCCCGTTACCCAGAAACACAATTTGAAAAGTCAGATAGAGCCAGCAGTCTCTCAGTCAAAAAACGAAACAAAAACAAAACGGAGGCCAACAAGAGAGAAAGAACACGGCAACAAGGTCCCCCACTGCCTGCTGGGTAGCTACTGTCAACCCTCAGCCTGCCAGAGAAACAGAGACAAACCTGATCCTGTACAAATCAAATTAGGGATGGGGGGGGGGGGGAGTCACTTCCACAACTACACGGCCACAATACCTCTGCTCTGTGATCCCAGATTCAAAGCAACCCCCCCCCCCAGCTTATATTAATTCTGTACTGTCCAAAGGATTAGACAGTAGAGAACCTTCCCTTTTAATCTAGAGATCTACAGCACAACAAGACACAGCAGAAGAGAGTAAGAGAGCCATAGAGAGAGAGAGAGAGAGAGGGAGTGGGAGAGAGAGGGAGAAGAAGAGAGAGGGAAGTAAGATTAAAGAGTGCCCTTACCCTTTCCCCGCTGCTGCGTCTGAGGGTCCCGACCGGTAGTTTGAGCAGTAGCCTGCGGGTCCGGCCCGGAGTCACGGCCGCCTGCACCACCATCGCGGGTGTGTGTGTGTGTGTGTGTGTGTGTGTGTGTGAGCGCGCGTGTCCCTGTCCCGGCACAGCAGCTCTCTCCACTTCTACTTGTACGACTCTCTCTGAGCGTCTGCCAGCCCCAGTGTAGAGCGCTCACTCCTCCAGCCCCCTCCCACCCCAAACCCCCAGCCCTCCCCTCTCTAATCGTCACTGGCTGTGAATCATTCCACGGCCCATCCTAAGCAACCAGGGCTCCGCACGATGACTCTCCTTAGTGTGTGTGTGTGTGTGTGTGTGTGCATGCGCATGTATGTCAGTTAAAGAGGTAGCCTACTTTCCTTCTGTTCTTTTTCTTTTTCTCCCTCTCTCTCTCTCCCTCTCTCCCTCTCTCGCTGATGTGGCTACAGAACGGGACAGTTGTGCTTCTGGGCAGAGTGCTCCAAAAATGTCAGCCTCTCCTCTCCCCACGCCAAGACTTAAACCAGGTCAGCGGTCTAATCTGACAGCATGAGAGTCACTGTACACGTGGTCACATGACCAGAGTGAAGCTGTCACTCCCCCGCTTTCCCCATAAGGCCTGGTCACATGGGCCACCTCAAAAAGAATATCTGATGTTTGGCCATCTGGTGCGGAGCTTAACTCCAAATCCCGCTTCCAGCTTTTGTTGGGGTCTGTCTGGGGCACGGAGGTGAAGCCGCACGCCCCCCCAACCCCTGCCCTCCCGCTGGAGAACACCTGGACGTCTTCAGCCCCTTTCACCTGCCGCAGCAATCACCCGCCATGTTCCCTTTAATGAGGACACGGTTCAGCGTTCCAAGCCAACGGCGGCGTGACCCTTGGAACTGAACCAATCCCAGAATTTAATCAATTACAGAGTAGAAATGTTTCATTAGTGCGCAACCTGTCCATCGCCACCGCAGAGGGCTGCTGGTGAAACTGATGGTGGTTAACGTGCTCGGAGACTCCGGTACATTTAATAGGAGAGAGCTAATATTTTTAAAGACGCTCAATAAACACGCAGCAGGGGCAACGGCCCTGCCGAGGCAGGCGACTGATGGGAAAACCTCTGCCATTTTGTCTTCCCTTTAGGAAGGACAGAATAAATATCGGGCTGTTTAGAGAGGGCCGAAGGCGGAGCGGAATGATTTCCAGATGCGGTTCAGCTGTGAGGAAACGGGACGGAGGAGAAGGGAGAGGACTGCGCATACCAGAGGGATCACACGTGTTAGCCAGGCGTGCGAGCCATCGTGAACAAACACTCGGACTCAGAGAGCGTGCGTACGTACGCCCCCCCAGGATTTATGAAGCAAACGGAATCGAAACTCACGGATTGAGAGACACGCTGTGCTCAGTCAAAGCCGGTCAGAGCTGCTCTAGCGGGGAGATCTGACAGGTTCATGAGATTTTGGAGGGAAGCGCGAGGCTTTGATGGGCTCTTTCAGGGACGTCCCCTCAGACCCAGTGAAACATGTACAGCATGAGGGCCGTTCAGAGCGCCCTGCGGTCAGGGCTCAGTGTTTGGGGGGGAAACGGATGAGCTCTTCCTCATTTTAAGGATTTACCCAGCCTCAAAAGAGCAGCTTTTCTGGGGATCATTAGAGGTGTCTGAAAATTGAGTGTTTTTCAATCCCCAAAAGTCTGCTTTAGGGCACAAATCTGGGGGAACAGAAAATCTTTCACTGAGATAATCTCCTCAAAAGCATAATTTGTTCACTAGCACACCCTAGATTAGTGATATTACTGCATATTCTGACTATATACTGTGGGTGTGTGTGTGTGTGTGTGTGTGTGAAAGTGTAATATTTCATGATTTAAACTTATTGCCAAGATATGACCTCTATGTATGGCAAAAATAATATACAGTAAAAAGGCACCCAGCAAGAATGGGCATGGTACCATGGTTAGTGGTCTAAAGAAATTCTGCTGAAATACATTTCCCAGGCATAGGCTGAAATAGTCCTGCCTAATAAAGCAAGACACACAAAAACAGTTAGTCTTGCTCTTGACACAAAGGGAGTGGACGAGGATAGCTTTTGTTTGAGAGGATGGGGGTCAGGATGAGGGTGGCTGCACCAGAGTGTTGGTTTCTCAGTCTGAAAGCACTGCGTCTGGTGTGTAATGGTGTTCTGACAAGGGACCCTAGTAAGAAGGACCGGGCCATTCTCTTTCTGTTTAATGTTGTTGTTGGTTCCAGCCTGCATCTCAGGGGTGGTCAGAGAAACAAGTGTGCAGGACTGCCCCATTAATTTGCACACAACGCGCTCTGGGCTTTCTTACGCACCTGGACGCCAGACTCAATTGTTGCTGCCGATAATATAGTTTTTGTAAATAATCATACTTATGAATGTGTATCTAAATGGACCGCGATCGACACAGGAAACAGGGTCTTTGGTTGTATTCCTACCCTCCTTTCACAGGTGCTGGAGGACACTTAAAGCATACCTAAGAAAGAGCACATGTTAATGGAATTAAAATGCCCCCCCGACACAGAGCCTAAGCATACTTAATGGCTTCTCTGCAGGGGAGGGTTCTGCAGTCTTTATCATCGTCAGACCAGCAGAGGAAGTGCCATTCCAATCCTCAGAAGCATCAGTCACATCATTGGTCTTTATCACAGTCTGGCATAAGAGAAGAGAGGGAGCGCACACACACACACACACACACGCACGCACGCACGCACGCACGCACGCACGCACGCACGCACGCACGCACGCACATGCACGCACGCACACGCACACGCACGCACAGACATGCACACAAACACTCCTGCATAAACACATACGCACACACTCACAGTTGGTCATTTAGCATACAGTTACAGTTGGTCATTTAGCAGACGCTCTTATCTAAAGCGACTTACAGCTCCATGACGACACAGGGAGAAATTCACAGGGGACGCACACCATTCACTGACACCTACGGGCAATTTAGAGTCTCCAAATTCACCTAACCTGCATGTCTTTGGACTGAGGGAGGAAACCGGAGTACCCGGAGGAAACCCACACATAAACTCACCCAGGTCAGGATTTGAACCCGGTACCTTCTTGCTGTGAGGCGACTGTGCTAACCACTGCACCACCGGGTTCTCATACACATTCTTTTACACACACATGCTCTCACCCACAAACACACACACACATGCGCACACACACACACACACACACACACACACACACACACACACACATACAAATACACGCAAGCGTGTGAACACACACATATGCAAAAACTGTGATACACACCCAGAAATACAGAGAATTTCCAGTTTTATGTGGGGGTACTATGCTGAATTATCTTACACTGCGTGGGCACAGAGCTGTGGTCCTTGGCACACTGTATGAGAACAAGGCTAAATTAAGAGGGCAAACGGAGATAACTCATTCCACTTCCTGTTTATATCTCAAAAAAGATAACTGGTTGTGGGGCCTGGACAGGATAAACCAATGGCATCGGCGATGACTACCTCAGGGTGATCCAGACACATTTGCATCAACAGAACGAACATCACCAAGCAGCAGCCTTCAACCGCCAAAACCTCCCATGCATGATTCTGAACAATAACAATGATTACCCTACGTGTAACGATTTGAATATGAAAAAAGTAAACTGCCATCGAGTCCTATTTCGAGAGCCGAGCCGTGGAAGCCTGGAAGGTTTCAGTGATGTTTAATGCATACGTAGCTAAGTTTGTGTGAAGGAAATAAAGGACTTCTGTGATAGAAGGCAGTGAAATCCTGATCGCTGCAGTGCGTTCATTCCTAATTGAGAAATCCTCTTGCCGCAGTTCCCCCCCATCTCTCTGTCTCAAACCCAAACTCCTGAAATATTACACTTTTTATTCCTCTGACAGATTTCAATGACGCTCCACAGAAATAATTTGCGGCGCCTGGGAAAAAGCTTTAATATTTAATTTTTAACTGAATCAAGAAGTATTATAATGGCTTTCATGGGAGAAAGAAATCTATTTTTGTGATAAATCAGAAATCATAGGCTACTGTATCACAAGGCTGAATTTAAAAAGGGGGCTGAGAACTAGCTTGTCACATCCAGTAAAAGTGTGTGTGTGTGTGTGTGTGTATGTTTGTGTATGTGTATGCGTGCGCTTGTGTGTGTGTATGTGTGTGTGGCGTGCGTGCGTGCGTGTGTGTGCACGTGTATGTGTCACTGCTTCATTATTAGTAATGATTCTCTTTGTAGCAGGAAGGTTCCAACAGGGCTTCAGAAAACCAGAATTAAAGGGAGAGATGGGTTATTGGGGGGGGGGGGCTTGTGGCTCATCTCTGGCGTGACTCATGAATGTGGCCCTCAGTGACCCCCCCCATGACAGGGCCAAACCCTCACACTGTCCAACCTCTCTCCCTGAAACACTCCTCCTCTCTCCCATTGAAACTCAACATCCATGATGAGATGTGACCTTTACAGAATTGCAACTGTGGCTTATTTAATAGTCAGTGGGAGCAACGTCCTTTTGTGGGAGGTGTTGTTGGGGGGTTGGGGGTGGGGGGTGGGGAAGGGAGGCGACAGTTGACATTTTTAATTACTGTATAATAGCCATATGGGCTGGGCATTTTTGGGATCTACACACACACAGAGCACCGTAAAGCAGCATTGAATAAACTAACTGCATCCATAAACTATTCTTCATTTTGAAACTTTTCCCTGCTGGCTTTCGACGCGTCTCCGTCAGCAGATCCGTTGCTGAGTGAACTCTATGGTGAGGCGGGGACGCCTGGCTGTAGCCCTAATGTGGTCTGACCCTGGAAGCAGAGGTTTACCATTATAGAAAATCTCTACTTGGACAGCAGCAGTCCCGCACTCCTGGCAAATGAGTTTTACTGCCCATTGACGTGTTCCCAGCCTCTCCCTAACCTCAAATCACACCCTTTAACACCGAGTCTGCTGACCCACATTGCAGCAAAGTCACCATTAGAAACCCTCCCTGTGCCAATAAAAGCAGACCCCAGTTTAAGGACATCTGAGTTACTCCGCCTTCAAGCACAAGGCAAAAATATAACTAACGATAAAAATGCAGCACTTTGCCTTGTTGGTTACCGCAAAAGTCCAAATGCAGGACCCATCATTAAGTAAAACATGTGAGAATAATAATAAAAATAAAATAGGTCAGATATCATAAGAAATTACCCTTAAGTGTTTCTCCCCCCTAGTCTTTAGTTCTGGAAGGTTCAGGAAAAACTAAAACGTCCAATGACCCTTGCAATGGCATATTTGGAGCTCTACTCAGGCATCTGATTTTCCTTATGAACAGTGACAGAGAGGAACAGCTCTTGATATGCACGCTTTAGACATTCATCAGTGTTCTAAAAAAATCAGTAATTCCTAATTAATGGAAAAATCTCAACAAAAAATCACATCCCTGGTGGAGGCCTAGGTTGCTTTGCAGGTGGCACAGAGGCAGAAACCATACAACAACAAAAAAAGACAAGAAACCCATATTATATGTGAAATACACATATTCAAAAACGCATATTTAAATTGCATGAATTTGAAATACTGCCAGTCCCCCGGCTCTGCACAGAACTGGAGGACAGCCAGGCGATCGCCTCCTGTCCAAACACGGCCCAGACTGGGAGAGTCGGCCAGACGAGACGGGAGACTCTTCCTGGACTCGCGAGTAAAGGCCCTGAAATTAACCAGCGAGGGCGGAGGGGGGGGGGGGCAGGCACTTAAAAAAGCTGCTATTGGCTATCGAGCGACTGCAATAACTGTGAGGGAGAAGCATGAGTCCAGCGCGGTGCCGGTGGAGTTGAGTAGGGAGGCAGTGCTGATGGTGCAAACAGCCCCGTGTTCAATAACTGCACTCTGAACGTCTCTAAATCGATACATCTGTTCATGGAGCAACGACAGAAAACAAACCAACTTGGCGCGCTCTAACGGGCGTAATGGCAGGCTCGCGGTAATAGCTTACGGGCTAAAACAGGACCGATCGCAATTATTTTTTTTTTTCCCCGGAAAGGCTTGCAGTTCGCCAACGCCAGAACCGGATCACAATGTGGAAATGGATGCATTTAAGCAGCAAAAACAAACAGTAACCAACCAACAGGAGCAGAGAGCTCTCCACCAAAGGTGTGTTGCTGAAACCCATAAAATAAGCTGTGGGACATGTCATGTCATCTCGCAGCCAATCCCTGTCCTGCTCCCTGTCACCCCTAGGGGAGAGAGACAATGCACTCTCCTCTGATTACGTAATGCGGAGGAGGCAGCCAAAGCTCCTCCGGGTGGCACATCATTTGTTTTTACTTGTTTATTTTATCAGTGACCATGTTGGCTACAATTTTCCTAGTCACTGGTGCCAGAGTTAGCCATTGAGCTAACAGGGTGATTTCCTGGGACAACACACAGTGTTGCCAGATGCCTGAATTAATTTCCCCCCAAAAAATTCTGAAAATCCCCCATCTTCAATTGAGTCCCATACAATTTTCTCACAATTTCCCCCTATACCTCATTTTAAAATCCCCCATCTATCATTGATTCCCATACAATTTTTCTTTTAAAATCCCTTACATTTAGGGTAAAATCCCCCAGTCTGGCCACCCATCAGCAACACTTCCCTTTATCAGCATATCACTAACGAAGTGGCTGATTGGCCAGAGGGCTCGCCATCAGCATGGTGATGTTTCACTACCGCAGCAGCTGATTGGCCAGAGAACGCCCAACATTGCATCAATACCACAAAGGCACACGGTGACATCATTTTTGTCGTCTGCGTGCCGGCGGAAGATTTTATTCCACCCTGAATCTTAGTAAAAAGGGGCGATAAATACAGGAGAGGGGACCTGGAGCGCTGACAGCCACATGCATTATGGGAACTCAGTGACTGATGGCTCACTCCTAACATGGGAAAAAAAAGAGAACATTAAACAGAATGCATCCATCATCATCCCAACCCCTTCATCTGAATACACAAAACGTACATGTTCGGGGCCCATCACGGCTGCATCTGACAGATCGTTCAAGCGTTACCACATTTATAATTAATGCAGAGCACGACGGTGAAGATTCCTTGCCGCCTTCAGGATCAGTTCAGAGGGACCCATTCTAGGCTGTCAGAGCTATTCCGGAGCGGATCAGGCCCCGAAGGGCATTCCTTGCTCCGTAACGATGGAGCGAAAAAGAAATAATGAAGGATAATGAAATAAAGTCTCAAACACCTCACAGACACTTCATTACTGTGGGCTGCCGAAAGCAAGTCATTTCATTCCGGAAAAAAATATATACGCGCTCTGCTCTTTCTGATCCTTCTCACTGCAGGCGTGACATATGTTCGTTCTCACTGCAGGCGTGACATGTCTGTTCGTTCGTTCGTTCGTTCAGTGGGGCTCAGCTCTGAAAAGACCTCAAATCGGTATTTGCGAGAAAAACGGGTCTTTTGCATCAGAAATTGATTCTGCTGTCAGGGAAGACAATCACAAAGTACTGAAAGAGCACAATTAACATGACACCACTGATCTGGGATCAGTTCTGCACTCTTCACACTCTCTCACAACGTGTCTGTGAGCTGGTTGGAGATCAGTCGAGCCCCATAGGTGCCCACAGCAGGCTATGGAGCTGAGTGAATAGTTCTCCCATGTGAAAAAGGAAATGAACACCATTGGGCAATGCTAAGGTAATGATTCACAAATATTTGTGGGAACAAAATTCTTCCCAAAAACTTAACGGACAACCCAAAAACTGGAGCTCCGGCGCTATACCTCTTTGCCTCTGTCAGCACCAAACACCTCTCCTGTTCTCTAACTGTCAATCCTGTACTTCTAAAATCCGGCATGACAACTGCATTAGGCGACCTTTTCAAAAGAAATATGAACCCAGAAGATAAATGTAACCATGATGTAAACCCTTTTGACCCCATATTACTGCCAGAGTTTTATTCCAGAGAAGACTCCAAGTCAGGGCCAAGAATGCAAAACTGGGAGGTCTTGTTGTATGAGCAGACAGTCACAATCAACACACTACCAAGAAGATGGAAAGGGCTTGTAACCTCAAGTGCAGGAAAATTGCGAGCTGATTTAATCTAAAGCAAAGCACTCTCGAGTGTAGATGAGGTCTGATGATTTAAATCCGAACCATTGACACATACCAGTTTAATTGCCTGCTGTGGCGGGCTTATTAAAAAAAGCACTTTCAGAAATGCATGTCGGCAGTGAGCGTTCTAGGTAAAAGGTATCGTAAAATAACATAATTTAATGATGGGAACAGGCCATTCAGCCCAACAATGCTCGCCATCTTCCTACCACTAAAGGGTACCTAGTGCTCCCCTACAATCTAGATAGTATCCAGCACCATATCAGGCCTGGTCTTGAAAACACCCAGAGTTTCTGCCTCTACTGCATGACCTGGCAAGCTATTCCACACAGTGACTTCTCTCTGTGTGAAGAAGTACTTCCTAATGTCTATGCTAATTTCCAAAATTATGCTGGGCTACTGTGAGTAGATGTCTGTAAGCACCAATGAGTCGGTATGTGGAGTTTAGCACAGCACGGGACAATCCCTGCGTCTGAATTAATGAGTATTTCTTCCTTGATGTATTCTCACAAGTAAACATTTTTATTGTACGTTTTTTGGTTGTGTGCAGTCAACCTCTATTGGAAGAGAATCTGCTTTTGTCCAGATGTGCTAATAGCTTGAGCAATCCTGGCTTTCCGTAATAAGCCTAATGAAGCGTCACAGTATTTGGTAATTGTGCAATTTGGTAAGTGTCTTCTTTTTTTTTTGGGTAATTTTACATTTGGGGCCTTTCAAACCCCTAAACAAGACGATTTTGCTGTTAAACGTGTCTCCAAGCCACATTGTGAATCTCCTCCAAAACAACACATTAAAGTTCATTCATTTTGTTTCTAATGTCTGTGACAAATACATAATTCACAGAGGCTTACCAGAGTCATTTCACAGCAACGACAGTTTCATATTCGCCATGAGCAGATGCTTTTGCTCCAAGAAATATTAGGAACTTCTTGTCTAATGACAAACCATTAAAGCGTCTGATTAAGGGAAAATGCTCCTTTAAATTATATTTGGAGTCTCTGGTGAAAAACAGCTAATGAATATCAAGTGCGATAATGGGAACAGGAGAGTACGACTGTATACAATACAATCCAGCACCTTGATCTTAGCGTCGAGGTTAATTCTCCGTTTTCTCTCTCCTCTCCATGAAGGTGCTCGAGCTCACAAAGCTCCTTGGCTCAATGACAACTCGCTTATTGTATTTAAACTCCTTCATGATAAACTGTGGCCATAATCCAGTTGACAATTTAATCCAAACCTGCTTTAATGTCCTGGAGTATAGTTTGTATTAAGGGTAGGCAACCCTTGTCCCGGAGCGAACTATCTGTGGCACTCCAGGACCTGGGTCGGCCTTCTCCCTCATTAACAGTATATCACATTCAGTATCTTAGCATCCCAATACTAATTTCCACACCCACCCAAAGAGCGCTGCAGCAAGTATTATAGAAAAGCATGATGTTATTATCTTATCTTTTTCACTTCCTCTTCCCATATCCAGGCCAGTGTATATGAGCACTGGGTCACATGCAACAAAGATAAGTGGTCATTAGGTTGTGTGCGTGTGTGTGTGTGTGTTTGGCTGAAGGGTGTGTGTCTGTGTGTGTGTGTTTGGCTGGGGTGTGTGTGTCTGTGTTTGGCTGAAGGGTGTGTATGTGTGTGTGTGTGTGTGTGTTAGGCTGAATATGAGAAGAGAGGCTCTCCCACTTACAAACACGTCCATCAGCAGGTGCTCCAGGGTCACCTCCATGTCGTCCAGTCTGGCGGCCAGAGTCATCGCCTCCCCCAAGAGTGAGCAGAGAGCCCCCTCCCACCCAACGCACGGTCCCCCTACCCCACCCTCCAAAACACCCTCTTTGGCTATCCGTCCATAACCAGCACCCCGCAAAAAACGTGCCAAAATGGGCAGGATGCTACCGGTTACCATAGAGTTGCGCTAGCATTAGCAACGTGTGTATGTCCGATGGCTCAGTGCCTTTTAGCTTCCAGCGCTTTTCCACAAATCAAGCTCCGGATTTTAAATCCGCACGTTGAAAGGCGACGGCTTTCCCGGCGGTGTGAATTTCGAATGCGAGCAGGGCAGCCTGGCACTGTGAGGCGTGCCGAACAACAACCGCAAGGAAGAGACTGAGACAGAGGGAGGAGACGCCCAACGGGGCCTTATTAACGTTGATATTTATAGGCGTGCTTCATCACCAATTATGAGACCCCTCTTTTGCAGAGCCGTGACCTTTTTTGTGAGGCGCAGCCCACAGTGGAGCCCTTTGTGCAGAGAGGGGTAGCCGGGACACGGCGGGACCTGACGGGGCCCTTCCTGAAGCTGGCTGTGACCAGCACAGCCCGCTCACGGGGCCCGCCATCAATGGCTCTTTGTGACAGTCATTGAGCTCTGTGCTGAAAAAAAAAGGCCTGAAGACTTCAGATGAAGGGCCCGGAGGAATAAACAAGGAAGCGCCCAGGCCTTACTCGCGGGAAAACTTACGTAACGCAGAGGAAGGCGTAGAAAAAGAAAAGATGAAAAAATGGAGATAGTGAGCGGAGAGATGGTTTGGAGAGCTGTTTGGATTAAGCGCGAGATTTATCTGTTCTGGATTCCAAACATGGTTCTGTGTGTAAATAAACCATATGCAAATAAATCATTCTAATGGACAACTGGTTCTAACAATGCAGGAAATATAAAACATACTTTTTTTTTTGGTCAAAACGTTTTTTTTTTTTTTTTTTTTCTTAAGGGCTGTCCACAACCTACATGGTAACGCAAACCAGCCAGAAAGAAAAACCATCTGCCCGCACAAATTTTGAGGATGCACAATGGTTAAAAATAGACTGCTTCTCCAAAAATGCATGATCTTTTCCCCCCTATAAACGATCGGGAAATGACTCCGGCATCTGAGTCACAGTCACACAGCTACTAGCCTGAAACATGGAATTAGGGCTTTATCTAGTCTGAGACATCACTGAATGACTAATGTTGAAGTTAATCTGTGAGATTCCCAACTATTAAAAAAACAGCATCTCCAGGCACCTTGGTCATGGGCGGAGAGGGTTCTCGGGTCCCATCATTACAGTTTTTTGGAAAGTTTTTTTCAAAATTCTATGACAGTCTTCTAGAACTCCATTGCTTTCTTGCTACATCAGCATTACAATGTTCACTTAAGAACATTCTAATCACATATTTGTGCTCTTACAGGGTTAAAAGTAGCAACGAGGGGCTCTGTGGGATTGCATACCCTGACCCCCCCCCTGCATTCCTTCACTTCCCCTGCTGTACAGACGGCAGATCGCAGGCCCTCTTCTGCTAGGGTGCCTCCCAGGAGACCCGACTGCCAGAGTGCAGGGTGCCTCCCAGGGGAACAGGCCTGCCAGGAGATGCTGGCGTGTGGAGAGCCCCGTTCATGACGGGATGGGATTACCGCCATACCGCTAAAAGGCTATCGAGCGCTGCCCCATTTGGTCCCAGTCTGGCACACATACAGCATGCAGACCTACTGAGGAGCAGCCAGGCTGGGGGTGGGGGGGGCTTATACATGGCCCGGGACTTCCTGCCACACGCTGCGCGGCAGAGACTAGTGGCAGATCGATGAACCCCCGCCCCCCCCCGCCCCACAGAGGGAGAGCGTAGGCCCCCGGCTGCCATTCATGCAACATTTATCAGCTCCTGTGAATTATTCACTGCACACGCATCACAGCTCTGCAACAGCACACCTGCAATACCTGCATCAGCTGCAGCTCTGCAACAGCACACCTGCGCAATACCTGCATCAGTTACAGCTCCGCTCTGCAACAACACACCAGCGCAATACCTGCATCAGCTGCAGCTCCGCTCTGCAACAGCACACCTGCGCAATACCTGCAGCAGCTGCAGCTCTGCTCTGCAACAGCACACCGGCAAAACCTGCATCAGTTACAGCTCCGCTCTGCAACAACACACCTGCAATACCTGCAGCAGCTACAGCTCTGCTCTGCAAAAGTGTGCTCAGTGTGCTTCATTCAGAATGCTTTCAGTGTGCTTCATTCAGAATGCTTTCAGTGTGCTTCATTCAGAGTGCTTTCAGTGTGCTTCAGTATCAGTTTCAGTTCATAGTTTCAACCTTCTGACTTAATTCTTACACTTTTTTGGTCAAAATAGCCAGGTGGAAGTCCAGATGAAGTACCTAGCAAAAACAGCAGTGCTCCAACTGGGAATCGAACATGCAACCTCTTGTGTGACAGAAGCCCATTTCCCTAACCATTATACCACCCTGGCCCCAACAGACAGCCTGACATCATGCCTGATAAGCAGTGTAAAGCTGGAGATACCATGCCATGCAGAGTTAATACACGTTTATGCCTTGGGGGATTAGGAGGTCACAAAAAAAACCTTCCTCGTCTTCTACCACTCCACCCATCCGACACCCCCTCGCCCTCAAAGACACCCCAACATGTTTTAAAAACCTCATAGAGCCAGGAGAATGTCACGCAAGTCACCTGTCAATCACTCTGAGAGGAGAGCAGTTGATGGAGAGAGGGGGTTTTGGCGTGGTGATGATTTGATTACTTGAAGCGTTGCCGTGGTGATTGACACTGGTGCACTGGATTTCTTTTGTCGTTTCTATGGAGACTATAGAGCATTCCGATGTCAGTCAAGCCATGTATTACAGCTGTTGGTTGGGTTGGGTCCTGCTGCCCGGCACACTCTCACAACAGTACCTCCATTAGAGTGGGAACATAAAAACACGGCAGCACCTGCGTCAACACTCCCCCCTGCTCTCCACAGCGCTCCACAATCCCTCCTTAGCGGCTTTGTTGTTCCGCACCTCCAACATGAGAAAACGGACTGCATAAATAGTTATATTGTATTAGCTATTAAACTCACATCTGGTATGAGTTAATGGCCATCGGCAGCTCTGCAGGGACATCTGCTCGCGATCAATCTTTATTTAGCACAGCGCCATTTACGATCAGAAGTGCCACACTGCGCTTCCAAACAAACGCTTTCCAGAAGGGATAGGGGGGAAAAAAAGAAAAAAAAGATCCTTTTTGGGCCCATATGTGGCGGGGAAAGAAAGTAGGAAATGATTTTCTGACTTGTTAAGCTGGAGCTGGGTGATACGCAGCGTAACGCGCAGCAGCGTAACGCATGTACACGCTACGCTCTGAGGAGACGGTGGGGGGCCTGATCTTAGCTGACCTGTGTTACCTCCTGCTGGCGTGGGTGTGAGTTACTCATTACAGGAAGACATTTAAGGTGGTGTTTATCGCAGAGGGTTTTACTGCAGTCCGCACACACACACACGTTTTTACACACACACACACACACACACACACACACACGTTTTTACACGCACGCACGCACGCACACACACACACACACACACACACACACAAGTCCAGATGGTCACACATCTG
Source organism: Synaphobranchus kaupii (assembly GCA_029718625.1). Lineage (NCBI taxonomy): Eukaryota > Metazoa > Chordata > Actinopteri > Anguilliformes > Synaphobranchidae > Synaphobranchus > Synaphobranchus kaupii. The sequence continues at coordinate 13,257,298 of CM056377.1, read as the reverse complement.
AATTGGTGCGTGTGCAGGCTGTGTGAAGAGGGTTGCCAGAGTCTAAACCCTGTAAATGTTCCCTTTCATTAAGATACTGCGCAACAGCAGAGGACTGGTTCAGAAAAGAAGGAAGTAACTCCTCGCTGTGAGGCCGCGTTGTTTCCATGTCACGAAGGGTGTCCAATGCTCGTGTGAGCGTGTGAACGCCTTGGGGGGCTCTTGTTCAGCTGAGTGAAAACAATGCAGCTTCACGTTTCACACTCCGCCCTTGATACCTGACCTATGACCTCCAAGCTCACAACCCCTGACCTCCCACTGGACAGCTAACTCGGGGACGGCCAGGGGCAACCGGCAACAACGGCAACCAGGGACCAATTTTCCCTCGTGCTGGGGTCAAGGGTTTGCAGACCTCTCTGTCCTTCTCTCTGCTGGAGTGTTGCATTACCATAACCTGGATGTGCCAGAGGCCTTGGCTGTACATCATTATTATGATCTAAATAAATTATTTGGCAGAACTGGTGGGTACATACTTTCATATTATTTGTGTATTTTTATGTTTGACAAGTTAGTAACATTAGTAACATCATCACTTATAATAATATTCATTTAATTAGGTATATTGCCAGATGTAGGTAGTGCACTGTACCCCAGTGCGTGTGCATGTGAAAGTAAAGAGGGAGGGAATGCAAATCGTCTCCCTACAGAGGCCCAGCGCTGCCACTCACACACAATAACTACCCTACATTACAGGGCTCAGGGCCCAAGCCTGTCTGTACCTCACCTAGCATCACACGCAGCGATGGGCAGCGTTTATGAAACGTGTCTGAACGTCATATGTCTGCTTCACCTCTGCAAAGGAACCTACCCTGCCTCCACCATTTTGATTATTGACAGTTTGTAGATACATTCATGAGGGGGTCTGTTGTATGTGTTTGTTAACACAATAATGTTTCAGTGCATTTGTGCCCATCCCTGATCACAAACAAAATCAGGAGTGTGCCACCATTTTAAATGGTGTAAAACGGTGTAATGTCCATGTGTAGCAGTGTAGTGTAACGGTGTAATGTCCATGTGTAACGGTGTAATGTGCATGTGTAGGAGTGTAGTGTAACGGTGTAATGTCCATGTGTAACGGTGTAATGTGCCTGTGTAGGAGTGTAGTGTAACGGTGTAATGTCCATGTGTAGCAGTGTAGTGTAACGGTGTAATGTCCATGTGTAACGGTGTAATGTGCATGTGTAGGAGTGTAGTGTAACGGTGTAATGTCCATGTGTAACGGTGTAATGTCCATGTGTAGCAGTGTAGTGTAACGGTGTAATGTCCATGTGTAACGGTGTAATGTGCCTGTGTAGGAGTGTAGTGTAACGGTGTAATGTCCATGTGTAGCAGTGTAGTGTAACGGTGTAATGTCCATGTGTAGCAGTGTAGTGTAACGGTGTAATGTCCATGTGTAACGGTGTAATGTGCATGTGTAGGAGTGTAGTGTAACGGTGTAAGGTCCATGTGTAGCAGTGTAGTGTAACGGTGTAATGTCCATGTGTTACGGTGTAATGTGCATGTGTAGGAGTGTAGTGTAACGGTGTAATGTCCATGTGTAGCAGTGTAGTGTAACGGTGTAATGTCCATGTGTAACGGTGTAATGTGCATGTGTAGGAGTGTAGTGTAACGGTGTAATGTCCATGTGTAGCAGTGTAGTGTAACGGTGTAATGTCCATGTGTAACGGTGTAATGTGCATGTGTAGGAGAGTAGTGTAACGGTGTAATGTGCATGTGTAGCAGTGTAGTGTAACGGTGTAATGTCCATGTGTAGGAGAGTAGTGTAACGATGTAATGTCCATGTGTAGCAGTGTAGTGTAACGGTGTAATGTCCATGTGTAGCAGTGTAGTGTAACGGTGTAATGTCCATGTGTAACGATGTAATGTGCATGTGTAGGAGTGTAGTGTAATGGTGTAATGTCCATGTGTAGCAGTGTAGTGTAATGGTGTAATGTCCATGTGTAACGGTGTAATGTGCATGTGTAGGAGTGTAGTGTAACGGTGTAATGTCCATGTGTAGCAGTGTAGTGTAACGGTGTAATGTCCATGTGTAACGGTGTAATGTGCATGTGTAGGAGTGTAGTGTAACGGTGTAATGTCCATGTGTAACGGTGTAATGTGCATGTGTAGCAGTGTAGTGTAACGGTGTAATGTCCATGTGTAGCAGTGTAGTGTAACGGTGTAATGTCCATGTGTAGCAGTGTAGTGTAACGGTGTAATGTCCATGTGTAACGGTGTAATGTGCATGTGTAGGAGTGTAGTGTAACGGTGTAATGTGCATGTGTAGCAGTGTAGTGTAACGGTGTAATGTCCATGTGTAGGAGTGTAGTGTAACGGTGTAATATGCATGTGTAGGAGTGTAGTGTAACGGTGTAATGTGCATGTGTAGCAGTGTAGCAAGGCTTGTAACTCACAGGTTGCAGGTTTAATTCCCAGCTGGGGCATAGCCGCTGTACCCTTAAGTACGGTACTCACACAAGTCCAAGTACACTGTGGATGCGGGATTAAATAAGGAGGAAAACAAACACGCATAATGTAAACAGGGAGTGTGGAAGCGCCACAGGCCTTTTACATCAGCTCAGATTAGAAGCGTTTGGGACTGCGATTCAACAACAATGGCAGCATTCCAAGTGTGAAGAAGAAGGAGAACCACGCTGAAGATGCTCTCAGCGGAAGCTCTCTCCGCAAAGCCGAAAAACACAATGAGAACAGCACCGGCTTAAATTTGAAAAATTGTGAAAAGAAAAAAGGCGGGCAGGCGGACCACCACTGAAATGTTTACTGCGTTCCTGTGCTGAGAAGAATCCAGACTGGAATTTGTGTTGTTAACAAAGGACTTTAATTAAATTTGGCACAGAGATTTAGAATGACTCAGAAACCATTTACTGCGTTCACTACTACTACTAGTCATCTCGCACTACAGATAGTGTCTTTGTGAGAGATGACAGCCTTTACTTTTCAGAAACAGCACAGGGTACATGGCAGGGATGGTTGCCGGGGGCGATGGAGGACCAGCAGGAAATGCGGTCTCATGGCCATTCGTGCTGACTCATCATCTGCAGCACCTGTCACCACCTGAAGCATTATTAGTTTGTGTGTGCGTGTGTGTGCGTGTGTGTGTGTGTGTGCGTGTGCCTGAGTGAGTGTGTGTGCATGTTTGTGGGTGTCTGTGTATGCGTGAGTGTGCATGTTTGTGTGTGTCTGTGTGTGCGTGAGTGTGCATGTGTATGCATGCATGTGTTCGTGTGTGTGTGCGTGTGTGTCTGTGTGAGTGTGTGCGTGTGTGTGTGTGCGCGTGTGTGTATGCATGCATGTGATTGTGTGCGCGTATGCGTGTTTGTTTCCGTGTGTGAGTATGCGCATGTGTGTGTATGCATGCGCTTGTTTGTGTGTGTGCATGTGTGTGTGTGTATGTGTGCGTGTGTGTGTGCATGTGTGTGTGTATGAGTATGCGCATGTGAGCTCGTGTGTGTTGTGTAAATGAGTGCCCACAGGCCTGACTCTCAGAGTTGCAGAGCAAGGTGACCTGGACTGCAGTGAGCTGACAGGTGGGCGGAGTCACTGCTCTCCCGGCCTACGCTACATTATAACTCAGCACATTCTGTCCCATCAGCCTGCACAGACCCCATCTGCAACACTGCGGCACGGCCCCGCCCCAAACCTCCCCGGAACACCTGAGGCCTCAATGATGTCACAATACAAAGTTCCGACTGAAAATATATTACAACAAAAACTGTAATACACTGAATAATACATTGGAATACATGGAGGCACGCCAAATATATTTAATAGTCCAATGCGCTGTTATTTTTGCTGAATGGCACTCTGTTGGTTTTACTCAAATATATCCCACTGAGCCCAAAGGGGAAATAATAGGTTTGCTTTCAATATATTTCTATATATTATTCAACACATTTCTCATTGCAGATGACAACATATTGTACACCTCAAGTTACAGTTCCTTATTTGACATTATTTGCCTGGATACCATGTGGAGATAAACACTGAAAATTATTTCATAAGTCTTCCACTGTCACACAAACTACAAATCAAGAATATATTTGCTCTCCATAAAAGGAAAAACATATTTTTTTGTGTAAGGGGAGTTCTGCCACACTATGTTTTATCATTGAGCCTGCGAGACACTCCAGTGAATCATATCCCTACAAGGAATTTCCCCTAATTTACCTTTTTCTTCTTTTTTTATGTTGTTGTTTTTGTCTTCCGGGTGGAGGGGTTAACTTAATAAATAAGGACGGTGCTCGTTCGCCCACGGCGATGAGCAGACTCTCACACCGCGCAGCTTGTTCTGATTGTTTAAAGCTGGCAGAGTGATGAATGATTAATGAGCGGATTCTACGGTTCCTTACCGTCTCAATACCGAGTGGAGCGGGGTATGGAATCATCCGTACGCTGCAGCCGATCATGTAAACCACAGACGCGCGTGGGCTCTCCCCCAAAATCGTGGGCCGTCAGACGCCGCTTATTTTCACCGGCCGAGCTGCGAGACGAGCCACTACTGTGTAGCGACCCTGGCGACTGAATCCCTCCCTCACTCCCTTTGGCCAAGCATGCGCTGCTTTGCAGGGGTTGCCAGACCATGGCTGGCACTGGATCAGGCAGGACTGGATTGCAGGCCTGCAGCACATCCATTACACTACATTACATCCGTTTAGCAGACACACTTATTCAGAGTGACTTAAAATCTGAGAACAATGCAAGCACCTGTGCTATGCTATATGAGCAGCAGTGATAACAAACCTGGCGAATAATACGCCAACCTGGGCCAGATGGAGTACACGTTTGAAACTGCAAAAAGCACATACTGTATGTAGGTGATATAGCAAACCTAGCACCATGTGTTGTAAATACTGTATACATGGTAACAAAATAAATACCACCAAAATCCACACGAAACCCAGTGCTTAGCAGGACGAGTGACCAGGCAGCCCTGCGCTTAATGTTTTTATTGGCTGATGGCCGCGGTCGTGAGGCTGAAATTACTTTTATCGTTCTGCGGGTCCGGTTAAAAACGGGGAGTCTGCGTTCATCAAACTGAGCCGATGTGGCATTCTAAAAAAAAAATCACTATTTCCCCCTAATTCGGCCGAGTTGACATCAGTGCTATAACTTTTCGCACGTGTCACTGGTGATTAACTTTGCTCCGGGGTATAAAGGGGCTTAAATAAATAGATTACCGTTTCAGGCTTTACAGGAGTAGCACTTCCCTGTTAAAGCGCATCGGCATTAATCCAGCGGACGGGCCGTGCGCGCACAGGGGACCGAGTCCGCGGTGAGCAGCGCTCACTGAGCCGTCCTAGTCCTGGCCCAGCGGAACACAACGCCAGCCAATTACACGCTTGGGAAAAAGCGGTGCATTTACGCACGGAAGAGAGAGAAGCCCCTCTACTGCGCGAAGCAGAGCGTGGGAGGAAGGCTGAATTTAAAGGACCTGCTTCCCGAGCGTTGGTCGGTTTACAGCGTGGCACGTGTGCAGCTGTGGATGACAGCGTGGCACGGAGAAGGGTTTTTGGAATCCAGGGCGCTTACTCGTCCCAACCGTAACTGCTACACTTTTGACATTGAAGGATTTACCCTCTTTACCCTCAATGTTTGACGTCTCTTAAAAACCAGTTCACCTTATTTTTTCATCTTCACACTATATTACTTTTCCTATTTTTTTGGGATTAAATAGTAAACATGCAATAAACATAATGCTATGTTTTCACAAACTCTGTATACAAAGGTGTTGTGTGGTTGTGTGGGGCAGCTGTATAAAATAAAAAAATTTTTATCACTGATTTTTTGTGGGTGATTTTGCTGGCACTTTCCCATACAGGTTCCAAACTTCACAAAGTTTCACTTACCTCAGGCTCTAAAATGAGATGTTTCATCACAGATTTTTAATATTTAGGGATAAAAGGGCAGTCAATGAGGAAACACACAAAAGGTGACATAGAAAGTGTCCAAATGTTTCTGTTACAATACTTTTGGGTCAGTTTAAACTTTTGGGGTGAATTTGACCCCAAAACATAAAAGGCATCATAAAATTTCAACATAACATGAGAGTTAAGGCCAAGTTATGCCACATTATGCACACTGACCCACCGTGATGAATAGACTCATATATAGACCCGTATTCATAAAGTCACATCGACTTATGCTTTAATATTCATAACGTGCTATATGGCAAATGGATCCTTTGGAAAGAACTTGTTTTTTAAAACCAATTAAATTATAGACTGACATGTGAAATCAGTAAGAAAAGTCCTGAAATTGCGTGCCCCTGGTCATTGAAACTAAGCCAACAAGATAAACCTGCATTGTGTTAGGCTAAGTCGAAAAAAGGCTGATGAGAAAGCATGTTTTCAGCAAGCTTAACTTAATTCCCAGTTGAGCTATCACATCCATGAGCAAAGAGTGTAACCTGAACTCCAGTAAATACCCCTGACCACAATTGATGATGCAGTAATGCAGACTCTAATTGCCCGAGATCTAGGCACAACCAAGCCAATAAATAATGCAAAGTGTGATTCATTTCCCATGATTCAGCTGGGCTTGGTCCCGTCCACATTACCCCTGAATACATGTGAGACAGGCCAGAGCATTGCCATATTTCCTTATTCATAACAAGACCAAGGAACCATGGGTAACCCGTAGTCTATAATCAGCATTACACACTTTCCATATTCCAGTCCCGAGACTGTATGCTTGCGTTTGGGGTCAATGTTGCGCCTCCCCAGAGGCCTTTCAGTCGCTAAATCTCAGTAAAACAGTTGAAATGGAGATGAAGAGGGAAGTTATCTGAGAAATAAAGGAGGGTTTAAGACCAGACCAGACCAGGCCGGGAACAAAGGCGCACGCAGCAGCGTCCTGCGTGATTTGAATGTGAATCCGTCGCCCTCGTGGGAATTTGTCGGTAAAGGACGCTAATCGTATTTGTAAGGATGAGGGGCGGGATAATCCGGCGCCATGGCGATGCTGAGTCATGCTGAGGTGGCGCCTTACCGCCACCCCCCCCCCCCCCCCCCCCCTTTAGGACAGGAGGAAGGGCGTGGGGTCGACGCTCAGTATAGACATGAGTACACTCAAATGCATATTATTACAAACTACAAACGGGAATGTGATTTATGATGACGTAATTGGCGATGTACTTGTAGTGTTAAACTGTGGTTAAGGTGCTGGCATGGAGGCCCTGTACATAAAGGGTTAATCTGTGGTTAAGGCCCAGTTATGGAGGTCCTGTACATAAAGGGTTAAACTGTGGTGAAGGCCCTGTTATGGAGGCCCTGTACATAAAGGGTTAAACTGTGGTGAAGGCCCTGTTATGGAGGCCCTGTACATAAAGGGTTAAACTGTGGTGAAGGCCCTGTTATGGAGGCCCTGTACATAAAGGGTTAAACTGTGGTGAAGGCCCTGTTATGGAGGCCCTGTATATAAAGGGTTAAACTGTGGTGAAGGCCCTGTTATGGAGGCCCTGTACATAAAGGGGTAAACTGTGGTGAAGGCCCTGTTATGGAGGCCCTGTACATAAAGGGTTAAACTGTGTTGAAGGCCCTGTTATGGAGGCCCTGTACATAAAGGGGTAAACTGTGGTTGAGAGATTGTCTCGCTGTGATCCACGGCTTTCCAAACCCTTTCACAACCAAGCCTCACTGCCCTACTGCCCCCCAGGGGGTAATCTGGCATGACTGGGCGAAACGTGACATCATCACCATAAACACAACCACTTACTGTACTGTACTGTACTGTTAGTATCAGTGAAGTCAGTAATGTTTAAGCAAAGTGCCATATTAGTGAGGAGGGAAAGACAACCAAATAAACACAGATACCACCAGTTTCTGGGGCCTCTTTCTTTTTCATACTGTTCCGATTTCTAGTGTACATAGGAGAGTAACTGACTGTCCCTTTCAGTTAGCTTCAGTAAACTTTGTGTGTGTGTGTTTGTGTATAAAAGCACCATGTCTCAAATCAGTAAAACGAGCGAAGCAAACATAAGTCTGATGTCTAAGAACAACATACAATACTGTCCTCATGTCTGGCCTGCTTGCTGTTACAGTTGTTTAACTTGTGAATTGTCAAAGTTCTTCTGAAATTATATTTCAGAATTTTAACTGCTAGCATTATCACTGCTATAGTCGGTGTGGAAGGTATATATCACATGCCATATACGGTATATACTGTACGTACTATAGTCGGTTCCATGCCTATGTTGTGGACTTTAACAGAGAAAGGCTCTTCTTGTAGACAGGAGACGTGGGAATGCTGTTTACATCAGAGATTCCTCCATTTTCTTTCTATCATGTATTTGGAATTGAGCTTTAGTTGAGTAAAATACATCCGCAGTGGAACCATGGTTCTGTAATTGTGCTCTAGAGCATTTCCCAGTGCTTTCAGTGAGCTGGACAGCGATTCGCACGCACGCACGCACGCACGCACGCACGCACGCACGCACTCACGCACGCACTCACAGAAATGAACCAGTCCAACACAAACAGGCCAATTATAGCAGGCCTGGCACCTTTTAGAGATCCGACCCAGTTCACAGCGGGAGACATGGAGGCCCTTGGGGAACGAGAGGAAGAAAATCTGCGCAGCATCCGCCCACTTTTCACTATCCAGATTACCCAGACTCCCCTGGGAGAAAGGTCTAGCCTGAAACCGGAGACTAGAAATCATTTGCATACACATGAGCACTCAAATGTAGAAACGGGCTCTGTTTCACATGTACTGTAAGAACAGTGTACAAAATAAGAGCCTTCATTCATTAACACAACTTCTCACAGCCTATAACTCAGCTTCGAGTCCCCAGGCTTTGTAACGGTATACCTGAGAATTAGAACTGCTCAGCCAGCTACTAAAAAACATTTTTTAATTCATAAACTGGCCTTTAACTGTTGTGCCTAGGATTTTTATTTTTATAATTTTGTATGGTCTTTGTAAGGCCTGCATTTTATTTTTATTGTCTTTTTATACTATTTTTATGTATTTCTCTGTATTTCCTAATTTTAGTCTGACTGTGAATCTTTCTTGGAAGGCACTTTAATGCAATATAAATGAAAAGTGGCCCATAAATAATGAATAATTCTTTAGTTTAGTCATGGTGCCCTAGTGGACATTTATTTGCATTTTGTGACATTCTAATTTATACTGTACTCCACACTTTCAAACAAGCCACGCAGAACAAGACAACGTTTAGGACCCGAGCCACACGAGGCCTTCCTCCTTGTTTGCATTAATTTATTTTTGCAAAGTTGTGTGTTTTGTTAAGGACTATCGATCAGCTGCTGCAGCGAGGGGGGGGGGACAGATAAGGAAATTAACGACATCCGGAAGCCAGGAGGCATACCTGGTACCCCGCCCTCAACGGCTAATTACTATGCAATATTATACAGAGCGGGACATGATTGACAGCCTGTATAATCTAATTAAGCAGGCCTGGCTTGCAGAGGGCAGCAGCGCTTCCCAAGGGCAGTGAAACGGGCAAACAGACTGGGGGAGATAGGGAGCAGAGCACTGGCAGGTTTTAAATGAGGCCAAAGCAGAGGGTGGGATCAGACAGGAAGCCAGAGGAATAGCGCGCTGTAAATATTTGTCGGCCGTGCTTATGAAGATGATGGACCCTTTCCTGAGATATTACGAAGGAATGCAAACTGAATTATAAGAGCCCGCTCGAGTCGGGTGGGCCTTTTCTTTTGGCGTCTCGCTGGCGAAAAGGCCGCTGAGTCTTTTTTCTCTCCTCCGATTTGTTCTGCAGTACGTTTATTTAACGCTACAAATATGCGCCGAGAACTGGGGGAAAAAAAGAGGAAGTGTTTTTGTACTAATATTTGACTTAAAGGCTTAATATCCACCGCTAAAGGAGATGACAACGAACTGTGAAACACGGGTTCACCCGTCCAGTAGTGAATCAACTATCGGCAGTGAATCAAGCAGTCAAGCAGCTGTGTCGGGTAAATAAAGTCTGCCCTTATAAAGAGTGTGTGGGGTGGGCCTGCTGGGTGCCTCATCCTATTCAAGGCCCTGTTCCCACCTTCTGGAACCGGATCCACACCGCGACCGTGGCTGGCATCCCCGCAGGGCGAAGCACCGCTCGCTCTAGCCTCGCCCGGGGATGGGAGGGATTTATTCCGCCTGGATGATAGAGACTCATTGCGCAACAGCATCCCCTGCTGGTCGATCAGGGGCCTGCAAGCCCGCCTGTTACAGTTTTTCTCAATCGCTTGGATGCATTTCTGGAAACTCTAACCTCATTCTCTTAACAGTGCCTCAAAACCCCACACCGTTAAGGCAATTGGCCAATACACTATTTAACTTCTCATTGTGTTCACACAGAATGCAAAACACTAAACGCAGTTGTCATAGTGTAGATGCAATCCTCGTTCCACTTCGACATTCCAGTCAAAACAGATTGTTTTTTTCTCAATTGGCTATGTACATTTCCCATTCGCAATGACAGTTGTTCATTGGGTAAACCATTGCATGCAAAATACTATGTATAATCAGCATTGTGTTTGTACAAAAGATAAGGCCAGCATGATGGGTGATTGGAGTGAGTAACTTCCCTTCACACAGTTGAAGAGTAACGGAGAACACATGCTGTCAATTCCATCCCACAGGTGCAAATTGTGAACACAATACTCACAAACATATATAAATGCTAAGGGTTCCAGTGCAAAAAATGGAGCAGGAAGCAGTGTCCCCAGAGGGGCGATTGGTTGTGCAGCAGTGAAAAACAAAAAATACAAAATAAAAAAGTAAAACAACCATACTATAGATGAAAAAGATACATAATAAACATGTTTTTTCTCGTAATTTGTGTGTCCAGGAATTGTTTTACATTGACAGCAACACTTTGTACACAATATCTGTCCAGTTTTGATGCAAATACTTTGCATTTTGAGTGTCAGGGTTTACGCAATGATCAGAAGGTGCTATACATTTGGTGACATTGTTGTAGCGATTGACTGACTTAGTGTCTTTTGACGCATGTGGTTATCATTTTGATTGTTATAGTTTCTTTTGAACGGGTGGTATAGTGTTATGAAAAATGATTTTACTGTTTTGGGGATTGCACTTAGAGTTTTGGGAATGAGGTCATGCATCCAAGCGATTGAGAAAAACTGTAAACTGCATATGAAGTGTCTCGCTCTCCAACTTACGTCTGTGCAAAAGTCCGACTTGCAAACTGTTTCAGATCTCTCCAAGATGTCTGTCAATCTTAGCATCCTGTACACACTGAGCACTGTGAGCTTGAATCTGGCCACACTGTGGCATAGAGTCAACTAGCAAACATAGATTTTTCCTGGGAAATGAGCCCATGAGAAATAAATTCAATTAATTAGTTTATGCACAGCAATCGTATAGCATGACATCTTTAATGTTATGCTGTTGTTTTGGGCAATTGGACAATCACTGTGAAAAGAAACTAACTGGCAGTATTCAGTCATACATAAAATTAGCATCACTTTAATTCTGAAATAATCGTGCAACTGTCACACAATTTCAAAGCGTCATGCTTCAAAAATAGCTACAATTGTCTACAATTTTTGTATTACCAGTAAAAGTGGAAGGACTTATTCATACAAAAAAATGCAACAGCAATAATCTTGCAAAAGAAACAATATGATGATGTTCAGTGACAAAGAAACACAAATCTGTGTGGTGCTGCTGCCTTTATCTCACATTGGCATTAAAAAGACAGCTTTGCAGAAGCTTTTCTCCGTACATCATTCTCAGACAGCAGTAGTCGCTGCATGGTGTCCATTTAATCAACTCAACAGTTCTATAAAGACTTATGCACAATTCTGCCAAATTATTACAGTACCTGTAAATATGCAATGAATTCACAAGTAACTTTTAAGTCTTTTTCCCTTATCCCTGATAGCAGGAGAGAATGTTCAGCAACAAACTTACATTGCTTCAGAGCCGTAATCGTCTGAGACTCAGTATTTCCTGATTAACCAGGATAAAGGATGACCCCTGTAAGTTTCTCTGTGGGACCGCAGGTCTGTGGCGTGACAGCGTCGACAGCGACACAGCCCGCACCCAGAGACCGATCCTCCACAAAACTTTAATGCCTTGCGCCGTCCAAGCCTTTAATAATTAATGAGACTCTTCAGCAACTGGGTCAGTGGAATCATTAAAGGTCAAACAAGCAAACGTAGCACACTTCAGGTTGGATCAAGTCCAGCTGCGTGAGACACTTTAAATATTTACAGAAGTTCAGCGTATAGATGTGCACGGTATGTATAACAGCAGGGTACGGGCAACGTGAGACAGTTTTGACGGAAACATTTTCATTATGAATACTATACTATGAATCCTCTATTGTGTGTGTGTGTATCTATGCATAGTATGTATGTGTGTGCATGCGTTTTGTGCATGCGGGTGTGTGTGAGCGTGTGTGTGTGTGTGTGTGTGTGTGTGTGCATATCCAGAGTACATATTCATAGGGCCAATGGGGTATGGAATGGCTTGGTTGGTCAAGCTGCTCTCCACAACCACAGCCCAATCTAGGCCCTGTTATTAGCTGACAGGAATCCCCATCATCGAACGTGGGTGACCATTACCACTACACATGCTTCACGTCACGTCCAATAAAGCAGCTTACAACAAGAGCGGACACTAATGAGGCCCTGTTGAGGACGGTAATGCAATAACGCGATACAGTGTGAAGAACATGTGAGAACAGGGCCATTGCCTGTCGCCTTTCTGCGCACAATTACATTGAAAATTTGGCCCTGGCTTTGGGGGGGGGGGGGGGGGTCGGTATTGCTGACTGAGACGAAGAGGCCTTATCTGGGAGTTAAATGTCACAGCCGTTGATTAAATTCCACGACTCCTTATTAGTTTTGTACCGACACACGGGGCGCGGCTTCACCTCCTGAACTGAGACTCATTTGTGAGCACCCCCCCCCCCCTTTCCCCCGCTAACGGCTCTCGCTCCTGCACACATACGGCACGGCTGAGGAATCTTTCAGCAAGGCAGCACCCCGCCAGTAAAAACACCTTACCTTGAGCGGTGACGGCCCCCGCGCCTTTTACTCTTGGTGCTACGATTCGCACCCCCGCCCAAACTGCCCCCGAATGACTGACGTGTGTTTGCGATGTCTGCATAGAGCAAAGGGTGTGGTGTGGGAGGGGGAGGGGGAGGGGTCCTGTCAATCACAGCTCTGACCCCCATGTGCCAGCCTTCGGCATCCACCCCCCCATCACATTCAGCTGCATGAAGCCTCTTTGATATGTAAGTATTGTACAGTGAACATAAAGCAGGAAAAGCACAGAGGACATAACCCTCCCCCCGCCTCCCCTCATTACGGACTGAACCCCAGCGCTCACAGGCTGTCACCAGACATACTGCTAATGATCTTTAAAGCAGATCCCTATGACACATGCTGTGATGTGACGGCTGGGGGGCACGTACACACCACCATTATTATTAATAATAATACAGGCAGTCCTAGAGGGGCTGGATCCCGCTTTTCTCTCTCTGTCTCTCTCTCACACACACACACACACACCGGTGCAGACACCATTAGGACCGATGGACCAGCGCTTCGTAAGTCCTGGTTGTCAAATTTAATTTTCCATATCAGGGCCTGTGCCCTCAGGGTGAATGTGCGTTGATTCAGCATAGAGACTGAAGCACTGCACTGAACCCTGCACACTGCACATGCACTCTGTCTCCAAACCTGGGCCTAACCGGTTCCCCACACGTTAAGCGAGCCCCGGACCAAACACACAGGCCCTGTGGATCCCTGGCTCTGACGCAGGCCCTGTGGATCCCTGGCTCTGACGCAGGCCCTGTGGATCCCTGGTTCTGACACAGGCCCTGTGGATCCCTGGCTCTGACACAGGCCCTGTGGATCCCTGGTTCTGACACAGGCCCTGTGGATCCCTGGCTCTGACACAGGCCCTGTGGATCCCTGGTTCTGACACAGGCCCTGGGTATCCTTGGCTCTGACACAGGCCCTGTGGATCCCTGGCTCTGACGCAGGCCCTGTGGATCCCTGGTTCTGACACAGGCCCTGGGTATCCTTGGCTCTGACACAGGCCCTGTGGATCCCTGGCTCTGACGCTGGGGCTGGTGCTGAACAGACAGCTTCCTCTGGCCTTACGGCTGAGTGCAGAGCAGCGGTGTGGCCCGTGTTAGAGCGCTCTCTGTTGGTCAGAGATATTATGCATGCGGGCCATGCATTTTTAACGCCCTGCTCTGAGGGCGCTCGCGTCACCGTCCCCACGGGTTAGAAGTGGGGTCACTCAGCCTGACGTTAATGCTGCAGCAGTATGAAACACGAGGAGGATTATCCACTGCAACGGCAAGGTCATTTTGGCAGGTGATTGCTTTTTTTAAAATTTCCAGTTTCATTTTAGGCGGATAAAACCAAACCCGGTTTTCCTGTGCTGGATTTTTTAAAAATCAGCTGGACCTTTCAGTACCTGTAATGCTTCGCAATTTCTACATATTTCAACGCTGGGCACCAGGTTCAGCGTTGGGATTGCTTCCATCTTCATAATGCTGTCCCACAATACTCAACTCAAATTTCAAACCATTTAAATAATCAGAACCCAAAACGCAAAGCGGTATATGCAAAACAGTATTTAGCCAGCTAACATGGTGGTGGTGGGGGGGGGTTACCTTCTCATATGCATAACTACTATACATTCATATGTACAAGTAGAAACAAGAGGACTTAGTGCATAATGAGAATATGATTTAGCCTAACCATAAATGTTTTTTGCAGGTTACCAGCAGCGTACAACTCAAGGAACAGCTTGTACATGAAATCTACCATATCTGAGAGAAAGGCATTATCATAATGTCAGAATTTGAAAACCTAGGGAGACGTAGGGGCATCTGAGACTGATGTCTTACATGCAGCCTTGCACTGATCCACTATTAATTTGAAGCCATGTACAGGAAAGCCAAAACCAGTCTCCTGATCCAAACCGAGAAAAAAACAAAAACAAAAACAAGAATAACATCCGTTACACCTCAGGAGTTAAATAAACACTCCCAAATCACAGCTACATACTGTAACCATAACAACCACCACCCACCCACACGCCCCGAGCAACTGGAGCAGATTCATAGCAGATACACAGACACGCAGCAGTAAGGGGCAGCCATTGAAATGGTATTCTCTTCCTTTGCACTGGGGTCAGCTGTAACACTTGTTCAGAGGGTCAAGGTTAGGATTAAATTTAATGGCTGAGTGGTGTTGTGGGTTGGGGGAGGGGGGGGAGTGGGTCTAATTAATTTGCTTGATTATTTGAGGTAGCACTCAACAGTCCAGGCCAAAGCTCCAAGCAGGACAGACAGTATCTGGTATCACTCATTAACCGGGTAACGTATGTGTAGCATTGTTAGTGCGTATTGAAGCCACCGGTGGTGGGCTTTGATAAGGTTATCAGTGTGCTCACAGATAGAGCAGAACACATGCCTGGCCTGGGTTCCACACGAGGCTCAATCCATGTCAGAGCAGGAGAGACTGAGCCTTCCATGATGTAACCATACCTGCCCTGGGGGTCACTGAGGAGAAATGGCCCTGGGGAACTCAGATACCAGGGGCAACCGACAGGTAAGGTACTGTCACAGAGTGAAACACACACACACACACACACACACACACACACGCACGCTCTCTCTCACACACACACACGCACACTCACACAGACATACAAACACACACACACACACACACACAGGCACTCACAAAGACACACATGCACACCCACACACAAGCACTCACAAACACACACAAGCACTAACACACACTTGCACGCACGCACACACACACACACACACACACACACACATACGCATGCACACACGGGCACATAAAAGCACACACACAAACACACTAACACACACAAACAGATGCGCACACACAGAACTTCAGTAGCTGTGCTTTTAGTTAACAGAACTGTGTGTATGAAAGCATGTCATAGTGAAACTTAAAGGGCTGGGTACATGATGTGGCACGCAGGCTGTGGGGAAGGCAGTGTGAGAAACAGCAGTGTTATGTAATGCACATTAATCTGCCATTCCGTTAATTCATTTCACATTCCATGGGCCTTTCTTGACAAGTAAGAAAAACATTATTTATGCCTTTGAATTCTGGCCAAATGAATGTAAACCTGTTCTTGACACACTTGTACCTGCCACTCTCCTTTTTGTATATTAGGCCCCACCCCCCATAGTGCTTTGTGCCATGGTTAACACTGTGGTACTAACCATAGCAGGGTTTTTATAGTCTGGATTCTACACCAAAACATCGGGTACTTTACTACCTTGAGAGCCAGCGCTTCAGCAGGTCGTGCCACTCAACAACGTCCCCACAGTAAAACTCCAGCACCTTCATTCCACATCTCGCTGGCAGCTCCTGCGATAAAGAAGACGGAGTTTCCGAGAAGCGCGTGACACTGAACTGCACCCGAAACAGAGCTCCGGGCCCAACCACACCTGCGCTCGCCTCGCACGCATCCGCCATCATGAGCGCTCCCTCCCCTCCAGCAGCAGGCGGCTCTGATTCATACCACTACTGCTTTAATGAGCTGCAAAAGCTGCCATTTACAGCTGTTAACAAAAATGTTTCATTCGTTTAAAAAAAAAAACGTATTTCTCCTTTCACTTACAATCCTTAGTTTGTAAAAACTGCTGGCGATCACCAGAAATACTTTGAAGCCGCGTGTTTTCTTGAAGCAATTTGTTGTCTGCACATTAGTATTCACGCCACCAAAGGCAGCGCGTCAGAGTGGCTGAAGTTTGCAAATATTTATCTGGGCACTTTAAAAACCCGATGCTCACCCTGCTCAGAGCGAGTGAATGTCCCTGTTTTAGCATTCCGGTGGAAGAGAGAGGAAATTGAATTACCGTCCCCGCGGTAATGTGTCAACGGATGTACATCACGGTCCGCTGCGCTCCGAAATTGGGAATGGCGAGACGCGGCACAACAAGGAGCGAGCGCAAAGTTAGAGTGGTCTATTACAACATGTATTAGCCCTTCTACTCAGAGAGGCTGTTTACAGGCCATTTTTTCTGTTAAAAAAAAAACCTTAGCAGCGTTCGATGGTGGAAGCCATGTACAAGCCACTGATACTCTTTGTGCCATAATTAAAAAAGGATCTTCCGCTCATTAGAATGCACATGCAGGCATATCTGGGCACAACAGGAGATGCAATTTCACAGCTGTCTCAGGCAGCATGTACATTTTGAATAGCTATTAGTGCACTTTAGCATGAAGATGGCAACGTATGCATATGCATGTAGGCCTACAGTGTGTACTGTAGAATAATTAAAAATGTAACACGCCAGCGAAGGCAGGAGAACAAAAGAAAGATCTTGTTGTTTTAGCCTAACATGCTTAATACAAGACATATTGTAATTACTATATTTATTTAGAGTGAGTCTAGCACACATTAATGACTACATTCACAACTAAAATAAGAAGAACAGACTTTCAAGCCTCGGAACCTTTTGTGAGTATTTTCTGCCTAAAATACTTTCAATTCAAACAGATATTCGAAATAGCGTCCGTAGACTGTAAGTCTTTTTTTTTCTTTCTGATTCTCTGTACGGTTGGAGAGAATGTGTGCCAAGCATGTTGTGTGCCACTTAATTTTCTTCGTCCTAAAGCAAACGTGATTCTCTTTTGTTACTTTCATTTTACAGTACATTTCCGTGGCTACCAATCTCAGAGTAAGGACGGGTTATAAGAATGTGTAGCACTTGATGAAAGGGCTTTTATTCAGGCTAAAGCACACTCCTGTCAGACCTGCAGTGCATCCGAATTGAACACCTGTGTCTACCGCTGTATTTGCCCCTCATATAAAAACACTTAAACTTGGGTCAACAAATCAGGACTTTCCAGCCTTTTCCAACGCTCTTCGGAAAACTAATACAATCTTCCTCCTCTGCCAAAGCCCCCCCAGGGGAAAAGGCTGTGTTGTTGAATGATGAAATCACGGCCGTCCTGGATCAACAGTACTACTCACTGCAGCCTGCGTATGTTATATTATTACATTCAGCGTATGTTATATTATTACATTCAAAATAGTATACGTAGGCCTAATATTATTAATGAATGTAAATAATTATAGATACGGAAAAGGTAAAGTTTGCCTTCAATGTTTATGATATTAAGATGGCTTGATTGAGGGAGAAAAAAACATGGTTCTCTTAACGTTGACTAATCCGTCCTTCCTTCACACAATAGCGAGAGCCTGGCTATTTGAGAAATAATGTGATTGGAGGCGCGTAGCCGTCTCACGGCGCGTGATGTACAATGTGAAATTTACACAAGGGCCAGCTCTATAGCGAACGTGAAGGCGAGGTGAGCTTTTAATCAAAGCGCCGTTCATCAAAGGGGTGTTTACTGATGAAACGCATTAGGGCGATGTAAAGTGCATGCGTGCTGTTGGGCAAGAGAAGGGGGACATAGGGCGCATGCTGCTAACTACAGGCCATGATGATTAAGCTCATATAATTGAAACGCGCTGGAAGATTGTCAAGGGGCGCAGGGCTCATTTTGGCTCTACTGATTGGTCGAAGCGAGTGGGACTGATTGGCTCTTTAGTTTTCACAAAAAGCAATCGGGCGGAAACAACACCAAAAAATAAAAAAAGCGTTGGGGGATTTCAGCATTAAGGTGGAGCAGTGGGTACCACATAAGTAAAATTTGATGCACCCCCCCAAATTTTATCAGTAAATATTTGGGGGCGCATCGAACCCCTGTTGGTTCAGTCCGCAGTGGTATCGCTTAAAAGGCCCTGGTGGTCATGCTTCATGAAGCAGTCTCTTGCGCCATGTACACACGAACGACCTGAGCCCTGAGGAGACGCCCAAGCCAAAGGCATTTCAAGAAAATCCATTAAAAAAAATTTTGTTTGGTCTGGCAGGCCTTCAGGAACTCTGTGCTACGCTGTCACACACAGTTACCCCTCTGGAAACGATCGCATGCTTGCGCAATATGTGTGTGCACCGCCCCAAAAACAGAATCCCTTCCAAGATGTCTGCTGAAGCGGCGTGATGGCGCACGGTCATTATCACTGTTGACATGACGGGGCAGGGGAGAGGGGAACGCTGAGCGCTGATGAAAGGAACCGCTGCCGATTTGTTTATCTCCCAAACCGCCATTTGCCCACAGGGTTCAGGGGGCGTGTGACATGGCTGTGGATTAATGGTGCACATCTCAAAAAAGCGTTCGAGTGCAGGAATCATTTTGGAAAAACCCCACAGCAATACTACATTGCCTTTTAAAAACACCCTTTTCTAGGAAGGAGTAAGAACGGGATGATAGCAGTCCTATAGCAATGACTGTGATGTCCCGTGCCAGTCCTATAGTACTGATTGTGATGTCTCGTGCCAGCCCTATAGTACTGACTGTGATGTCCCATGCCAGCCCTATAGTACTGACTGTGATGTCCCATGCCAGTCCTATAGTACTGACTGTGATGTCCCGTGCCAGTCCTATAGTACTGACTGTGATGTCCCATGCCAGTCCTATAGTACTGACTGTGATGGCCCATGCCAGCCCTATAGTACTGACTGTGATGTCCCATGCCAGTCCTATAGTACTGACTATGATGTCCCATGCCAGTCCTATAGTACTGACTGTATTGTCCCATGCCAGTCCTATAGTACTGACTGTGATGTCCCGTGCCAGTTCTATAGTACTGACTGTGATGTCCTGTGCCAGTCCTATAGTACTGACTGTGATGTCCCATGCCAGTCCTACAGTACTGACTGTGATGTCCCATGCCAGTCCTACAGTACTGACTGTGATGTCCAGTCCTGTAGCAGAAATGAGGATCCCTCCACCACCTGTGGGAATCTGGGCTTCACATGGTAATCTATACTAGTAATGCAGAGTGACTGATGTCCTGTTACACTAAATCCCAGCCAGAGTTTTGTTTCATGATATGAGTTTCCCATCCATGATTGTTCTGTACATTTATCCAAACATGCAGACCTTGTCTCTCATGCACTATGATGTATGAGTGTCCGTAATGTATGTAGATTCTGTATTCATAATCTTGGTTGATCTACAGTGTGGCAAGACAACAGAAACACACCCTTCAATTAAATGTGCAGCAAGTGTAAAGCTACAGCACTGCAGTACAAGCCACAGACTTAACCGGCAGGTAATTGAACGGTTTGGCCAGGACGTTACCATGACAACGTGAAACATTAAGTGTCTTCCTGACAGAGATTTGGTTTGCGTTCCCCCTGGCCACCAGTAGCATGCACTAATTTTGCTGATATGGAAGGGGAGATGATAGCATTCGCCTATTACACGCCACACGCTCACTTTCCAAGCAACACAACCTCCGTCTTTCAGTAACGACAAGTTGAGCCATATGAGGTTCCTTCATCACACATAGTTTTTTTCTCCAAGATCAATTGAACACCAGTTCACTTTTGTCTGTCCTTGTAAAGGATCTTCCCAATATTGAATCTTTATGGGGTTTAAGATGAAATGGAGCCTACGGCTCAGTGACGGCTCATGGTAAATGACAGAATGAATATGATACAGCACTTTGGCTGTAAATGCCACAGAAAAGATGCGTCTTGGTGATTTACTGAGTTAAAAGACTACAGCATACATTCCATATGAAGAGCATTCCCAGGGGACAGGCCAGCGTTAGACGAGAATACAGAAAGATCTATTCAATATGCCACCCTCATCTCACCTCCTCGTGTGTAAAAATGGCTGGCTGACGAAAGACAAATTATACATTGAGCAAGTGAGTAAGTAAATGAGTAAATGCAACGGGTGGGTAACTGAGTGAGGAAATGAGTGAATGAGTAACTGAGTGAGTGAGAGTGAGCGTGTGAGAGTGTGTGAATGAGTGAGTTATTGAGTGGGTGAGTAATTGAGTGAATAACTGAGAGAGTCATTGAGTGAGTGAGTAATGGATTGAGTGAGTGAGTGAATCACTGAGAAAGTAATTTGAGTGTGTGAGTGAGTGAGTACTGGATTGAGTGAATGAATGAGTGAATGAATCACTGTGAAAGTAACTAAGTGAGTGAATGGGAGAGTAAGGGATGGATGATGCTGGAATTGGAATATTGAGTCATAAATGGTGCATATAAATTGTCTATCTGTGAGAGGGAGCAGAGAGAAGTGCATATCTCTCTCCTCCCAGCCCTGCTCCCTCTTAACCCCTTGTGCCTATTTCCGGCCTGCTTCTCATTGAAAGCTCTGTTTCACAATCTTCCCGCAGAGGTAATTTTCTCTCCCATCTGAAAATCAACCTGCAGGAGCCTTGAATCTCTCCAACTCCAAGCGCACCTGATCATTATTCAAATATTCCTTAAGGGTCGTCTGGGGATTGGCAGCATCAGGAATAATTCCGTTGCCGGGTGCAAAACTGAGGCCGAGCGTTGAAGAAAAAAACAGCATTCATTATTTTTACATGTCCCTGTGGAAAATTAAATCTGGTAGATGACCAGCAGCTTTTGCCTGTGGTAGCCTTCGTCAGGGTTGAGATGAAAACACTTCAGCACAGCCTTTTAAACTTACCATTTAAACAAAATCAGAGACTTCACTGCAGGCCATAATAGCATATTATGCCATAGGAAATGAGGGTAAAATGCACGGCTGTCACTGCGTCGCTGAATTGGAAGGCTTTTATTGCTGGAGGCTTTTATGATAAACCTGGGAAATTCGGATTATTGCTCTGATATATTGCGCGCGTGAGCCACGTCTCACTCGCTTTTAAAACTCCAAGAGTAAACCACTCAGGTAAGCTAACGGAGGAATATGTCTGTATTTCTGTGCTGGTTTCTGAGTTGTGCGCTTCTAAGATTCAGTCGTCATGGTGAGAATGGCAAGGCAATGCTAAAGACCAGCACACTGCCATCACGATCACAATCACTAGGATAAATAACACAATCTATTTTGCGAAGTGAGTTATTTTTCATCAGGCTATAAATACTTTTGGGGGTTAAGTTATTAAATAGAAGCCAAAAAAAAATTAAGCTGAACCCCCCTGTAGAGAAAACTTCACACACCTGCCATCCATTTTGCTTCTGTTTTATTAGGAGTGAGAGGAAGCCTTATCTACAGCACATGCTGCCACATGAACTGACATCTTCAGCTCCTCAGGGACTGTGTGTGTGTGTGTGTGTGTGTGTGCCTGTGTGCACACGTGTGTGTGTGTGTGTGTGTGTGTGTGCCTGTGTGCACACGTGTGTGTGTGTGTGTGTGCCTGTGTGCACACGTGTGTGTGTGTGTGTGTGTGTGCGTGTTTATGCATTTGTATGTGCCTGCATGTGTGTATGAGTGCGTGCATATGCCTGCATGTACAGTGCTCTCCATAATGTTTGGGACAAAGGCATATATAGCCCCTGAAATAGGGGGGCTATGCATAAAATATGCTGTAATTTCTACACGGTGACATCAAAATGTATTAAAATACCCTTTAATAAAAGCAGTGAATCTATGCTTTAACCACATGTGAATTGTTTGATTACGAATCTCAAATTGTGGAGAACGTTGCCAAATCAAGAAAAAAAATGTGTGCCATACATCATGGAGGGCATTGCATGTTGTTGTCTGTGAGCCTGCAGGATACATTAGATCTTTCTAGAGAGTGAGGCAGCCCTGTCTGTAGCACACGCTGTGTCATGTTGTGTGAGCTACCTGCTTCAGCTCCTCCATAACCTGAAGGGCTGTGGATGTGGATGTGTTTATGCCTGACACGCTCTGGAAAATCCCATCTCAGAGAGATTTAGCGCAACGGGCGAGGTTGTGTTTCACCCACCGCCCGTACACAGGTACCTGCTCTCGTCTCACACTAATCCGCTTAGGAGGCGAGGTCGCGCTCGACTGTGTCAGGGACACGCCTTCGGCGGAGGGAGTCACGTAACCCACCAATGTACCCATAACCCCCAAAAGGAACACTTCCTTAATGACATCATAAGCTAACTAACTCACAAAGGGCGGAGTCTCCTTAGGGCTTCCTGGGGCCAAGCCTGCACAATCACCCACACACCCCACGCCCCCCCCCACCCTGAGAATGCACACTTCTATGACATCAGCAACACAGTCAGGGCGGAGAGTCCCCACTATAACCCTTCCCCCAGCTGTAAGCCTGTTGGGGTGGGGCGACGGGAGCTTGATTCCCACTCTGGCTCACTGCAAGGGCTGTCCCAGTAGCAAGGGGAGGGGGGTTACTGGGCACACTGGGAGCACTGGGATCTCAATTGCAGCTCGTGAAGGGTTTTCAGTGCATTACAGCATGTATGTATAATAGACACAGCTTTGACGCGGCTCATAGCTTCTTCATCACATTCTGAGAGACTGGCCATACAGCGGGAATCTGCTTCTGTAGTTTCAGTCCAATGGCTTCCCCGGTTCACTCCAGACAGGGGGTGCTTATGGCATATACATTTGCATGTGTGTATTTCAAATCAAATTTTATTTTTTTTGTATGGATTACGCCCGTTTTTGGTCTACACCTGGAAAGCAAACTACGTCTCCACAGAACACAGTATTCGGGAGGCATTTTGCATTTTGGAACAAGGTACATATCAGTGTGAGTGCAAATATTGAAACATTACAGGGTTTTAAGAAAAAAAAATGAAGCTTTTCAGTGCAGCTTTTGACCAAGGAAATGGTTTTACTTTGATTTTATGGCACATACGGTACTTACTTACTTAATTTTCTTTGTTGTATGGTTTCTGTGAACTGCTTGTGTAAAACACATTGAGTTGCTTCCTGTCTGAAATCGGCTCTATAAATAAAATTTGGTTTGATTTGATATCTCTGTGGTAACCGGCAAAGCTGGCAGCGGCGGTTGCACGGACACCACATCTCCCTGCGGATGCCATACCGTGCCGAGCTGGTGGCCGGCAGGACGGGCTTCCCAAACTGCCCCTCTCCTGCTGCCCGCCAGCCGAAATGGCTCCATCTGCTTCCATTAGCAACGGCAGATGTCAGCACAAGCTATGCTGGGGATTGATAAACTGTCGATTTCAACACTGACGATATTACTCTTATTGCGCCCGCTTGAAGCATCTCTCTGTCATTCTCTCTCTGTCTCTCTCTCTCTCTCTCTCTCTCTCTCTCTCTCTCTCTCTCTCTCTCTCTCTCTCAAACACTACCTTCATTACTGGTGTGGATAAATATAAAGGACAAACAGCCAGTCACACTTCAGTTAGAGTATACCACCTCAGTGGTGTCCATTTACGACACACAATGAACAAACCGCTGTGTAAAAGATGTCTGTTGATTTTTGTTTGTATGTACGGGGAGGTGAGGCGGGGGGGGGGGGGGGGGGGGCAGTAGTACAAGAGATTAAAGATGTCTGTTTGGCAAGTGCACTATTGTACTTTTGGTTTTGATGAAACTGATAAAGGGCTGTCTATGTGTGGTCTGCAGAAAGGAACTACATTATCTACAGTGTTGGTGGAGCTTAGCTGCATTGCTGGGAGTTTTTGATTGCAGTGCTTTACCATGGAAATGTGCCTGGATGCTACGCCCACACAACAGAAACTGAGGAGAGCGTTTGTCAGGTCCAGTGCTAATGGCTCCGCTGAGTCTCAACTGCCAGACGGCGCTAATTTGCATTTGGAATCTAAATCAGTCTGTGTGTGCGTGTGCGTGTGTGTGTGTGTCTTCGGAATACACTGTATCTTTCTGCAGCATATTGGCTCATTAAATGTTGATTTCTCATGCCTATGTTAACAGTCAAGTCATTCCCATTTCCATGTTGAAGGTCATACAGGACTAATGGAAAATCAAAGATTCATTATCAACTGAACTATTGCAAAGATAAAGACGGGTGAGCAGTAAAATGAGAGCCGTTTGAAGCGAGTAACATAGCAACACATTTTACAGATTATAATAGCATCCCCCACACTTCTATTACCAAGCCCATGAAACAGTTTGAAAAAAAAAAAAAAACATATCCTCAGACTGATACCTGCACAGTGACACATTTTTAATCCCTTATCGACTCTCACATCTCCAATTCCCTGAATCCATCAGCATTTTCTTGTTTCATACATCCCAGCCAGCAATCTTTCCCCGCTTTAGGAACCATATTGTAGGCTTTGCTTGGTTTTCTCCCCATTTGAATAACAAACAGCACTTAAACAGCCCAGAGAAGCTACTGAACTGTACCACAAAGGCACCCCTACAAAAACAGACCTGTGCCATTGATCTTCCATCAACAGTTTTTATAGCGTGTCTGCGTAATAGGCTACGGCTGTGTTCTATTGCCCTACATACATACATTACACACCATGTTGAGAAAGAGCAAGCGCTCCCAAGACATTACACTGTGTGTGTGTGTGTGTGTGTGTGTGTTATTTTATAAAATGAGGTCAATTTCATATGTAAGCCATCTCATCTCAGTAGTGTTCATACCACCTACTCACCCTTCATTTTGAATGTCAGAGCACAATCAGCCAATGGCATGTCGGGCTCGTTCGTTTGTTTACACGGTGTGTGCCACACAGTCACCTTTTTTTTTTCTTCTTTTCTTCTTTTCTTCGGATGAACGAATATTGAATGAATAATTTTTCTACTGAAATGGCAAGAGGAAAAGGTCAAAGCACCGCCGTAGGGTTATGGGATCTTGTACGGAAACGCACGCTACGCTCTGTGTTTCTGTACAAGAGTCAGCGAAACGAAGGGCGAAATACGCAAGGCTTTCGCTCCCTGTAAGTCTACGGCAGCAGGATTCCCAAGATGCAGGGATTCCAATCCCTGCATCTTAACTTGCCAGGGTGCATAGCTGTGTTCACTCGGCACATTCTCCTTAACCTAATAGAGCCGGAATGGCTCCAAATGCTCCGCACTGGGAGCACTGTTTCCATCCACTGGGATCTCAATCTCAGCTCATGAAGGGCCTCCCGGTTTTCAGTGCGTTTCAGCATGTAACTGCTTAATTTAAGTCACCGATTGGCTAAAGAGACCACACGCCTGGCTTCCAAGGCCTAACTGCTGATTGAAAGGAAAACACGGGTAACCTGTTTGAGACTCCTGCTGTAAAACCGCAGGTATAAATACTGTAGATTACGATGCGTTAGGAGGTCTTTTACATAAAAAAAGTCAATAATGTTTTTTTTCTCTGTACTGTAACCTATAGTAACCTATGCATTCTCCTCAAGAGTGGTGATCGTGAGAACCAGACAGAGGAGAGGTGCACGCTACGGGTCTCGTTTATTAAAGCTTAGCATAATTGCGCTATACTACTGGGTCATACTAGCTGATTATCACCAGATGCAAGTGATTATAATTATAAAGAAAGATCACATAATTCTGGAGCTTATCTGGTTGATGTTCACATTGGAAGTGGACAACCTAAGCGCGTGGAAACGATTTGAGAAGGTTACTCAGTTTCCCTTCTAGTCAACATAACTCCGCATACGGAGTTCTGTCATACAGAAAAAGACAAAGTAATGTGTAAATGTTGCCTGACTCGTTAATTTATTTTTTTCTTTCAATTTGAAGCATGGCTGCCTGCTATTAACTCTATGGTTTCTGGGTGAAATAGAGAAAAAACTGGGGGGAAATCTGTCAGTGACTGTAGCTGGCTCAGCATTATGAGAAAAGGAAGCCTTCCACATCCACGGCGTCTACACAGTCAGTCTCAGGACAAAGAGCCTGAGATCGTTCTACAGTCTGCGCAGGAAAAGCCCCTTGAATCCTGCTTAACAAAAATGGCTGCCGTTCCAGAGGCTCCCAACCTCCATTTACGCTTAATTAAATATTTTAATCAAAGGTGTTATTAAAGATAATCACCTAAGGAAAAAAAAACATTAGCTTTGCACTTCATCGCTTGGAATAGGTTCCTGGGGGGGTTAATACCTCTTTTCCTTCCTGCTTCCTTCAAGTAAACACTTAAGTCAATTATAGGCACCAAATGCCATGGCGGGTGGATTTGGCATGCACGGCGCACAGATCGGTTACTCTCCACGCGAGTGTGTTTGGCAAACATGAGCCACCCGTTTAATAGATCGGAGGACGGCCTTCGGAAAGCCAATTACTGGATTTAGATGAACTGCTGAAAGAGGAGGAGGAGGAGGAGGAGGAGGAGGAGGAGGAGGAGAGGGGAAAGGAGTGCACCGCTGGAACGGGGGCTCATGGGAGCGAACCCGAGTGTGACAGCACCATCGGGTCATCACGTGAGGATTAGCCTCCTGAACGCTGGAGAATGAGACCGCCTCGGAGCCTTTGCCGGCCGGCGCTCGGGTGAACGGCTGACGGAACGCGACGGCGATGCTCTTATGATGACCCGCCACAGCACGCGTCTGTTTTGAGCTGGGAGGGGGGTCACAAAGGTCAGATTCGTCAATGGAGCAGGATCAGAGCAGGGCCCTCGCACAACACCAGTAATGAAAAGGCTTCATCAGCCTCAGCCTTGGCTGTGGGTCCATCACAGCCACCCCAACACAGCCCCACAGAAGCAAAGCACAGCACTTTCGGTACCACAGCACAGCGCATCACTAGAGCTGTGCCCTCCCTAATTTGAGCCAAACAACAGCTCCTCCTAATACAGTTGGAATCAAGTATGGGGGGGTCATTTCCATTTAAATTAAGTCCATTGAGAGCCATGAACTGAAATCCTATTCTTGTGAACTGAGGAAAACAATAATGCACTATCATGCATTTTTCTACAAATTAATTGAATTCCAACTGAGAAGAATAGAGATGGAACGGAGCCCGGGGCCCTGTGTGTAGGGAGGAGGACGAGCAGCGCTCCGCGCGTAAAGAGCGAGCGGCGAGCGGCGAGCGGCGAGCGGGAGGGGGTCAGAGAGACTGGGAGACCTGAGGCAGCCAGTGAGTGTCAACAGACCAAAGACACCACGCTCGTCTGCTCCTCTCTGCTCCTCTCCGCACGCGGTAAAACTACCAGCGCGTCTCCCGGAGGGACACCAGCAGCCATGTGGTCGCAGGGCCCGGCGCAGGATGGCGCCGCATTTTGCATGCCGCGCAGAACCCATTAATCATCCGCCAAAAAAAAAAAAAAAAAAAAAAAAAAACAGCCCAGTAAAATCACTTCCACAACGCCGGGCCGCTCATTCCTGCCACTCTAATGGCAACGTGAAAAAAAACATTTTATCCAGTCAACGCAGTGGTGTGAGCACCTCAGATCTATACAGGTGCATATTCATAACTGACTGACTGTCTATAAACATATAAACTGTTTATAAACGCTATAAACTGACTGTGCCTCACCACTACATTTTACATACTGCACTACAATAAATAAATGACAAAATTTCTTACTTGATTTTCTGCCTGTGCACACATTGCACATAAGAGAGAGAGAGAGACAGAAAGAGATAATTCAAATGTACTGCTGCTAACATATAGATAATCATAATGTTATGACCATAGAACATAACTACATCAATATGCCTC
>CM056377.1:13193895-13223895 GCA_029718625.1 Synaphobranchus kaupii | reverse complement strand
CTGTTCCCATGGCAACCTCAGCACAAAGCAAAAGGCTCAGGCCATTATAAAAACCTTTGAACTCATCCGTCTCCTTAGTAACACTGCTGCGAACATGCCTCGTAAAAGTTCTATTTCCACCCAGCTCATATATAATTTAATTCGTTTGTTTTGCCCCCTGCAGGAATGTTACCCGGTTTACACATTAAGCTAACGTGTGGTCAAACACAGTTCACATAGGCACACATTGCCTGAGACAATAATATGAATTGGCTCATGATCCTTAGATTAGAGTACAGATATAGACACAAACTGATGCAGTTTTCCAAATATTTCATTTTATTTCAGGGGCCAATAATTGTTCACGGACTGAATCCATGAACGATTCCTAAAATACAGAGGAGCAGTGCAATTTAAAATTGCACCAGGGGCACTAAACCTTTTCCCTATAGTCGAGAGGCTGACCTACTTAAAGACTAAATTAGGCATTCAATTAAACAATTTTACATTTGTGGAGGATTCAGAGAAGACTGATGAAGACTCATGTTCCATACTGTGGTCCAACAGGAGTTCAGCATGTCTCCCGCAATGCTAGCCCAACACAGCACATTGATTCAACAAATGATTTTGTTTACACCATTTACATTGTGATTGATTCCAACAGAATCAAATAATTTGCCACTTTATCATTCACAAGATAAAAAGGTAACAAGTGGTCAAAAAGCAATATGGATTGCTTTAAGTTTCCCTACTGTGGAAAAATGTAAAGCAGCGTACAAGTATGAGAGTATACTAAATTTACATTATTCATAGAAAATGAATCACTGCTTTGAGAAAACCAGAGTGACACTGGCTATGTGCAATGCTGTTATTAGCACAGAGAACTGTTTTGTTAAGCCAATTAAAAGTGAGTAGTTTGTGTGTACGTGGGAGATAAAGTGAATGTTGTGCAGTGCCCATGCAGTACAGGGTCTGATGGCAGTAGATCATGATAAGTGTTCCACTCACACACGCACACACACACACACACACACACACACACACACACACACGCACACATACACATGCGCACATGCGCACACACACACACACACACACACACACACGCACGTACGCAGACATGCACAGGCACACACACACACACACATACACATGCACGTATGCAGACACACACACACACACACACACACACACACACGCACACATACACATGCGCACATGCGCACACACACACACACACACACACACACACACACGCACGTACGCAGACATGCACAGGCACACACACACACACACACACACACATACACATGCACGTATGCAGACACACACACACACGCACGCACGCGCACACACACGCACGTGTGCGCACACACACACACACACACACATGCACGTACGCAGACATGCACAGGCACACACACACACACACACGTACAAACACACACGCACACACGTACAAACACACAGACACGCGCACATACGCACACACACACACACACACACACACACATGTCCGCACACATGAGACACACAGGAAAGCACAGCTTCCCAGTGAAAACCAGCGAACACCCAGAACAGCGGTCACAGCTGTGTAATTACCGCCAGTGGCGATTAATTCAGCAATTGATTCAGGCTGACATCCAAGCAATATGCCGCAACACAACTACATAATCAATTTCACACTGGACTTACGCAGACATCACCAGCCCAAGAATGCGACAAGCAGATCAATATCCCTCTGTGACTCTCGTTACAGACTCCCATGCCCAACTTAAACACACAATACAGTGCCAGGGACTCACACCATTTCACAAAATTCAAAAAATAACTGAGTATACACCTTTGTGGCCACAGTAGTATGGGACTGTGGCCGTTCTTCAAAAATCTGAAAGTATACGAACCTATAAGGCAATATAAAGGTAATCAAAACTGGCCCAGGGAAAATGACAGGAATCACCCAACAAAAAATTAAATGATACTTCATATGTTTAGACATTAAGACAATGCTCTAATATACATAATTCTTTGGTATTAATTCTGCATTATTGTGATATTTCTGGTCTGCAGTGAATACACTCTGATGTGTGGGGAAGGTGTTTAAATGCAGAATTATAAGGTGAACAATGTGGTGGGCATAGCTGTGACTCCTGACCCTCACAAACAGCATTTAAATATCGTCCAAAAACCAGTGCGCAGTGTTTTTCCTGCTCTCCAACAGCAGTTAGCCATCTCATTCTGTAAAAACGGCTAAATACTGTTTCCCTGCAGCATTAAATATGTTGCAGCTCTAGTATTACAGCATGTGTCTGGCAATGCAAAATCTCCCAGTAATGAAAACAGAATTCCTTTGTGATGTCTATATTTACCTTGAGTGGGAAAGGCAATATTTTAGGACAGTAAGGGACGGCGGTTAATCGAGTCTGCTGATTTGGGACCGCCTCTCCCAGATGGAACTGGCAGATGGGGAAACGCACTCACCAGTATGAAGTGGGCCGTTCACACTGCTCCCCAGAACCTTCATTAATGTAATGTGGATGTCCCCGCCTCCCCAAACCCCACGGCGTCTCCCCCCGTCACAAGCGGGGGAAATACGGGCATCGGTCGCCCACGCCGCAAGCAAGCTGCAACAGAGCAGAGAGTCCCTCAGCTCCCTCTGGGCCTCACCGTGCTAGCGCCCCGCTAGCTCCTGTTCACCAACACAAACATGATCTCACTCACGTATGCACAGCTGTGGAGGCAGATATGCGGGAGCCAATTAAATATTGCGGTTGCTTTTATTGTTGTAGGAAATTATTTGGGTTCAGGAGGTTAAATCAGCACTCCAGTGATTAAAGAGGAACTGCCCAGAAAGAGGAGGGGGGAGGGGGGAGGGGGGAGGGGGGCAGGTGCCCAGAGTAGGCTGGTGAGCCCCTATCAACCTGCGTGGGTTTTTCCACACGGCTAATTGGCAAAGTTTGCGTTACAGTCAAGTGCAGAGTGGAGTATGTTTGCGCAACAGTTTTTTTGTTAACCCCTTCGCGCAGATGCCAAATTTAGTCAATTCTTACCTATTTAGGGGGTGTTCTATTTAAGGCTTTATAACTCCAGGTGTGAGCATCACAGAAACTTGGAAAATATCTTAAATGAAATAAGACAGTTGTACCATTTACAATACTAACTTAAATTAGTTTATTTTCATAATTTAGGTCAAAATAAAGTGCCACAAATGCAAACAAATCTTGGCAAAAATGCAAAGCAAATTTGTTTTACTTTAGTTCGCAATTAAATATTGAGAGCTATAAATGTAAAAGAGGTATACATTTCCTGGATCATACACTCCTTATCCACAAGTGTGCAAAATCTGAGGGTGATATGCAGAACTCCTAAAGGTCTATGATGCAAAGTGTATGCAGTATACCCTGTTGTCCCTGTTACTCCAAATCTATCCAAAATGACTAAATTGTACACTGCTGTAAATCATAAAATAATCATATATTTAACTACAAATCAATTGTTTTGACTCATGTCACATTTCCAAGTGGGAAATACTAGCTTTTCCTCAGTATAGGGGGATAGATATATATGGGTCCTAAAACCTTTCCAAAACCTGTCATAAAATGAATACAATAATTTTGTCCATTATGAAGCATATACATTTGCCCCTTATGATGGTTTAAGATGAAAATATTGATATCACAGTGGTACACACACCTAAATATGTAGCCTCATCATTCATTCTTGTACTTCAATAAAACATATATTTTTTCTGTACTTTACAGTATGTAATCTTCTGCTACATGCCCTGGGACAACATTTCTCTGTAGTTCTTTTTAAAAAATGTTTCCATGCATATTCACTCCAAGGAAAGTTTTATATTCATCTAGCATATATCAGCACACAGTAAATTGGAATATTTTTGTGAACTCACAGATAGACACTATTGTCCACTGTGTCACGCATGGGTCGGTATAGTTGCAGGTGAGACTGGGTGGGGGGTTGCTTGTTAAATGGACTGGCTAACGAACAATAGTGACACTTGGAAACTCCTTATTCGGTATAGTTGTCATAAATCATATACAAATAAAGTTGGAACATGGAGTTTGTTGTTTCCACTCAGTTTGGTTGCAGGGGCAATGAATGTCTCAGTTTAGCAATCTCATGGTGCCGACAGCATGGCCACTAGGACGTCTGCGCGAAGGGGTTAAAATATGACTCCGTTTAGTTACTGACATCAGAGGTGGATCAAAGGTTTCCTCCCATCTCAGGCCAGCAGTTATTGCATTAGCATAAACAATTAACATTAATTTTGTGGGGAAATTATCAATAAATATAACTTGAGTTTGAAATCAGGAGATCCCATTTATTACGATAACAAAACAAAAAAACCTTCCTCCAAAACCTTCCAGTCTGATTTCAGAGAACTGCACAGTGTACCTGTGTTCTCTCAGTTTAACTATGAGACCTTGGTCTGTTGGCTCACGGAAGAACATGACGTCTACTGTTAGCACAGAGCAGAAAGTAATAAAGGCTTCCTGAAGAGCCACATTTCTCTCGCTACTGTCTCCAGCTGACACTCGACTCCCACCCGGGGTGCTCAGAGAGACATTAGCAACGGCACACAATGCCTGCCTTCTCAGGCTCAGCGTTTCCCAGGAGAGAGCCCCGCCCACTTCGCCATGGCTACGACCTTGGGGATGAGTCAGAGGAACTCCGTTCACAGCGCTGTCACGGCAGCCAGAGGACTGAGCCCTGGGCACATAAACCCAGAAAAGGGTCTTCATAATGCTCACCTGAGGAGACGAGGCCCTTCAGTTCTCTTAAATGTACTCGTTTTACTCCCGTGTGCTTTCGGCAGGAAACGTTGACACACTGCTGGAGCTTCCACAGCTTCCTTATTATGCATTTGTTGAGTTGGACATGAACTTCAGCTAAATCAGGCTAACATTAAAGCCCACCCACAGTTCAGGCCAGAAACCCTCGCGGTACAAACCGACCTCCTTTCTCCTACGCAGCACCGCTGCCGACATTCATTTCTCAAACAGCAGGAAAGGGACGGCAGACATCCAGAGCTTGGCAGATCCTCCCATCGGTTTCTGATTTCTTTATTACTGCATTACTTTTCAGTCCTGCCACCTACAGTACAGACAGCCAACTGTTCCCTTCAGTGGACTACTTTTTATTTATTTTATTTATTTTTTGGTTCTGGATATCAGCACTGATAAGATGCTAAGCCTGAGAGAAATAACTCAACTAGCAGCAGGAGCAGGAGGAGCAGCAGCAGGAGGCCCAACATGAGGAGGAGTACATCCTGCTTTTCCAAGGCCATGAAGTCACGGTACAAATCCTTTCGTAAAATATGAACACAAGCGCAATGATAAAGAAATGCGTCTGAATTCTGCAGGCTGAGGTTGTGCGCCTCGTCCTTTTCACCACTACTCAAAGGGTACACTGTTGCCCCGAGGTGGGGCAGGGCGGGTTGACCTTCTGCCCCCATGGCACGCACATCAGGGGTGCACACAGCTCCATTACTGGAGGGCCCCAGTGCTTTTATTCCATCTGATTACATTGGCTTCATTTTCTAAACAGCTGTAGACATCAGTGCCCTGTTCAGCCCAAGGACACATGCAGGAGCTCATACCAGCTGTAGCTCATGACTCCATCAAAAATGTCAGATCATGTTAATTACATGGTTAGAGTACTTTAAATGATTAAAGCTGCAGTATGCAACTTTCTCAACGGTCGCATTTTTTGTCAAAAAACATTTCAAAATCATAACACCCCTTGGCCCTGCCCACAGAGAAAGAGACACACCCCCACCCCACGGCTTCCACAGACCTCGTCTTGAACGTGCAACTGGCCTATCTCTACGATTGGTTTGCGTCATGAGCTACTTCGTTTTGAAAACAAAAATTTGGACTGAATCACTGGTTTTAGAATGCAGAATTTGAGGCTAAAAACACAGTGTATGGTGCTGGATTTCTCTCACCACAGTTCTTTCTATGATTGCTACCAACTGAGCATGACTGTTCACTGATATTTTTCTAAAAATAAAAGGTGCGTACTCCAGCTTTAAGAGCAAAAGTTGGCATGAAATCCCAAAACATGCTTGTCCTCACTTAGGCACACCTGAATGCCCTGTCCTGAAAGGTCCGTCTCCAGAAAGGTTAAAAGGGGCATCGGTGAGAATACATGAATTTTCCATTCAGCAATGACAGAAAAGTGTGATAATCTTTAGCCCAAATCAATAGAACACTCTGATATTACCAAGGGCATCCAATGAGACATCCCATGATGAACAGAAGGCAGTGCAATTAATGGGGGTGTCCATGTGTGAAATATTAGGAAGGAAGACAGCAGATACGCTAACAATGACATCATTCCCCATCAGCTGATTGCACACCTCCCTTTGGTGGTGCTGATGTAACGCGTGAGGTAATTTGCGCCATTTTTTGCAATAAATCTGATACTGCAAAATGCATATCCATGTGGGAAAGACAAGTTCATAGGACTAATAGTTCTCACTGTTACACTCATTAAGTACACACGAACACGCACACACACACACGCACGCATGCACGCACATACACAAACATACAGAAGCACACTGAAACAAATTGGGAATTCTATGGCGCCTTGTGGTTGGGAGGACCAAAGATTTGCACCAAAGATAAGTGTCTCTGCAGGGGAGCAACCCCGCCCTGGCTCCTCTGCAGGGGAGCAACCCCGCCCTGGCTCCTCTGCAGGGGAGCGACCCCGCCCTGGCTCCTCTGCAGGGGAGCAACCCCGCCCTGGCTCCTCTGAAGGGGAGCAACCCCGCCCTGGCCCCGCCCTGGCTCCGCCACAGGTTGGATTTGAGAGGGAGATACGCAGCTCTGACTCACCAAGAGAAACAAGAGCCTGACCCCAGCCATTCACGAGCTGCTGTTAAACCACCCTGACAGATGGAGGTACAGACATCCGCTGCACTTTAAAACCAGGGCAAACGGGAGGGCAAACGCGTTACTAACGGCAACATCAGGCCCCTCCCAGCCTTCGCCACCCATACAACATCACGTCCCGAAAAACTGAACTCCGTCCAATTTATTTTAACCTCCGTCAAACTCATGTTTACCCCTTTGCGATGGCCGCCATTACGTTTCCCTGGCTCATAAGAAGGCAGTGGCACTAACTCCGGCTTTGAAAAAAAACATAGAAGAAGAAGGAGAGGGAGGAGTGCTCGGGTTGCCATTGGAGACGATGAGGGAGGGATTTGGAAAAGCGTTTAAAAATGACAGTGGGTGCCTCTGCGGAGCTTTGGCGGAAATGGAAGCGGCCTGAATTCCGGCGCTCCCTGTGGAATTATCACATTGTCCCATCCATCCACCTTTGCTCAACTAGACAAATGACATCGTTTTTTTCCCACCATTCATACCTCATGTCTCCAAGGTAACGCATTCTAAATCTGTGTTGTTTTTTTTCTCATTTACAGTACCTTCCATTGTTTTAGAGCCCAGAGTTTTCCATTAAACACCTTTCATTGAAATAATAAAGCATAATCTCCATTATCATACAGCTGATGAGTCTAAGGAAGGCGACCTATAAAAATGCCAACATGATAGAATATATGGAGGAAATAACCACAAATCATGCTGCATGTTTCCTAATTACAAAGGCCTAGTAAGGTAAGGCTGAGACAAGCAGACCATCAGTGAATCGTCTTTTGGAGAAGCCAACACAGCTTCAAACAGTAGTCAAATATAAACTGTATATTAATTTAAAAATAAAAAAACAAAGTGTAAAATGTGATGCTTCCTCTGCTCATTTGTGGGGATATTTAAAAAGAGAACTAAAGATTTACATTGTTATCAAGATATCCTATGTATGACAGAAATTGATGTAAAATGTAGCCATGTTCTGAAGCCTAACAACAGACAGTGGGCATAAAACCGTCAGTAATTTATCCCGTCATAAAGCAGCTTTGGCTTTGTCCTGGTTGCTAGGAGAAAGATAGCCAATCAGGGCGCATGGAGTGAACTCCTGCATGCCTGCATGCTCCTGGTTTATGGTGACCTACGGGAAAATATATGATTTAAACAACCGTGTTGTCAGTGTCCTGAGAGAGGTTCAGTTAGAGAAATTCCCACACAAAGAACTCACTCGGGTTTAATGCATGTTTCAATGAACAATATGCAAAAGGCAGTTAAACTAGTTTTCAAACATGCCTTACCTTAAGTCTAAGGAAAGGATCATATCTGGTTAAATTATTTATAATGGAAAGTGAAAAACTCCCTGGGTGGTATATACTGCACAGCTAAAGTGCGATCGTTTAATCCGTTAAATGAATCCACAATTTAACCCTGACTGTGCCAGAGCCGACCGTGGCCAGGAGGCCCACAGGATGACACACAATTGGGCCTTGTGTAGCCAGGGAGGGAGGGTTACAGTTAGCAGACTACAACCTGCTCCATCACACAGCACGTAGACTTTACACTTATTGATTATGAATGGGCCTTCTGTGCCTTCTTGGTGATATCGCCTTTTTATATTCCTCAGAGTGACACTGATGTTCTCCGCCATTGGAAAGTCCCTCTAGATAAGACTGCAAACTGCCCAGTGAATGCAATGTCACGTATTGCAATGTGATGCTATCACACAGTAGTGACTCTGGGGCCAACCTGGGGCAGGTTTACTGCTACAGTGTACACTCACCCCCTCTGGCCTTCATTCCTATACGGAGTATGACCCTCTCTATCTAGAGCAAACCCTGACTTTGTCACGTTTATGACTACAGGCATTTCCACACGTACCATTTCAATTTCAACATTGCGGTGTATTTCATCACTAATGAAGGTGGAGGAAAGAGCATCAGGTCAAGCGTGACGTTACAGACGCAACTTCAAATTAAAGCTCAAAAGAGCACATCTGTAAGCAGCCCCTCCCTCCCCACGGTTACTCTGGACTACAGCAGACTGCGATCGCTTAACAGGCACGTTTCAGCGGCCCTGCTGTTTCACATTACTGCACATCCATTAGTACCCCGACTGTCAGCCTCTGGCGGCTTTAATGCCCGTGATTCCAAAACCAAGGACACAGTCAATAGGGTCTAATAGTGTTGAGACGTTACTAGGAGTCAAGGCTTCCTATTTGCCAGCCTTTCACTGGAGGCTGGGGCTGCCAAGCCTCAGTCTTTTAAAAAATTAGAAATAGAAGTAAAATAACAAATATACTAAAGATAAAACTGAAGCTGATTATCAATGAAAAATTGTGGGCTACTTGGTTGATAGGCTACTTGGTTGTACATGCCTTGCAGAATATTTAAACAAGCAAAATCAGTCCAGAAGCAGTCCATAATCCTCTCGCACGTTTGCAGGAAAATCTATTTCATATCAGTGGGAGAGCAGCTTGCTCCCCGGAAGGGTTTCGCTGATATTGAGACACCGTTTTAACAGGGGCTGGTAGAATTTATTTTTGAAAACGGTTTTGACAGAACCTTCTTGAGTTAACAAGGGTGTTCCGATGAACGGTCAACCTGGCTGAAAATCGCTCACTTGATAAGGAAAAAGACACTAGAAATCTTTTTTTTTTTGTCCAATATTGATTTTAAAGTGTTTAAGAAAAATTATTGAAGGTCTGAATGATGCGTTATGTATTCCTAACATTTTCATGACCAGGTAGATTAACTCTGAACTCTTGGGGGTTTTCTTTTTCTTTATTGTCATAAAATGACTGCAGAAAGAGACCTCAATGGCTAACCTTTAAATCCACTGCAGATATCAGATAAGAAATTTAATCACACACAGTCTCTCAGCTTCTACCTGCTTTACCTGCTATCTGCATCCAATGGCATTCTTGGAAGCTTGGAATTTTCACTGCTTGGAGTAATCTTGGATTTCTGGAACATGTTGCCAGGTTACACATAGAAATGGCTCCCCTCAGCCATCAATTCCAAATACATTCAATACTCTAGAATATTTTACGTTCTAGGCCTACACTTTTTTTAATCAAATAACTTGTGAGAGGCGGAATCACCCTTGTATATCATCTGCTGCATTAATTCATAATGAGGTACACAGTGTGATAGAATCAATTACAGAACATGGCCTGCAGTCAGCAAATTATCAGCTTATTTGAAAAGTAAAATGAAGGAAATTTGACACTATGACAAATAATATTTTTTTAAGGCTATTTTAGCAGGGCAGACACGAAAAAGTAATCACGGTCTATACAATTATGTCATGAAACATTGTGTACAATGAATTCAAAAGAGATCGTAAATATTAAAAACACCCAAACATATTTTTGTGACCAGTTGAATTTCCAGTGAAATGATGTCATCTTATTTTTTTAAAATACACTTTCCCTCCTGGTGTTCTTTCCACATGGAAATGCTCGCGGGCAGATTTGCCACGTTCGGCGCTAGACTTGTCGGCAATAATTGGCTTTCCG
The DNA here is from genome assembly GCA_029718625.1 of Synaphobranchus kaupii. NCBI lineage: Eukaryota > Metazoa > Chordata > Actinopteri > Anguilliformes > Synaphobranchidae > Synaphobranchus > Synaphobranchus kaupii. The sequence goes on along the minus strand of CM056377.1, from coordinate 13,213,509 downwards.
ATTGCAGCCAGTCGAGACGGCGTGTCGTCGGCGGAGACCGGAGAAATTACTGCACCCTACCGACGTCCAGCGCAGAGTTCATTACCCAGCATTCCCCCCAGGAGCACGCACAGGGGAGCGACTTTGGGGAGGCACCTACCAGCCCCAGTGGCTATTACTGCATGAAGGGGAACACATTTCACTCGATCTCCCTCAGGAAATCCAGCCCTGCAAGAGGCCCAGCTTTATCTCCCCGAACCAGAAAGAGCCAATTAAAACACCCCAAAAAACATGGGATGGGGTTTTTGAGTCATTTACATTCATCCACGTTTGAGGCCTCTTTTTGAGAAAAAAAAAAAAGTTTAATTAAAATTTAACATCTAGGCTACGATAAAGGAAAATAAATGTTCATAGAATTCCCAGAACTTGTGACCACTTGCAAAGAGACGTTTTTTGTGACATACCGCTGTAATAATCGGACAGTTTTTTTCTCTTCTTAATCTGAAGAGAGAAACTTAATTAAAGCGGTTATGCATCTCTTTGTGTGGCGCTACCCCGACCCGACGAGGCTTCGCTCTGCACAGTTTGATCAATGAAGTCATAATCTGCCACCGTGCCAAGTCCCGCCTCCTGCACCCAGGATGGTCTCCTAGCAACCGTCGTCAGCGGCAACCCCCCGCACCTTTGTGCGATCCACGCGGCACGCGGCAAAATCTGTGGCTGGAGACAGGAGGCGGGGTGCAGGAGAGACATGCTACACCCCTCAGATGTGCAGTATTCAACCTGCTACTGCTCCTATATATATCTCTCTCTCACTCACACACACAGACACACACACACATTCTCTCTCACTCACATACATACACAAACACACACATACTCTCTCACTCACATAAACATACACACACTCTCTCACATACATACATACATACATACACACTCACACATACACACACATACACTCTCACTCACATACATGTACACACACTCTCTCTCTCACTCACATAAACATACACACACTCTCTCACATACATACATACACACTCACACATACACACACTCTCTCTCACTCACATACATGCATACACGCACAAACACACACATACACTCTCACTCACATACATGTACACACACTCTCTCTCTCACTCACATACATATACACACACACTCTCTCTCTCTCTCACTCACATACACAGACATGCACACACATACTCTCTCACTCACGCACACACACACACACACTCTCTCACTCACATACACATAAACACACACACACACACACACAGCTATCAGGAAGAAGAAGAGCGGTGAAACTCACTAGGTTTTCATCAGGCTCTTAGCAGATAAAAACCCGTAATTACGCCCAATATAAGAGCACATTTCTCTGAGCAGAATCCCTGCTTGTGACGCATTCACACACATTCATGAGAAGACCAGGCTGTGGCTTTCATATTAACAGTATGAAGTGCTCCCTCACACACACACACACACACACACACACACACACACACACACACACACACACACTCTCTCTCTTTCTCACTCACATACACACACTTCTCATGAGAAGACCAGGCTGTGGCTTTCATATGAACAGTAAGAAGTGCTCCCTCACACACACACACACACACACACACACACACACACACACACACACACACTCTCTCTCTCTCTTTCTCACTCACATACACACACTTCTCATGAGAAGACCTGGCTGTGGCTTTCATATGAACAGTAAAAAGTGCTCCCTCCCTCACACACACACACACACACACACACACACACACACACACACACACACTCTCTCTCTCTCTTTCTCACTCACATACACACACTTCTCATGAGAAGACCAGGCTGTGGCTTTCATATGAACAGTAAGAAGTGTTCCATCACTCCCAGCCTAGCTCTCATATGAGAAACTTAGCCTGGCCCACACTACCCCCTACTGATGCCTTCTCTTTAATCCCTGTTTCTTCTTCTCTTATAATGAAAAAAGGATTTGAGTCACAGCTAGGGTTGAGGGGTGGGGGGTCAGCAGTGCCATCACCCTGGGGGCGGGGCAGGGGGGGGGGGGGGGGGTGGGGGGGGGGGGGTGACAGTCTCCCAGGCCTGTGCTCCTCCCCTCCTCTGTAGTGTCACTCTGATGTCCATTTTAAATGTGGAACCGCTGGATGGAGTGAGATTGAGGGAGAAAGGGGGCGGGATTAAATAATAAGGACAGTTATTTCATCACTTCTCTTCCCCAGGGTTTGTCCTTGCTGTTCTTCTTCTGCGTTTGGGTAGGATCTTCATTGTTCCACATCCCCAGGCTCGGGGCCGAGGGGCTATCCTTTTACCACCCCGAGCCCGGGGGGGGTTCACCCGGACTATATTTCGGGGCACACCTCCAGTAGCCACGTCACCGTGTCATCATCCAGAACCGACAGACCATGCATCCCACTGGGTGCCCGATAAATCGGGCAGTCCAGGATGACATGGTCTGCGGTTTGTTCCTCCGCGCCACACTCGCAGGCTGCGCAAGAAGCCAAGCCCCATCTGTGCATCGATGAGCGGAAGCGCCCAACGCCGGTCCGGAGGCGGTTAAGCCTCACCCATGCCAGTCTAGGCAGGTCCACCCCAATAGGGGGAAAACCGACGTCTGGGATGAAGCCACGGAGTCTAGAGGTGTTCTCCTCCCACTCCGTGCTCCAGATGTAATCCGCCCACCGTGCCGCACTGATGTTAAGATCACTGCATTGCTGCAGGAATTCCTGTGCGGCAGGCACAAATGGGTGTCTCGACTTAAGGCGCCGGGGAGGCTCAGCAATTACAGTGAGCCTTTCGTGGAGCAGATGGTTTGGCTCCACGGCCCGGCACGCGAGACGTGCTGTGGCTCCCGCGCGGCGAAGCCCAGCGGGCTGGATGCCTGCAAGAATGGAAAGATTGTCCACGGGAGTGGGACGCAGGCATCCTGTCACGATGCGCAAGGCTTCGTTAATGGGCGTATCGATGAGGCGGGTGTGGGCACTGCGACACCATACCGGTGCGCAGTACTCACTAGTCGAGTAAACAAGGGCCAGGGCTGCCGTACGCAATGTTCTTGCGTCGGCGCCCCAGCCTGACCCGACAAGTCGCCTCATCAATGCCACACGAGATGTTAACTTCTTGCGCAGTGACTCAAGGTGTCGGCGAAACGTGAGCGACCTGTCCAATGTCACACCGAGGTAAATTGGCTCAGCGCAGCATGGCAGGGGTGTTCCGCCAATATATATTCTGAGCTCACGTTTAGCCTCCCTGTTGTTAAGATGGAAGGCCGCCGACACCGTCTTTGCCTCGCTGAGCTTCAACCTCCATTTCCGGAGGTATGCCACTAGTGTCTGCATGTCCTGGCTCAAAGTCCCCTCCAATGACTGCCAGTCTCCAGCGGAGTACACCAATGCGAGGTCATCCGCATAGGCATACTTCCGCGAGACTGTATCAGGCAAGTCATAGGTGTAGATATTATAGAGGAGGGGGGCCAGGACAGATCCCTGGGGGACGCCGTTCTTGAGGCGTCGTAACCTGCTTTGCTGTCCGCTACCAGTGGTGAGGTTAAAGCTGCGATTTCGGACAAGCTCCAGGATCATACTGACCATGTGCCTGTCCGGCAGCAAGCGGAGCAGCTTGCAGGTGAGGCCGCGGTGCCATACGGTATCATAGGCAGCCGTCAGATCGACAAAAACGGCTCCGGCCTTCTTCTTGAACGAAAAGCTGTCCTCGATGTCTTGAGTCATCAAAGTGACTTGGTCTACGGTCGATCTCCCACGTCGGAACCCGGCCTGCTCCCGAGGGAGCAGCGGGTCGACGATCGGTTCGACGCGGGCGTAGATAAGACGCTCGAGGATCTTGAAGGGGATGCAGAGCAAGGAGATGGGACGGTAGCTCTTAGGATCCCCTTCAGGCTTATTCGGTTTAGGGATCGCGACAACTAGGGCTCTTCTCCAGATTTTGGGGATCTTGAGTTGGCGCAAGCAGGAAGAGAGGAAAGCTCTTAACCAGGACTTCAGGGCAGGGCAGCATCCTCCTTGCTGTTAAAAGGTCCTGTAAAAGTCACCATTAAAAATGCTACGGGGCTCTACTGATTGACCGTGCGCTGGTGCGCCGTGAACGAACATACATCATTAAAATTAAACTCTACAGAATATTTAACACAACCTACCATTTCCTCTGCAACTCCGAATGCCTATTCACACTCCAGACCGATTCTCCCCTTCGGCACACTGCTGCTTTCGTAAACCATTTCTGTTGCTCGCATTATTCGCGATGCACACACATTCCAGGGACAGCGCACTCAGAAATACAGCAGTTACGCATAATGGGTTACCACAAGTCAAAGGAAAGAGAGAAACACAAAAAAGACCGGTCGCAATAGGGTCAGAACGGAACGCGTCCCTTAAAGGGACAAAGCAAATCTCGGAGGGGCCTCGCCGACCTTGTTTAAAGGTTCAAGGGCTTGAGTTCATTTTTGGATACATTAACAAAGAAAATGTAACTGCGGTGTCAGACACAACACAACGAAGGCTAGAAATCCTTGCACTGCCACTTGAAAATGAAACCAAGGCCATGTTAAAGAGAGGTAAAGAAAATGGAGCCGTTCTGAGTGCCGTGGACCGTGGTATTTATTCCCGTTTCTACAGCGATTGCAGTCTGAGACAGAAGCGCGTAATAACCGCACAGCCACGGGCGCATGCGTTTCACACAGCTGTTAGGGTTCAAGCCTCACAACTATTTAATAAGAGAGGTTTTCCCCAGGAAACCAGGCGTTTTTATTGACTGTTCCGCCAAGTGCCAGATAAACTGATTATTTCAAGTAGAATATTGCATTGCTTTCTTGCAGCAAAGTCTGCCTTATCACAAATTCATTATAGCTGTAGGGTTTTCGAAAATAATGAATACCTCAGTGGCCGTGATCAGAGCGGGGGCACTTTCAGGCTCAAAGCATGTTCGGAGTTCGCCAACATCTGTCAATCATTAAATTCTCCTTACCCCGATAATCAGGGAAATATTAATTACCCAGAACAGCGGCATCTTTCATTAATGGGCAACGGGACACAGACACACATTTGTCTGCATTATAAGGGAGCACAGCTAGGGGAGACCAAAAGCTTGAATCTTAGAAATCTGCGCACGCTCCCATCTTGAGTAAAACAACGCGTAAAATCAAAACTCAATTTCTGTTTGTATTGACGGACGACGCCGCTTCGACACTGCTTAACTCAGATAAAGAACATTCAAAGCTCCTGATCGGCTTTGTGCCGGCCCCGTGCCAAAGCTGGTTTGGCCTGTCTGTGCTTCTAAAGGCTGTGGGCTGCGCTAGCAGGTGGAAACGGCAAATCAGCGTAGATTGAAAGTGTTGCTTTAGGCAAAGGGAGGACACGGCTGTTATATAGTACTGTAATGAGAACAGCAATCAGGTTTCAGAAACAAAGCACTGATCGGGGTTTATAAATCAACCCGGTACAACCTTTACAGGTCAATAGAAAGGTTATTACTAGTACTAGCATTGCCACCGTTGGGCCTGCATCACACGTGGCCACATGCAGGGTACCATTCATAGGAAAGACTTACTGAGCCTAACTTCTTCTACAGTGCTGTATAACCATAGCCGCTTTTAAAATATATGTTCACGACAAAACAGTGAGGCAGTGGAACGCCACAGGCAGCATTCTATTTTACTGTTACCCGGAGTAAAAATGCATCGCCTTTGTAAAATAACTGGTGTTAAAATGGCTGCAGTGCACATCGGTCTACCGTGCAAATAAAATAAAATAAATATAGGGCCACAAAACAAAGGACAAAATAGGCAAATTTATGCCAGAACAACCACTACAATTCCCCAATAAAACAACCGGCCAATCCTAAACCCCTTTGGAAAATCTGCACCGGCTGCATAAAAAGGCACAAACACATTTATACGGAGTAATTTTCTTGCCGTTTGCTGCCCAGAATTTCGGAGGCAACATTTTGTAATTCCATTATAAATCAAGCAATGGCCGTGACTTGGATTTGCACTTTCAAACCATTTCACACCAAGGAAAAGAGAATTTAATTAAACTAGAGGTGAATGGCTATTCACAATCGAAATGCATTGGCTGTCTGAAACCTGTGGGTCTCTAGTATTTCACATTTCATGTGTACAGTAATACATAAACCATTAGAGAAGGATTTATAACACAAAGTGTACTGCAATGCACATAATCTGTGATCTTCATGTTAATCAGCTAGAACACGTATCATTCTGTCGGCTTCTTCGCACTGAATGTAAATGAATGGCTGTCACACAGGCAGTGCTTTTTCCAAACTGGCAAAACAACAACAACAACAGTGTATTTTCTTTTTTCCTTGGGGGAGTGCTTAGGGGAAAACAATGACCTTTTAGAAAAGAAAAAAAAACTAATCCCATTTGTCATGGTGACCCTTGACCTTTTCAAATCAACAAGGTGTCATCTGAGATGAAACAGGAGTGCAACTGCAATAAGGAAAAGCCTTGTGAAAAGTCAGATTGATGCTCTGGCGCAGTAATGACACAGAGACAGACGGGGGCCAGAGGTATCTTGATTACATCTGATGCACGGTTGCCAGGGATGCTCGGATGCTGTTGCCAGGCGATGGTCAGTTTGGAGGGGTCATTCCCTAAGATTGGCAGTTCACCAGGTTGGGAATAGATTGTGTCTGGCTTCTCCCAAGATGTCTTCCTTTACGCCACCCCGGGAGTTTGTCTTTGCCACTGTCGCCTTTGGCTTGCTTTGTGGTGGTCGAAGTCAAGGTGTAGGCTACTGTATTGCGGCTAATACTTTTCAAAATGCTCTATATGTAACCGAAATGTGATTCACCGCTGGACCAACCTCTGTGTGACGGCCTTGATGACACCGGTTGGAACCGGTCGGTGCGATACGGCACGCTCCACGCTGCGGCCTTGATGACACCGGTTGGAACCGGTCGGTGCGATACGGCACGCTCCACGCTGCATCCAGTCCCCTAAGCCCGGGAGCCCATGGGCAAATTGTTAGCAGCTGCTGAGGATTATTTGGGAGAGAGGCAGCTGGTGTCATTGCGCATTCATTAAAAACCATCAGGGGAGACTGCTGGAGCATAGAGATCCAAGTGTCCAAATGAGAAAATGCCCAATTCCTCATTACGCCACTGTGCCGCAACTCGCAAAGATTGAGTAAATTAAAGGGAAATTTATTGAGCCGGTGGAGTGAATTACATGTAAACAGTGGCCTGGGGGGATGGGTTGTTTAAAAGCATTAGGACCCCTGGTCTAAAGGTGTGGTTTTTATGGGATGGTGCAGGAGGGTGTCAGAGACAAAAGAGATGACAGGTCTAGACTAAAAATCAACCGAAGGAAACATTTAATTTTTGGTCTATGTGTAATCTATGCTGCCCTCTAGAGGCTGAAAATGTTTTTTTTTTTGTTAACAAGGACCGGGTCCTTTCTCGATATGCTGAATATTTTGTTTGAAACTTAGTCATTGTGCATTTTACCTGGTCTAAATGAACAGTCATAATTTACTGCCATTGCTTTTCTACACAATATTTAAAAACTTTATGTCATCTTATGTCATCAATTATGCCACTTTTTACTGTTTGTTTTCATATTCTTGTAAAGACATGGAAACATTTCTGATTTACTATTAAATAACTTACGTACACACAACCCACAATAATGCTACAGGCTATCGGATTTTCACTGTTTTGTGCCTTTGTTGATCAGTTGCAGCAAATGTTTGTCTGATATCAGGAAACATTAAGTGATGATGACAGAGCTTTCAGATTTCAGCCTTCAAGATTTAAAGGAGGATAATGATGATGAGGATACAATCATTGATGGATTTCTTGTTCTGCAGTGAACAGATCAAGTAAGACAAGATCTGTAGTTTGTTATAATACCCCCCCCCCCCCCCCCCCCGATTCACATTCCCCTCTTCCACATCTTCTCCTATATTTCCATACCCCCGCCCATGAAAAACCCTCCCTACCTTCCCTTCCACATGTTAATTCTAGTGACGAAAGATTACCTATCACCAGCCTGTTATGGCCCGACCTTTGCACTCTCATTAATTGCTACTTGGAATGTTGGTGATTTATGAATCCAGGCCTTTTCTTCCTGCACTGACTGCAAGTCACTCAGCATCGGCCAAATGCCTAAAATGCAAATGCAAATGTACGTTAAATGCATTCAATAAAATAACTTGTGAACTTGTAAACTTGTAAAATAACTTTAGTTATTAAGCATTCAAATTGCACGCAAGCTTTTTTGCAGGGAGCACGGAATACTGTACACACAATAAACCAATCACAGAGGCCTTTATCCCAAGCAGCCTGCCTGCGAGTCACCTCAGCCAAGGCTTGAAATCAATTGGTAGGCTCCTCTCGGATTGCCTGCGCTAAACGCGCCTGATTTAATCGCTCTGTCAGGAGGCCTGAGCTACAGCTGCACCAGCGAGGCGTGACGGACCCTCGGCTGGGAGTGCGATAAACAAATCAGCAAAGGCATTCACACTTACAGGAGCACTAACCCTCCATACAATTTACATTAATAACTCAACAATAATAATAATAATATGCAAATCCGGGGGTGTGAGGTGTCAGAGGTTGGAGGTGTGTGTGTTTGTGTGTGCGTGTCTAGGTGTGTGTGTGTGTGTGTGTGTGTGTGTGTGTGTGTGTGTGTGTGTGTGTGTGTGTGTGTGTGTGTGTGCGTGCGCTGTGCATGTGTGCGTGTGTTCTCTTTTTACTGTTGTTTGTTTAAATCCACTCATGCAACATCCTACTCCCACACAGGGACAAAGGTGCCTCTCTGTCACTGTGGATATGATAGGAGGGCGGGGCTTGTGGGTTTCTGGGTCCCGATGATGACGGCAGTGGGAGAGAGCTCTGAAGGAGCAGGACAATGGGGAAAAGGGAGGAGCAGCAGGAGGAAGAGGAGGAGGAGGAGGAGGAGCAGTACCTGGTGCGTCCCTGCGCCTCCCAGACCAAGGCAGGCAAACACAGTGTTACTGAGAGGCAGCACCCAGACCGGAACCATCAGCTGTGTGACAGTCCTGCTATCACTGCAGAGCGCAGGAGTAACAGGGGGCGGGGCAGAGGGGGTGAAACAGGGATCAGGGCAGGGGCAGGGGCGGGGCTGGGGCGGGGCAGGGGGGTGAGACTGGGAGGGCATATGCAGGACAGGAGTCGTGGCAGGAGGCAAGGACAGGGCAGCTGAATGGCAGTATGCGAAAAATATCCTCCATACTATTATCAGTGAAAAGCCAGAAATAAGTATATCATTCGGGGGTGTTAAGTACACTACATTTAGGGAGAATTTCACAGACTTAACAACTTTCTCATCCAGTGTACTCAAGTAGCATACTCAATAGTATAGATGGGCGTTGATTCGGACACAGCCCCCCTCTCCTGACTGTTTCCGATCAGACAGACCCAAGACCCTTCAGGGAAAGTCAGGCAATCTCAGCAGAGAACAAATGAACGCAAATATGAGGATTTCACCATAATGAATTTCAACTGCTTCTGATGAAAGTTTGCAGGCCTCCAAAGAGTAGGGTTACATAAGCCATTGGTTAAGAGGGCTCTGTTACTATGGAGACGGCTACAAAGCGGTCTCTCCTGGGCGGCTTATACAGTTTTTAACATGTGGGAGGGAGTGAAAACAGCCCGGTTAAGTGCGGGAAGACGTGTTTGCTTTTTTATCCAAATATTTTTACAGTGATATTCACCATTATGAATGAGCTGCATAAATGGAAAATATGTCCAATATATGCCACTTTGGCCTTCCTGGATTAAGGTGTCTTGTGAACAAGAATAAGCAAAAAAAGAAGAAATTGACCTGGAAGAAATACAGAGGAGTAAAATACAGTAAAGGACATACTTTTCAATTTACCTTCAACACTAAATATACATGAAAATAGAAATAATGACAGGATACATTCAAAAATAGTCATTTTCGCACGTAACTTGCACACAGTATGATGTGCAATCACTGTTTTTTTAAGCAGTCTCTTTGAAGCCCTGATTGCTGAAGTATAACAAAATGTGGCTTTGAGAGGAATCTTACGTAACTAGAAAGGAGAGATAAGGTTGTATTGTGATTATACTTACTATACGTATACTTACTATACGTGCACATAAAAATACAATGTATATAGGTTCACATAAATCCATAAAATGAAGTACAGCATCTTTGAAACTGCTGCTCGTCAAACACAAAACGAGGCATATTCCAAGTACATTATCATATTCCATTGGAACAAAGAAGGTACACATGCCAGTCCTTTCTAAATGCATTTCCACAATACATTTTTCAACATGTTGCATTTCATGTACATTTCTGAAAGTATATACTGTACCATATATACATATACACATAGTATACTATATATGAGTAGCTGCCAGTGTTCTACTACTCAAACAGAGACAACAGAGAGCAGACAGACAGACAGAGCGGGACAGACACACAGAGAGCAGACAGACAGAGAGTGGACAGACACACAGAGTAGACAGACAGACAGAGAGCAGGATAGACAGACAGAGAGCGGGACAGACAGACAAAGAGTGGGACAGACAGACAGAGAGTGGGACAGACATACAGAACATGCAGAATGCCTGCTTTGTCATCGTTTTTCTTTGGCGCTGTAGTTTCAGTGCTGATAAAAACCGTCTGCCTTCTTCTGCAGCCCGCTGTGAAATCTAAACCCACACAAACACACTTCCTCAAAATTTTAATTCTCAGCTATTTATTTTCCCGCAGAATTCCAATTTGAGGAAACATTATTCATACAAGACTCACACAGTCATGTATTCCTCAAGCACTTTCCCACACATTATTTCAATAGTCCTGTGTGAACAAGTAAAGAAATAAAGAAGGTCTATACCCAATGTTGCTATCCTGAGATGCTCAATGGAGTTTAATTTGGGGCCAGCCTAAAGATGCTGCCCCTCATAGGGCTGACAAAATCAAGATCAAAATTGGCACAGAAAACAAGTTGACGTTTGCTCTTGTGGGGTTTTAGACCAGGATCCATTGTAAAGCGTATTGTGACTGTTTGTAAAATGCGCCATATGACTAAATTTCATTTGATTTGATTCACCAGCCCCATAAGTCCTTCAGCTGCTCTGATTTGAGATCAGTCCGTTACTGTGGCAACCTTTTCAGTCGCATTGATTTCACACAGCAGGGAGCTGTGAGCTGCTGTTCTCGATATGTGATCAGAAGTGTGAGATGCTCTGGGCTTTTTTCACTCTTCTAATGAGTATGAGAACCCAGAGAAAGCACAGACGACTCGCGCTGTACTTTCCCTCCTCGCTGAAGACTGAGACAGAAAGAGTACGAACGTGCATCCAGCATGCATCTGCTGCGAATACAAGCAAGAGGACTTTCAGGAAATGCTAATGCATCATGAGAAGTCTCATTAAAATTGAGCCATAATTGAATCTATATATCTCCCCGCCTGGTCCTGAATGTGATTGTGCGTGTCTTTTTCAAACAGCACAGGAATTGTGTGCTCACTGCCTTTGAAAGCTCTTTAATTAACGGCAGGAAATCTGTTTCGGGGGATCTGAATGAAAAAGGAATTTTAATTGCTCCGAGAACAACAACGAGACCGACCTCAATTAAAAAACCCTGCAGTAAAAAGTGACATGCAGTATGGGTTCATTATGACGGCCTGGGAAAAGGGTAATGTTGACAGACATGAGGGGCGCTCAGCATTTACAATGGCCCTGCATTTACAATGGCCCTGCTGGGTGAGAGCTCTAGGATCTGAGCTGTATGGGTTTATACAGTCAGCTGCACATTCAGCTCAATTCAGCTGCAGAACTACACCGTGGAGCAACGCGCGTGAAGCCATAACCCTAAATGGCTTTGTAATCTGCAAAAAGAAAAAGTATTATGCATTATGCATTATGAATTATGCGCAATCTGTTTCCTATTAGAGAAACCGTTTCAGACGCATTAGAAATTTGTAAAGGTTTTTTTTTCTTTCTTCCTTCCCAACAGCAGTTTGATTGCTCGATATTTCTGTGCTGATAAGACGGTGAAAAACACGGAGAATCTCCCGCCATCTGAGGCTTTACTACGCTACGCTTCCTTATAATGGCTCCTCATCACAATCATAAGAGACTGGCTCTCTCTGTTAATGAACACCATATGGGAGGCAAAACATTTCCACTAGGGTATTCTTGCTTTCTACTGTACACACACACACACACACACACACATCTACACACAAACACACACCTATACGCGCGCGCGCGCGCGCGCACACACACACACACACACACCTATATGCGCGCGCACACACACACACACACACACACACACACAAACACACACACGCACACATCTACACACACACACACACATCTACACACAAACACACACCTATACGCGCGCGCACACACACACAGAAACACACACACACACACACACACACACACACACACCATCTCATGCATCTGCTGTGTCTCGGAGACAGATGGCCTTCAAATAGGTGCACTGGCATTCTTTACCTCTTGTGCTTCCCTGTAGACTAAATGCTGCTGTGGTCCAGCACACACAGAGTGGAGCTGCCTCTTCACTATGCAACCTGATCTCCAGAACACCGGGAGTATCCACACAGATAATAATTCAAATGACGGCGACAAAAACTATTTGTGGGACTGGAAACTTTCAAACGGGGACACTTTCTGTGCCCTCCTTTAAAGCTTGCTGAGGCATCCCTGTTACAAGCTGGATCAACTGGAACCACCTTTTTTTTTTTTAAAGCAAATAAAAGGTCAAGCAATATTTCCAAGGTTCTAGCATTCAGGGAAGGCTCTATATATAACAGAATATATAAAGCCGTGCTAACCTATCTGCCAGGTTCCTTGTGCTAAAAAGAATGTGTTTGAGCAAAACGGCTGAGTTTAGAGCAGTCTAATCCAAACTAACATAACTAAAATGACTACTGGTTCTTGGGAGATGCTGCACAGAATATGCTCATAAAATGTTGTTGCATCACCAGTGCATTCCATTTATGATGCATTGAAGAAACTGCGAAAGTAAATTTTATGTCAGTTCTCAGAAATGATTTGTAAATGTCACTTTTACCCGCGTTGGATAAAATAAAATATTCCATAATCGGGGACATGCGGGAGGCACAGCACCTGCTGCCTGACGTGTTGGTCAGACCTGACTGCTGCCTGACATATGGGTCAGACCTGACTTGTTACTCTGTGTTTTAATTAGTGTCCTCTCTGCCAGCGGCCACTGAACTGGCAGACTTTCAATGCAAGCCCAGCTAGACGTGAACCGCACAGGCACACTCTCTGCTGTGCTGAGGACCAGACCCTCATAAATGTAAACGCAAATATCCCCCTAAGACCAGGCAATTCATTTTTGTCCCCTGTAAGGGACATGAGCCTCTGGCCTTAATCTCAAGAACCGTACATTCTATTATGCTGAAACCTACACTTATTTTGCAAATATTTCAATAAAATCAAAATAAATAAAAAAGTCTGCCAGGTATCAGGAGAATATGAGCCCGCTATAGTAAAAGATTGGACATGAAACAGAGCATTTCCATTTGGAAGGCTGTAGTATGAGGGAGATTTGCTTTCAAAGACCGTATCTATCTTGGCCCTTAAACTGAGAGCAGGAGGGGAGCACATCGCGTGGCAAGCGCTGCGGTCGGCCTCCAACCTGTCGCATAACAAATCTTATAACGCACTTCATTAAACGACCTAATGCCGCCGTTCTGCCAGGAGCACGAGCCGGGTTTTGTGTTTACTCATCCCTGGCTGCGATGTCGGAAAATGTGTCGGCAGAAGTTAAGCAGCTTAGCATGGAAATGAGCTCCACTGCGCATGGCGGCACCTTGGCCAAGAGCCCCGGTGACATCACCGAGATCGCGGAGGAGCTGTGCTGTGCACCCCCGGCAGGGGACGCAGGCAGGCAGCGCAGTCGCCTCGCACACCTGCGTCAGTTCAGCGCTCCGTTGCACACCTACCGCAGTGCGCCCGTTTATCACCGAGTCCCACAGCCTGCACTTCCTTCCACAAGCCTTTTCAGATTTCTCTAAACTCTCCTGGATTACAATACAGCGTTTCTCAAGAAGATTCTAGGCAGACGGGACATTTTATATTCAATTCAATTTAATTTTATTTGTATTGCACTTTTTACAGAGAAATGTCACAAAGACGCTGTGCAGAGAAACAGTAAGAAAATTGAGCAAAAACCAGGCCTGAATTTATATTATGTCTACATAATAGATTTTTTTCTTCTTAGCATGGAACAGAGACACAGTACTGGACCCTCATATCTTATTGCTTAAAGCCAATTATTTCTGTGTCATAATATATTTACAGAGACTAAATACAATTAGTGTTAAGAAAGGGGATGGAAAGCTAAGAGATGTGAGATATGAAGAGAGGGGATCTTTTTTCTGCTGTGCTGTGAGTGATGGTCTACAGACTATGTGGATTAGCATGGGGCAGGAGGGGGGGAATCCATAAAAATATATAAATAAATATAGATGAATAGGCAGCCAATTACTCTCCTCGTTAGACTGCAGTGTGGTCTCTCACCAGAGAGAGCAGTGTGGTCTGGTCTCAGCCTGGGCATAGAAATGGCCCGAAGCCAGAAGAACGGATGCGATTTTTAATCAAAAAAGGATGAAAAAAAAAAAAAGTTTCACTTTCAACAATATTTGCACAATTTAATGTGCATTTATGTCCCTGAGCAAAAATTATGTAAATAAATTTAATTCTTACATATTTTTAATTATTTAAAAAAAAAACCTTTCTTTTGTTTCTCTAGCATTGTGCCATGGGGTGTAAAAACGCAAACAGTGAGCAGGCAGAGCAGTACGTGCCAGCTTTATTTAAGGCTGAAATGTGAAAAACAGCAGTGTGAAGTGTCCATTATAGACTACTGTCTCTCAGACACATTATGAGAGGGTGAGAGACACAGAGAGACAGAGAGAGAGAGAGAGACAGAGAGTCAACGACAGAGAGAGAAAGAGAGAGATAGAGAGATAAGCATTTTAGAGGTTTCTTTCTCATATTTTATGGGCGTCTAAGAGGAAAAGGCATTTAGGACAGGTATTTGACCAGACCTGGTTGGAGGTGCTGTTAAAACAGAGGGAAGTGGCGTGTGGTGGTGGTGTTGGGGTAAAAGGAGCCGGGGGCACAGGGTTGTGTGATTATAATTGCCAGTGACAGAGCGGACTGTAAGGATGTGAATATGTGGAGCGGACCGAGCTGCAGCAATGAATCAAAGTGTGCTCTGCTGGCCTTTATCTGATCAGCGCCCGCCCCCCCCCCGCTCCCGAGCTGGGATGTAATCAAGCGCTGATGTCATGGCTGGGGAATATCAGGGACCCGTCGCCTGGAGACCTGGGTAGCTCCTTCCTCCGTCACCCTCGGACAATAAAGACGGTGGCCCTGGACTGGCCAGTTACCAATGAGAGACGCGCTGGGATTAAAAAAGAATACAAATTCTCCACCACCAGCAAAAACCTTGGTGTTGTTCATCAGCTCCAGGCTTCGTGAAGCTGCGGACGGATCACACTGCTAATATTCAGGGCTTCAGCGTGGCGACCTGGCCAAAGATGAGGTCATTAATCCTGAAACCGTGACCAGCAGCCCCACGGGACGCTACGCACTCGGCCACAGCGTTCGCCAGAGAGAGAGGGTTTCGTTCGGCCGGACTGTGCTCTTTTCATCGCGAACCAGGGACTCCTCTGATCGACCGGGAGCCTGACCCGGACACTACGACTGCGCAGCTGAGGCACAGACCTCAGACGCAACAGCAACGATGCACGTATGGTAAAAAAAAAAAAAAAGACTTCAGGTGCATCACAGTGTCTACACAGTAAAAGAAAGGCTCAGTGCCGGGCAGTGGTAGGAAAGCCAGACACACACACACACCAGTAACACTGCAGGATTTGCTGGGAAACAAACATTTATCACAGAGAGTGTGTGAGCAGGGACACAATCCCACAGCAATGGGAGGTAATAAATTAGAAAAGGTTCATGAACTCTGATCATCCGTATTTCATTATTGATAGAGGACTAACTGAATTTGCCCCCCCCCCCCCCCCCCCCCTAAATATAACGGAAATAAGGTTAGGGAAGATGCACACTGGTTTGCGAGCATTATAACTGACGGAAAACAGAGGCATCCTTTTCAATGATGTCACTGTAAGCGGGCCTGTGAGTCTCTACTGGCTGGGTAATCAAATCAAAAGGGGGGTAAATGGGAGGCCCGGCCGCACAGATCCACTCTTTGCGGGGGGCATTGTCATGACGATGCGTTAAAAATAGCGCAAGACGGATTTGGGATGGACTTCATAAAGCCAGAGAGCTGTGTGCTGGACATGAGGGGGAGCGAGCCTGCGTCCGCTCACTACCTGAGATCCGACAGTACGGCTGATCACCGACATCGATCGACATGTTTTTATTTGTTATGACAATCAATCAACTCTCTAGGCACGGTGCATACCAGGTGGCGGTCCAGGCTTGTTTTTTTGTAAACGTGTGCTTTCATTTTTGTAAGACAAATTTGAAAAACGAATTTTGCAGATTGAATTCCGTTAAAAAACTGCAGTCTTTTCCTTACCGTATCACCGTAGAATATAAAGCTGGCACGTGACCGCTGCAGAGCAAGAGAGTAAAAAAAAAACTGTGCAGAGCCACTAGATAAGGCCACAGAGATCCCGCTGTATCATAATTGGACTTGACAGGATCTCTTCCACTTGGCGAGGCTGGGAGCCGCATATTGTAGATGCAATTTCCCTCTCTTCAAGACTCACAGGCATGTCCCCCGTCTTAGATAACAGCAGCTGATTTCTGATAATGAGGCTTCAGATGAGATTTTAAAGCAAGCCAGTGAGAAGCAGACGGTTAGCCCTCAAACAGCCCCCCCCCCCCCCCACTCCTCCCCACAAACGCTGGCACGGCGAGTGCAGCACTACCATTCATACACAGCACAGCGCCATGCTCCGCACGGCAACTGCCCTCGCTGATGCTCATCACATAATCCACCGTGCACTCTAGCGCCGAACATCTAAGTCTGCGTTTCCGTCGCATAAAGGACACAAAGCCAGAAGAAGAACCTGCTATGGATGTGGCCACATTGTCAGCAGTGCATTCTCACACGGAACAAAATATAAAAATTAAAAGATAAAATAGCACAGCGAGCGTTTGGAGGTCTATCGGTTATCAGAAAGTCACCAGGCCCATCTGTGATTAAAAAGTGCAATATCTGCAAACTGTCACAATATCTGCAAACTGTCATTATGCGGTGCATTGAGAGTAACTGCAAAGCCCTGATAGGCATATCTGATGCCTGCACATGCAAACAGGATGTGACACACGCTGGCAGACCTCAGGAGCTCATCAGGTCAGCGTCCTGACCCACATTATAGAAAAACACAATCATTTCTGCTGCATCCCTGTACAATCAGAAAAAAAACATTTAAAATAGTTTGATCTAAAAAATGAGATGGTGATATTAAGCCTAATGTATTCAGTTAAAATTTGAAATGGTTTTTAAATCATCCTGAAAGTGACCAAATCCTTATACTGATCCTTATACAATTGAGTATTGTTTTTTGGAGACCAAAAGGCTTTAGCAGAATAATTTACATTTTCACCAATCCATTTAGTGTGCCAATCATAAGTGATCTTAAAGTCAATATCCACATTGAACGGACTTGCTGTGGCTGTCCTTAGAAATTACATACTTTACATCAAAAGGAAATGAATTTTTTCTTGATTAGAAATTTGGAAGATTTAAGAAATGCATCTTGTGGCTCGATAAATACTTGAAATATCAGAAAAAAAGTAATTACACAGGGTCTGAAGTTTATACTGAAGTTTACTAGAACATAATGTTGTATAGCTACCTGGCACCGATATTAGTCATAACATGAGTTGCTCCAGTGATCAGCAACTGACCAACGAAGAATTGCTTTTTTTCTCTCTCCATTTACTCCCATTGCATGGCGAAATAGGTCTCAAAAGCACACTTTTAGCACATAAACGAATGCAAACAACGCGGATTATCCTGATATAGAAAATCACGACATCCGGAACCGAACGTTTGAAACTTTCAAACCAATTTTTTATTGATTTGATTTTGAAAAACTATTTTCTGAGAACTAGAAACTGTTGCTAGCTTCTTTGCTATTCAGTTTGTTTAATGATGAATGCTTCAGGAAGAGAGTGGGAGTGGGACCATTACAGCGCATGAACGAAACAAGGAAGTTAATGAGCCAACGACCAGATCTTTTTCCAAACCTTTGTTTGGAAAAAGTGTAAAATATCAGAAATGGAGCTTTTTTATCTTTTCAAATGCCCGGTTCTGGACGTCTTGATTTTCTATATCGGCATAATCCGCGTTGTTTGCATTTGTTTATGTGCTAAAAGTGTGCTTTTGAGACCTATTTCGCCATGCAATGGGAGTGAATGGAGAGAGAAAAAAAGTAATTCTTCGTTGGTCAGTTGCTGATCACTGGAGCAACTGATGAAGGTGAGAGTACTGACTAATATCGGTGCCAGGTAGCTATACAACATTCTGTTCTAACAAGCTTCAGTATGCCTTTAAAGAAAAACAAAACAAAGCAAGAGAAGACAGAGAGGGATGTAAAGCAAATTCTGATTTTGAAATTGAATCACTTTGTACCAGTAGAAATATAGTTCAAGACAACTAGAAGTACTTTAATACCATTCTCAGAGCTGCATAGAAAAATAAGATTTACACAGAAAATGTATTACAGCTATTCAAATATCAGTCTTCAGACTGAATACATTCACCATTTTGCCACTGAACTTTTGTAGCCATTAACTCGATCAAATTCAATTTTACCGTATGATAATACCCCACTGTGTTAGCCATCACATTAGGCAGAATGAGCACTTTATCTCAACCCAGCAGCTGGCTAACAACCTTTTCATTTAGCCCCGTGGCCAAACAACTACTAAAATAATTCTAAAAAAGAACAGCGCTGCACGGCCTGATGGGAAGGCAAAGAAGAATGTTCCGGTAACTATGGTGAATAAGCTAACAGGGGGTCTGGTTCGCCCAGCAGGACCCACCAGCTGGGCTCCTCCTATTGGTTCCGCTGCCACTAACTCCCCCCAGACCCCTGGGCATGAGAGGGGGAGTCGACACCCCCCACACCTCTACCTGCCCTCTGTGATGTCACACATAGACTGAGCCTTTTAACACACAAAGCAACTAGAAATAGCACAGCTCATTAAAGCATAAGGAAGCACTTTGGAATGACAGCATTATCCATGACTTTTAGGACAGCCATGACATATAGGGCTCTATTTTTGTTACATATTGATTATGTCCTGTTATTAAATACACACACTGTATAAATCCTGTATTATCAAATTTTCCACAAAAAATGACAATAACCCCTTGATTGTTTAATTCAATTTACATTACTCAGTCCAGTACACTGGAGTATTATTCATTACGAGACTCTCACATTGATTACCAGGAACATGGTTCACGTTCTTAAAAATGCAGTCTATTTTTCAATATGTACTAAAAAACACAAACAGAAACAAGAAAGTCCACACTGATTTTGGACTCACACATCTGGCCCACCATTGGTATGAATT
>CM056377.1:12946395-13188895 GCA_029718625.1 Synaphobranchus kaupii | reverse complement strand
CAATTTCCCCAATCTCTGCCAAACCCACCCCCTCCGTATCCTCGGTCTTGTTTCTTCTTTCTTCTTCTTTGGCTGCGTGCGTGCGCTCGCAGGGCTAATTAGAGCCACAGAGGGCTGTTTGGACACAAAGATAAATTAGCTCGTGGATTCGGAGCGACTGACTGAGCGCGGCGAGCGGGGGCCGTACCCGGCTAGTGAATCAAAGAAACGATGCGTCTAGACTTTATTACACGCTTGTCTGGCTCCGCTCTCTTCCTTCCTTTCGGGGAGGGGAGAGAAGTGAAAACGGCAGCGAGGAGGACGGAGGAGACCCGTCGGGTTCGGGTACTGCGCCGCGCGAGCAGCTGCGCCCTTAGCGCAGCGCGCTCAAAAGACGTCTCCATAAACATGCACTTCACCGTGTGTCTATTAAACAGCACATTATGGGCACAGTGCTTCCCCTCCTGCTGCACTCGTGTTCATCGCTGTGACCTATAAAACAGAGCCCTTTTCAGTTCAGGAGATTCCTCAATTTCCTTTCTGCACAGCAGGACAATAATCGCCTTCGCGGTCACACGGCGAGCCGGGCCAGGATAGAGACGTGCGCACGCGGCACGCGCACACACACGCACATCCATTTGCCTTGGCTATGAAAGAATCCCTCTATTCTTTGGAGCCTTACAAGGCTATTGGGAATTGCGTGTTTTTCAGAGGCCAAGTCTCGCATTCTTTCTAACAAGGCGCGCTTCCGCACCTGGATTGTCCTTGAGAAGGAACGCTGCAGAGAGGCCCAGAGCTGGGGGAAGCAACAACATCGGACTGATCCGGGTTCAGTTTGACCCATAGTTAAAATGTCCTGCATAAAAACACTGAACAGTGGGTAACACACCACTTACTTTACCATTCACTCATTTCATCCACATCTATACAAAATCAACAGATGCTTCTGAAATGTATAACATGTAGAACCGAATATTTATTGCCAAAATCTACAGAGCACACCGAATAATTTATTTATGACTGCAATTATTTTACACACACAGGATATGTACGTTTGCTATAACAATAGGGCATTAGATCAATCAAAGATAGTCTTTGAAAATAGGCAAACTAAAAGATATAGCCTGTTGTAACACGGCATGACACATGGCTAAACAGATGTTCACGCTCGTTTTGCTTGGTGAACTGCAATGGGGAACAATCAGTTTTCCCCTTCAAGCTGGGGATTGTAATCTTGCCGTTCCATCTTGCTTCTGTACGGAAGCTCAGGGCATCTGTAGGCAGGATTATGTGCCTTTCTCCATTACAGCAGCAGAGATAACAACACAGAGCACCGCTGTGACTTTACATTCATCAGTGTATGTCTCTGTTACTCAAATCACGGTCCTCGAGGGCCGAGGACGACTGGTTTTCCACCCTCCCTTTACCTGGTAGTCAGATGTGAGGACAGTCTGGCCAATCAGTAGCACTAGTCGTTCAGTTACAGTAATTACCTGGGAAAACCAGGACCGGATTTGGGCATCCATGGTGTAGGAGCACCCTCTGCACTGTGCATTCATCTGACGGATCGAGCGCTGATATCTCACAATTTACAATGATACTTGAGCAATGAATTTATGTCTCGTGTTCATTCATCATTTCCTCCACATAACATATTGCTGATATTATGATTAAATTAAAATAGGATGTAACCATAAGCTTGTTAGTGGTTAGACCCTTCCCCTGTGCCATATAAACTGACCAAACATCCATCTTCACCAAAGTTGGTATCAACGACTTCAATTAACATCCCACTTTTATTCAGGTCACATGAAGGAAGCAGCCGCTTGAATTTGAGGTTGCTGTTCGAACATAATTACAACCGACAAATCAAAGTGCTCTGCTTTCAACGGGGCTAGTTTTGTCTCTGCTGTTCAGGCCAGGGCAGCACACTGCAAGTCAAGTTATATCAACCAATCATGGTTAAATGAGCTGAAAGGTTGGGCTGATGCTGCAACTTTATTATTATTATTGTGATGATTATTATTTATATTATTATTATTATCATTATTATTATTTTTGTTATTATGGTTATTTTTTAACATTTTTATTATCATCGTTATTATGATTATTATTATTATTATTATTTATTTTATTATTATTATGTTATTTTCATATTTAGCAACTGACTGGAGTGAGCACCTATAATTCTCAGTCTCTTATATGTGGAGTGTGTGTGGCATATAGAACATCTTGTTGAATGACTCTGTCATTAATGAGAGTGTCTGGCTGCGGGAGACTCAGGGCAAAGAGAAGGACTGCCGAGCAGAAATAATGACGCGCTGTGAGGGTCCTTCCTGCCCTGCAGCTGTGCTGCACAGCAGGAGCGCTGATAATCTACTGCAGGACATATGGAGATCAGCCAAACCTCGTCATTCTCTGGACTGGATTCAAACAAACTGCAGCCATAGAGAGATCGTTCTAAACCGCCAACCCTTAGGCACCTATTCAATCTAGCTGCGGCCATGTGGAGACCACCCAAATAATTTCACTCTCTAGTCTGGATTCAAGTTGCAACTTCAACTTACAAACTTGTCATTTCAAACTGTAGCCAAAAGAAGATCATTCAAAACTTTCACTATTAGGTCTGGACGCATTCAAACACAAGCTTAGTGCTGTTATGCTAATGTTTGGTGTTATTTCAATATGCTGTTCAGCAACTCTGCCATACTCTATGTTGTGAGTAAAAAAGTTAACTTAACTGCCTGATTCAATGTGATGGGCCTTTCATAGCACTGGGTGGTTAACGTGGAATTTCCACCTTCCAAACACAAAGGCGTGGACATGAAAGCATGTAAAATTGAGCATTGGAACTTTTTTTTTTTTTAACGGTTACAGACAGCTTTTTTGATAACGGCAATGCCATCATCATTTTGTAGTGCCTACATTTTTAAATACCTCTGCACAATTTAAAAAAAAATGGTGAATAGTGATCGCTCTCCTTTTCAGAATGTTCAAGACCTTTAATTATTGGTCTGTGTGGTTACCATGGAGAGGCATGCCCATACTGCAGCTCATTTGATTTCCCATGACCCAGCTGGGAGAGAACACGCAGTAATTTCTCACCTCAAAAATCAATAGGTCACAGCTCCCCTGGTTAAGTGATCTGAGCTCTTCCACACATCTCACTGGGTCAAGAGGCACCGGCAGGGATGGGCAAGCGTTGATCCTCGCAGTGCGTCATTATGTATCTGCATATGAGGCAGCACAAGGCTGCTTGAAATGACGTTGTTCTTGAATGCAAAATTTTGTATCGTTTCGGGAAATGGCAAGCAGCACTGAGTAGCACTGAAAATGTGCGCACCTGATCTACCCCTGGTTTTCTCAGGAGTGACAGTGAACGCGACACTGGAGGAGGAAGAGGCGGTTTTGGCCGCTCTGCAACAACACCTGACTGATTCAGTTACAGCTGGAACCACATTGAAAAGTCTTCACACGCAACAGTGGATAACACACCACTTACTTCAAATTCACCTAATGCAATGCTACACCGTGCAGGTAAATTCAAGCTTTAGCTGGCTCTCGTGTCTCTGCGGACCCTTCTTTTCAATGTGTGATATAGCAACCATTTTGAGACTGAAATGCTTTGTTCTTCATCCCGAAAGCCACCAGGTCATGAAGAGAGCACCTGGGTGTGAGGAACAGAGGACACTGAGAATAGAACTATGACAACAGTCCTTCTGCTGCTCTCAATAAAAACAACACAGAAAAACAGATCCAGTACATAGGCAGTATCGTATGTGCTGTATTCATATACATTGAGCCGTACTATCCTACAATGGATTCTGCTCATGTAGCTCACATTCACTTTAATGACACAGCCCTGACGACCCTGCACAACAGTGCCACTGTGCACAGCGACCAGGATCCAGAGATCCTACAATAATGAGTCATGCAGTGCATTAGTGTGATTAGGTTGGCACAAATGCAGCGGCACTCCGGATGAATTGTAATTGTAGACTTGTGACAGTGCTGGCAAGAGGCACTGTCCTCATTTCTTGCTTGAACAAGGCTCTTACAGCCAAACAGCCAGGTTAAGAGATTTATGCCAGGTTACGGTCTGTGTGCAGAAAACCGCACTCTGGACCGGCGACAGGTCGTGCGACATTGGCGGTACCTGACTGGGTTCAGCTATTACTGCGTCTCAGGCAGGAAGTGGTGGGATATTCATCTCTCCTTTGAAACGCTGAAGACATTATTTTAAATCCAAGTTCCTTTATCACCCAGATTATCAACAGCAGCTGCCCACAACTGCGTTGTTGAATGGTGCTTTGTTTCCAGGGAGAGAGAGAGAGAGAGAGAGAGAGAGAGATTGCAGGGGGACTGCATACATCACAATAAATTATTGTGAGATAACAAAGTTATATCAGCTGGCCGGACAAAGCACAAATATCATCTGACATACCACCACAGCAGAGAACATTGTTATGGATGTGATGCTATTGTGAACATCCAAAGTGCTGACTAGGTAGCGAATATTGACAAAGAAAATAAATAACTGCTTAATTTATAAACATTTTGACCAAGCAGATCTTCCTCACATCTTCAGATAATTCAGGTAATCCCCTGACAGTTTATTTTCAGCTGGAACACCTTTAAGCCAAAACGGCGCACAGCTGCACACCAAAAGCCCTCTCCAATGCCACAGTTCTGCAAGCCCTCAATAAAAACGCACACCACATCTGGAACACCCTGTGATTTGCGGAGGTACAGAGCATTTCCAAAAGTCAATATTTAGTGCGTCGACTACGTCAAAAACCACTGACAATGTGAAGCTCACTAATGGCAGGATAAGACATTGGATAAGGAGAGGCATTTGAAGGCTGGTGCAGATTGACTAAATTCCTTAATTGGCCTGCCGACCCTATGGTGTAGTAAAGAGGCAGAGAGGGGCGGGGCTAAAGCCCCTGGAGGGCAGGAAGACCGAAGGCCTCCACATCTCTCTCATTTCTGCCTAATTGTGAAAAAGCTCTCTGAGATTACAGCTGACGTGGTCCTTGTTTCAAGCGCTCGGTCGGGTCCTCACGTGCCAGGCCATTCTGAGATTCGTTTAAAATCGTTTTCCCCTTTCCAGCCACAGCAGAGTGTCTGCGCAGGGCCAGACCCCATGACTGGAGGGGGCTCGCACTCATTTGCAGTAATGTCCCAGAGAGAGAGACAGACAAAAGCAAGGTGTAATGGAATTTGAAATATCAGTATTTTCCCATGCAGATCCATTTTCCCAAAAAGATCCCTCACATCCAAATTAATTACCTGTCAGAATAGCTGAAATCGCACTACTTTCCTCCGGCCTGCAGCAGAGCCCACAACTCCATGATCCATCCCTAAATAAATTGAATTGTTTCAGCAATAGCACAAACAAAAACAGCCCATAGCAAACGGACAAGCAAAATGGCAGTTTACAGAAAACCATTTTATGTCACCCGTATGTTATGTTAATGCCGTCAAAGAATGAGAACAAATTCATTTACATGTTACACCACAAGGGGGCGGCTTTGCCGTCACCACTTTAGGTCACGGGAAAAGATGGCCACGGTGGATTTCAGAACACATGATAATCTTATTGCCACGACGATTCGTCAGAAGCTGAGAATGCTTTCGTAGGTTTGTAAGTTTGAAAGAAGTATCGTTAGCACAAATCAGCTAAAGATTTCATGTTATTTCTCCTGAGCTGTGACAAAAGCATTTTAAATTTATCTCACTTGCATGAATAACAAGCAAATATTATCAGGCTATCTGAGCTTGGTAGGTTTTTTACACGTCATACAGCAGTTTGGCATTTCAGTCACTTAGCTTGAATAGCGAATTAGGGTACAAGGAACACCCAGCATGTGACGAGACAAATAATTTTCCAGGGAAATGCAGAGCATCACAACAAATATGGCGCTGTTGGCAAAACTACTCACACTGCACACCAAGCAGCAGGGATTACACAAGGAAATACTTGTCATATTTACATATCCACAAGATAACAAGGCAAAATTGGCAGTGGCAATGCCACTCTGTGGAATATCCAGCTGTTTGCCGTGCCTGGATAGTATGCCAGGAGTCTTCACAGATACGGATGTAGGGCTACTCCAGAAAAATGAATCATAAACTTGTAATTACGGGGAGAAAATTAGTCAGTTTTAATCTTAACCAAATTGTGTGTCCCTACACAAATCACATAGTTTTGTGTTTGTGTCGCTCCAGATTTGCAAGCATGAATTTGACATTGAAGACATTAAGAAAATATTATCATGCATTAACTTGTCTGATGACAGTGTATCAAGGAATTAGAAACAGATTAAAGGATTTGCAGTTTTTTTTTATCTGAATGATTTTGAAACAATCAGTGCTCAGACCAGCATTGCATTATAAGCATATAAACAAATAAAATGAAAAACAAAGACTTTGTCAACTGATGATGACCTTCACCAAGATAACCACAAAAGATATCACAAAAATGTTTCCCCACGGTGCAAATTTAAGTGGTGGAGAATCAGCAGTTTCAAACTGAAACTGACGTTTTAAGAACGGGTGATCGGTTTCAGGACTTCTTGCCAAACTCTGCTATTATTTATTTAATAACCTAAATTATGTATTTGATTTGACATTTTTTTGATGCACAGAAGACAAATTTTACTGTGGTCCGGTACAGGAGGGGACCAGCATTGATGTATTATTGCCTTTAGAAAACTAAGGTATTTTTCTAGAATAATAATCAACATACATACTGAGAATCACATGAAATGATTATATTTCTTAGAAGATGGACCTGTCTTTATACCTTATGTCGATTTTTAAAGATATTGTCATTTTTGCCATTAAATACTCAGGGGTTTGTAGCCCTGGGCCCAGCGAGCCGTAGGGTCTGCGGGTTTGCTTTCAGCAACAAATTCAGACCTAAGCAAGCTGATGAGGTGACTTAACTGTAAAATCAGATACTTTAACAATGTAAATCAGCTCATTCTGTGGCTCCCCACAAGACCAGGCTTCCAGACTCCTGGTTTGGAAGATATACCATCTTAAAAATATTTGATTTTAAAGTTAAGGTTTAGGTCAAGATCAAGCCAGAAACATTCAATGGCTATGTTCAAATTGTTTCTCAATCACCTGCAAAATGTTTGATGTAGTAGGTGTGCTGCCTTGCATTCTAGTTTTAACATAAAGGACAAAGCACTAAAAAAAACATTTGTCAGCCTTTTATCGTATTTCGTAAGTAAGATTTAAATTAAGATTTCTCATTTTTTTTACTCCGTCCTTTATCTCTACTTCCTGATAAGGAAGTTGACGTCAGGGCACCACAAAACAGTTCATATTTCAGTGAAAAGATGTTTATACACGTTCAGTGCTGCCCAGTCCAGTGTTGATCATGCTAGCCATGGATAATGTCACCAATTACGAGTACGGATACGTGGATGAGCAGTTTTATCAATATGAAGATAACCTTACAGGCAAAGACGACACACTAACAGGGTTTCAACATTTTGTGGTGGTCACATACAGTTTGGTCTTCTTCGTCGGCACAGTAGGTAACGCGTTAGTCATCTACATCATGGCGACGAAGAGCCGAAAGCAGAGGCTGGTTGACATTTTCATCACGCACCTTGCCGTAGCAGACTTGCTCTTTCTCATCATGTTGCCGTTCTGGATCTCGTCGTTCTCCATGGGAGGCTTCTGGCCTTTTGGCGACTTCCTGTGCAAGTTCACCTCCTACGTGATCGCCGTCAACATGTTCTCTAGCGTCTTCCTCCTGGCCTGCATGAGCCTGGACCGCTTCATGGCTGTGGTGCTGCTGCAGAACACCAGGAAGGTGAGGACCAAGAGGAACGCCCACCTGGGCGCCCTGCTGCTCTGGCTTACCTCACTGGGGCTGGGGGCCCATGCCTTCGTCTCCAGGGCGACCGCCGCCGACGGGCGCTGCGTGGACTCCGCCCCCTCGGCGTCCGGGATAGCCTTGAGCCTGGCGGTGCGAGTGGTGGGCTTCTTGCTTCCGCTGGCGGTCATCGCCGCCTGCTATTCCTCCGTCGCCCTTAAGCTCCGCCTCCACTTCCGGCAGATGAGTAGGGCCGGGGCCGGGGGGCGGACTCAGCGCTCGGTGAGGGTGGGGCTGTGGATACTCGCCCTGTTCGCCACAGCCTGGCTGCCCTTCAACACCCTGGTCACCGTCCACAAGCTGCAGGAGGCTGGTCACTTGAACCTGCCCCTCGAGGCCAGTGCGGGGCTGGCCAAAGCGCTGGCCTTCTCCACCTGCCTTGCTTTCGCCCACAGCTGTGCCAACCCACTGCTGTACCTGGCGCTGGATGGGCACATACGCAGGAGGGCGCTGGGGCTGCTCCGCAGGCCCCACAGGCAGGGCTCCAGGAGGAGGAGGGGCCGTAGGAGCTCCTCCACTAGCCGCCCGACAGATACTCTGCTCCAAGATATGAGGGAGACCATCGAGCCTGCAGCCACACTGTACCCTGGCCCCAGGCTGCTTCAGATCACAAAGCCATCATCAGCCCATGAGACAGTTTCAAAAGATCTTCCAGGAGAAACGGTGAGTGTGAACTGCAGAGTTTTAGAAGTCTGTGAAGAATGCCTCAAGTCTACAGTCCAGAGTTCGAGATGAGATGGATCCACTAGCCCATAACTCATCGCTATGGAAACAGTCATTTAATTTGTTAACTGTGATTTTGATGTGGACTGTGTTGTCTGTCCCTCAACATTCTATGTTCCCTGTTTTTTTTTTTTTATGAAACCAGATTCAACATTGTTTTCATTATGCCTACTTTTACAGTTTTGATATGAACTGTGCTTCACATTAAATTGAAATACAGTGCAGTCTGTAATTTAGTATTTGGACAGTGACACAATTTTGGTTGTTTTGGCTCTGTACTCCAGCAAATTGTATTTGAAATGGAACAGGGACGATGAGGTTAAAGTGCAAACTATCAGCTTTAATTTTGGGGTTTTTACATGCATATCGGGTGAACTGTGTAGCAATTGTACCCATTTTTATACATATAACCACGTGTTCCAGACTGTTCCCGTGTAATTTACAACTTAATCTAGTCCCACCCCCCAATCAATTCCCATAGAGATCCATTCAAATGCAGAGAGGTTATGGTATCGCTTGTAAGAGTACCTGAAAATAAGATATCAAGAGCCTTTTGATGTTTTTGGGTCACTGACATCAGGAAGTCATGGCATGGTACTCGTGTCAGTTCTTGTTCCTACAAATGATTTCACCATATAACATAGCCTACCATGTACGGCAGAATTTTGTAAGTTTGTAAAAATACTTAATAAGTAGTTGTTATTATTATTATTATTATTACTAAAATCTGCAAAATACACACAAACCACATTATAGGCTACTTACACGTAGGCTACTTACAGATAAAAGCCTAATTCACAAAAATCCACCTCGGTCACAAGGACCCACTACACCTCCAATAACGCATTAAACATAAGCTCTGACCTGACTGTGCGTATCTACCGTTCACCGTGCCTGGAGTGTTCACACCAGATCTGGGATGAAAATGGGTATATATAGGTATATATATATATTTTTTTTTCTTCCTGTAAATGCCAGCTCAAGCAGTTGTAAGATTTTAATAAATAAGCTAAACTAAAACAAATATTTGTTTTAAAATTATAATATTGGAGTGAAGAATATTGGGACGCACACCGGTCTTCTGGTATGAGAAAAGCCCTCAAGAGAGAAATCCAGTCATTTGTGATCATTTGATTCCACCTAGTGGTCGTAATTTTGTATTGCATCCAGGTTCAGTAATACCAGAGATTGCACCGATGGGGTGCATCCCAATATTCTTCACTCCCCACCTCCCTTCATCCACTCCCCCACTACCACTCCTCTGCTACCCGGAGATATGCAAAACTGCCTGAACGTTTTGAGTACCTACAAGTATTTGTATGTACAATATACAATGTACCTCACATTGCGGTTTGTGTCGAGACATTAATTAATATGTAACCATTTATACGTAATTAAGATGTTAATCAGCAACATTAGATTAAAACACAAAGATCCGTTTCCGCGGCAGGGAGTAGATGAGGTGGTAATGGAGGAAGGGAGGGTGCATTTTTCGACTATTGAGACGCACCCTATAGGGTTCATTCCAATCGCTTTTTTTTGTTTTTTGTTATCGTTTCCTGGCGTCCGCCCTTACGGAAATTCACTATGGTTTTTTATATAGTAACCATGGCTTTACCATGGTACTTTATGGTAACCATGATTACTACGCACCTAACCATGATTACTACGCACCTAACCATGGTACGACCATGGTTTATCCATGGCACTTTATGGTAGCCATGTCACTACCATGGTTTATATATGGCACTTTATGGCAACCATGTCACTACCATGGTTTATCTATGACACTTTATGGTGACTATGTTTATTGTACTCTTATCCATGATACTACCATGGTTTGCTATGGCTAAGAGAGAGAAACCATAGTTTTTGTTTATTTATTTACCATGGTATTATCACGGCTTACTATAATCCAAATACAATGCTCTTTGATCATTCATTGATACATAGGATGTGATATTACTACGTATAACCCAGAGTTAAAATAGAAAAAAAACATTATCAGCTTTCAAATGATGGACAGAAGCTCAAAAGTTTAATCAAAGTTTTAATATTCAATTATACATTGTACAATACGTAGCCCAATATGTATGACTGTTCAGAATTTACAAATTCACATTCAGCTTCGTCATCCTCATTGTCATCATCTGAGGGATAGTTGACGTCACCCTGGACGACAAAAAATAAATAACATAATTAATACAAAATATGCATGAAAAGTTTCCCAAAAGGCTTCCATCACGACATCACAGGACTCACCGACATGTCCTGGTGAGTAAAGTAAAAGTTAACTAATTGACTTGATTTCCTCTCAGCTGCAGCGTCGCAGATTCACTAACAGCTCAAGGAGAGTGTTCAGTTGTTATGATTGGCACATTGAGTTGCCCGTTGCATGCAGGGAGTAGTAGTTTTTAGCATGCCTAAAAGCAACGATACAAAATGACACAGCTTTCTCAAATAACTACGAACGTATGGTAGGCCTACTATAACGTTAGCTAATACAGAAAATATCAAACCTGTGCAATGGGCTCCTCTTTCATCACATTTGCTTGTGTTCTTATCTGAGGGAAAAATATGTAATGTTACTTGTAAGCCTTGGAGTAACGTTACTGTAAAATAGTGAAATTAAGAAGGAGTTACATTATGAATTAATCTTATTTATTCAGCTAATGTTAGCTAGTTAGCCCAATAAAACCTTATCGGGGGAATTCTGTGGCTAACAGTTTTAAGTTAGCTAGCTAGTTAACTTAACCACCTAGCTAGCTGGGTAGTCAAGGATCACAAAAAAAAAAGTTGTCACTTACTTTTTCTAACCGTCTTCGAGAGGTTTCGGGAATCTCAGTGTCCAGGTGGTACAAAAATGTTTTATATGGAGCTCTTTTATGTGCCATATTTTATTTTTTCCCTTACATGCCCGTGGTTGACTGTGATCGAAACAGTTGGCTAGCGGCGGCTTTTGGCTTTCATGTTTGGCTCATATGATAGTTCGCGCGCTTTCTCACTTGGCAGTGGCACTCTGTTGCTCTGTTGCGCGAGCAGATCGATTTGAATTTTGGTCAGTTGGAAACTTGGAGCAGGCGGCAGGCGCGCAAACATTACAAGTTGCATCTGAATTCGTCCTCCCACTGCTAACGTTAAAAATAGTAGTGCCATCCATGTATGGTTTGTTTGATTTTTTTGAAGAGGGTTCGCTGGCTGTTGGACCCTTAACTCGGGTCAACTTAAGCGGCACTGGAGTTTCGCCTAAAACCCTCAACCCAACAGACTGGAACGGAGACACAGAGGTGCTGGTCAGATGGGGAACCCCTGGTCAACTATATCCTGCTAAAATATTGGAAATATCAGGTAAGATTATTTTTTTAAATCCTTCTATTTCCTTTATCATCCTACATTTAAAATTAGACTAACTGGCCATTTTAACAGTGCAAATTATTGTGCTTATAATAACGTTTCACATGATATAGCTAGCTAGCTAGCTAACGTTAGCTTAGCCTACGTTAGAACCTTTATTTGGTTAAGGGCCGTTGACATTACCACGATAACTATAAAACTATAACGTTAACTATAAACTGCCAGCATCCATACTAGAGGACGTTTCATCGTTTATGACAAGTCTATCAAGCAGCTATTAGCCTATGTAAACTGCAGGAAACAGGTCTGTAAAACAAGATCTCTCTCTTCTGCAACGTTACCATCACTTTTCAAGTAACGTTAGGCTAACGTTAACGAAACGTTATCTCTATCTTACAACACATTTAACGACATGCAAGTCCACTGCGAGATATGAATCCATAAAATCTAGACTAACCACTCTTATGATTTCTCTCAATAAACGGACTTGACACGCACCGTATTTCTGAAAGGTGTTAAATTTTTTATTGGTGGATAAAATTGGAAGAAATCGCTCTGCGAGTGATCCAAACGATAGCCACGATAGATCCAAACGATGTTGTTGTAGTGTAGACATCCATTCACTAGCAAGCACGATTTAGTTATTGTTATTGTTATGGTGTAACGTTACAGCTATATTTAACACAACCAGGCTTTTTGTAACGCGGTTAACCTAAATTAAGGTTAACACGATCGTGGCACATGAAAACTTACAGCTTGGTGTTCTTAATTTTGCAGCAGATAACCTACAATAGCATAGTGCAGTTGCAGTGTTAGCGGGTCAACGTTGTTAGTTGACCGGGCCACTAGATGGCGCTCTATGGTTGTGTTGTATGTGCAAAATTACCTAGCAAGCAACATTCAATTTTGTTTAATGTGCGTTGTGTTTGTCCATGATTTGGCCTGTTTGCTAATGATAAGAACAAAGTTTGTTAATGTTAATTTAAATCAAGCTAAGTCACAATTATCTATATAAAATAAGTAATTTGATCGTTTTTATATCATCCTCTACTAGAAAATGAGTACAGTCTCACTCAGAAAAGAGAGAGGCTCATCAAAGGGACTGAGCTGAGTGATGATGAAATGTGTGGCAGAGGGAAACAGAAGAAGACATCAACTCAGTTTTCTTCCTCAGAAGATGAAGGCAAGGCCATTTTTAACAACAAAAAAATTACCGTAAGTTTTCGAAATCAATGTAATATAAATTATATTTGCACCAGTTGTTTTTACCCTGAAGTATGCCACAGTGGAGCGGTGGGATGGTGCTATTATCTAATCATAGTGACCATTTTCTGCCTCTCCCCTAAGACTAAAAAGAAAGGTGTGTCTGCAGTCCAAGCTGGACTAATTGATAAATTACTCCAGCAGAGGAGGCAAAAACTCACTAAGTTATCTCACGGCTATTTTGATGGTCAATTTAATACAAATGATCTAGGCCAGTGGTTCTCAACCCTGGTCCTGGAGTACCACTGTGTATGCTGGTTTTCGTTCCAACCACAATTGCAATACTTGAATTTTAACAAGCTGTTAATTTTTCTTAATTAGGTGTTTTTAATGTTTAGAGGGATTATTTACATTCTGAAGCCACATTATGTTAGTAATAGCTATGCATGCCATGAAGAATAATAGTCCAATATTCACATTGTGCTGTATTGTAAACAATTAAAAGGAGGTAAAAAAAAATTTAACTGATCAAATCAAAGACTGAGGTGAATCAATTGGCTCATAATTGGTGAAATTGTGGACACATGGCCACTAAAACTAACCGTTTGGTAAATAATGAAGAATTCAAAGACAAAGCAAATGATAATGAGCCAAACCTGCATTGTGTTAACAAGTTTAAGGAAAAAATTATGAAGGAACTTGTGTTCAACTACCTAATTAGGAGCCTATTCACCTGAGTTCTTACCTCTTCTTTGTAATTGTTTGCATTGCAATATAACACAATAAGCATAACGAACATTGGATTTTCTTTCTTCAAAGCATGCATAGCTATTGCTAACATAACGTGGCTTAAGAGAGTAAAGAGTTTAAAGTGTTATCTCTATACAATAAAAACACCTAATTAAGAACAAATAACAGCTTGTTAAAATTCTGGTATTGTAATTGTGGTTGGAACGAAAACCAGCATACACAGTGGTACTCCAGGACCATGGTTGAGAACCACTGATCTAGGCTACTCTCTCTGTCCAGTCAGATGGTCTGCCATACGGCAAATTGAGCCTCTATCCCCACTACCTTCTAGCTATACTTGTAAACAAAACAAATAAGGATCCATTTATTGCTGTCTACATTTATTTAAATTATTTGCCTATTGTGCATGTACAATGTACATGTCAGCGCAGGTCACAATCAGTCCTTATAAACCCTATGATGTTGTTGTATCTATCACGTAGATTAGCAGCCTCTGTCTGCAGAGGTGTGACTTGCACGTAGTACCGCATCTCAAGACACATTTGAGATTTCACGACTAGTCCAATGTTGTCTTGAACTCGCGACACATTTCACGGTCTCTTTGAGTTACGAGCACTTTCGGGAAAGCATCGTGAATGGCAAGTATATCTTCACAACACGTTTCACGACATACTTTTCACTACGACATGCTTTGGGAAAGCCACCCCTGTACAGTATCACAGATGTAGGACTTCAAATATCAAATGTATGCACCAGATCATAATTTTTGTAAAGTTACCTTGTGTTTTATAGTTTATGTTTTAACATTTGGGATTTGTTTCTCACACTGCTTTACAGACTACACTTTGAAAAAATTTCCCACGGCGAACCTTAAAGACTTAAGGGCAGCAGTGAGAAATAAGCTGAACAACGAGAGCAAAATCTACAAGAGAACCCTGTAAGTTTAAAAGCACAACAACATTTCACTTTCCTACAACTTTTTTAATCATTTGTATAATGATCTCTCTCTCTCTCACTCTCTCTCTCTCTCTCACTCTCACACAGAGGTAGAGCCAGTGTTGCAGCCAGTGATGCCAATGATGCCTAGGGTGCATGTTTCTTTATGTGTGTGTTGGGGGCGGGGGGGATAGGGGGTTCAGCTCAACTGTTTTGCCAATGTTCTCATCTTTGTTTATGTTTTGGATTGCTAATTAAATACATTTTGAATAATTGTGCCTCTGCCTCATTTTATGGCTTTAACTGACTGACTGCCACGGGTCATATGTTCACTGTGAAACCATGGTTGAGATACTATAGTAAACTATATGAAAACTATGGTTGAACCATGATTCACAAACCATGGTTTTTTGTTTCACTGTGAAACCATGGTTGAGATACTATAGTAAACTATATGAAAACTATGGTTGAACCATGATTCACAAACCATGGTTTTTTGTTTCACTGTGAAAC
This sequence comes from Synaphobranchus kaupii, assembly GCA_029718625.1. Lineage (NCBI taxonomy): Eukaryota > Metazoa > Chordata > Actinopteri > Anguilliformes > Synaphobranchidae > Synaphobranchus > Synaphobranchus kaupii. Next base: position 13,173,540 of record CM056377.1, on the reverse strand, counting down.
CATGGTTGAGATACTATAGTAAACTATATGAAAATTATGGTTGAACCATGATTCATAAACCATGGTTTTTCGCTCCGCCAAAAAACTATGGCCTGCTTACCATGGTAAAACTATGGTAAATTTTCGTAAGGCCTTTCCTCGCGATGAAAGGATGCAAGGATCAGATACGAGGACGGAGGAATTGAGGCAACATACATTAGGCAAATGGAACGTCCCTGCTCAATCCAGCGTCAGCGTCATATTATGCTTACGTGCTTAACTATAATAGCTTTTGCCTCTTTTTTCATGAATAAACGTGGGTTTTGTTAGTTATAAAGAATGAGTGTCATTATGGATTTGCGCTTTGTAATACCTGGAAAGGAACGGTAAAATTGCATTTGTGCCTGGGTGTAGACTACCCGCGACGTGGCAGATGTGAAGAGTGGTGGATAATTTATATGCTACACGTAAAAAAATTAAATAATTTATCGGCTACACGTCACGCGTTCCGAGAAAATGCTTCCGCAAAGGCTACACTTGTGTTTCCTCACACCTCCGGGGAGCCTCCTCGTTCAAATTTCAAGAATATAGGGTTCATTATTATGCTCACGTGCTTAACTATAATGCTTTTTAGCTTATTTTTTCATGAATAAACGGTGCTTTTGTTGGTTATAAAGAATGAGTGTCATTATGGATTAGCGCTTTATAATAAATGGAAAGGCGCGGTAAATTGTGGGGTGTGCCTGCGACTTGGCAGATGTGAAGAGTGGTAGATAATTTATACACGACACGCGTTCCGACAAAAGGCTTCCGCAAAGGCTACACTTGTGCTTCCTCACTGAAGCACCCTCCGGGAGCCTCCTCATTCCTCGCTCCTCCGCGGAGCATTTAGCGGTTTGGAATGTCCTTAAAGATGGCGAACCTCGATTTCCGGGTTAGGCGAGAACCGAGGAGAAGAGGACGGATAAAATAAGCGATCTGAATCCACCCTCTATAGTTCTGGTCCCAATATTCTTCACTCCCCATTATCACTCCTCTCCTACCCGGAAGTTTGCAAAACTGTCTGAACGTTTTGAGTACAGGGATGCGTCCCAATAATCGAAAAATGCACCCTCCCTTCTTCTTCTTTTTCCTTTCCGGCAGACTAGACACCTTCCGGTGTATTGCTGCCCTCCACAGGTCTTTATTAGTACCACCACCATTTGTCTCACTCCCCACCTCACACCCTTAGGTGCAGGCCCGTTAAATAAATATATTTGAGGACACACCTCCCCACCTCTCTGCAACATGCCTCCGGTCCCAACAATGTTCTTATTGAGTAGGTGGTTACCCCAACATCCTGTAATTCCCTGAACATTTCCCTCCGTTCCTCCCTATATTTCCCACAGTCCATTATCACATGCTGGACGTCCTCCACCACCCCACACTCACCACACATCCCATCCACATGCAAGCACCCTCCCTTTCTCCACTACCACCTCCTTTAATCCGTGCCCCGGAAACGGATCTTTGTGTTTTAATCTAATTTTAATTACGTTTAAATTGTTACATATTAATTAACGTCTCGATGCAAACCGCAATGCCAGGTCCATTGTATAGCCTACTGTACATGCAAATACTTTTACTCAAAACGTTGAGGCAGTTTTGCATAGGCTACTTCCGGGTAGGAGAGGGGTGGTAGTGGGGGAGTGGAGGAAAGGAGTGAAGAATATTGGGACGCAGCCCAAGTATTTGCATGTACATTATACAATGTACCTGCCATTGCGGTTTGAATTGAGACATTAATTAATATGTAACCATTAGCTAATACGTAATTAAGATGCAATCAGCAGCATTAGATGAAAACACAAACATCCGTTTCCGGGGCATGGAGGAGAGGAGGTGCTAGTGGAGGAAAGGAGGGTGCAAGGAGTATTGGGACGCACCCCAGGACGGATAAAATAATTGATTGAAATCCACCCTGGGAAGAATTATAAGCTACACCATCCGTGGTACGAACCGCAGTGGTCCGAACGCTCCGTTAACAAACCAAATGTGTGTCGACCGGTAAGCTAGTTCTGTTTAACATAGTTTTCAACGAGAGAAACGAGATCATGCGTTGTTATTGTGTTGTGCCTGGCTGCAGTAATGTACTGAAACCGAAAAGCAAAGTACTATTCCACGGTTTTCCTCGTGGTAAACCCAGGCTGTGCAAACTATGGCTTGTCGCCATGGGCTATACACCGACAGACAAGTTAAAAATTCAGAGAAAAGTATGCAGTGATCATTTCTTGAAATATGATTACAAAAATACTGGAGACTCACAGCTAAAGCTAAAGCAGACTGCAGTCCCATCCATTTTCCCACAGGCTCAGGTTCCGTCAGTTCAAATGAATGCTGTGGTAAGTCAACCAAACTTTATCGCAACTTTTAATTCATCAATTACATTTGTGTTGTTTAGGGTGTTGTGCACATTTCAGATATAATTTAATATTCTTCTGCGTAAATACTAGAGCTAAGCATCGTTGGTCCCGTAAATTGGAGCCCACTTCCTGTTTCGATGTTGGACAAACCGACGCGTAACATTTAGTGATTCCCAGATTATATTCTTGAATGCAGTTTTAAACTAAATTTACAATGAGAATGTTTTGCCCCTGAATCGGATCATGGGCAACTCCTGAAAGGTGTCGATGCAGTCTGTGAACAGCATGCTCACTGACGTGATGATAAATATCATGTTAACATAGTGCTAACATTGTTAGCTTCAGACAGTATTTCTCAGATTAAATTCACCGTGGCTTGGAGTTTTTCAACAATTTAATCAAAGAATTTGTGTTTGAAGGGTCAGCAACCTACAGAAATAAGTAAAGGGATGACGAGACTAAGTGGTAAGAGTTCATTTCCGTATTCTGTGAGAGCAACATAATAATTCAGGCTTTATTTATCATTATTTCACATTTATTTAGGTTTTAAACTATCTTTCACATGTCTGTGTTTCCAAGATGTAGCAGGAAAGGAAAATTCCAAGCATGGAACTGAAGGGAGTTCTTCATCACTAGAGGGAAAACGGTTAAGTATGCACATTTATGAACAAAACCTGTCATAATGCAATCTTATGTCAATTACTGCAGGCATATCATGTCCAACAAAACTTGACTATAGGGTTTATGAGAATTGATATTTTAAAATATGATTCATGCGGGCATAACTGGTTTTAGATGGAATTTCGCTGTGTGGCTTAGCATAAGAGAAACATCAATAACAAATTTTCTTCGATATTCTGTTTAGAACTGAGCAGTTGTGTGGGTTTAATAAAGGAACAGAGGGGAAAATATAGCTTGAGTTTTCCTGCTTGTGACTGCATTTGTGTGTCGTCATGTGCAGTTAGTCGAAATATTTCTAATTGAATGTCCTCCTGTTCCTGTGCATCATCAGCTTACGCCACAGGTGCAGGAGGGGATCAATAACAAACTAAGATGTCACAAAATAACAAAATAAGATGTCTTTACAAAATTGTAACGCAACTGAAGAGAACAAGCTGATAATACGCTATATAGTAATCCAGTTGGCGACTTCCTCCTGCAGAAACCATAGGTAATCCTACGGAAACTTAAGTAATCATTTACATGGAATCCTGGCGAAATTCAGGATCGGGCAGTCACCCTGGCTTTAGTGGTTTTCGAATGAGCGTTCTAATTTAAGGCAAGAGTAAAGTATGATAGTGTGTGTGTGTGTGTCTGTGTCTGTGTCTGTGTCTGACTTCTCCCAGTGGTAGGGATGAACACTTTACTCATTCACTGGGTGACTGTTCATCTGCTTTGAAATTCACCAGTACAAAACTTAGTGTTACTTACTTTAACCGTCTGTTTTGCAGGACACCAGTATTATACATTGCCAGTCAATCAGCCAATAATGTAACGGCTCCTACAGTGTTGGTGGACCAGACCCCATTCCATCCCAGCCGCATCCACGAATATTACTGTCTGTCAGGGGTACGTTACGAACAAGAACTTTCTTTTTTTACACTTGTGTGTTCAACTATAAAATACTGCTGTATTATTTCAATATTTCTAATTTGACGTATTCTTTTTTGTCAATTTTACAGAGCATCCAATGGTCTGAAGGCGCTTGGGAAAATGTATGTTGAGTGAGCAATGAGAGCCTTCTGTACAGTATTTTGACTGATCATTGAAACAGACAAGTGAAATATTCACTGTGAGCCTTTAAAAGTTTGGTTGTGAACCTGATTTGCAGACTAAGCTTGCGCTCTTCAATGTACCTCAGGTGAGCAGCGTGAAATCGAAGAAGGGTCCATGTCTGCCCATCCAGGTAGGTGCTCTGAATACCAATCTGAAGAGGGCGGGAGAAAGCTAGTTTCTAAAGCATAGAAGGCACAGGCTCTTTTTTGCTTTTTTTACACATTTACTTACTGCCCATCTCGTGCAATTCGGACTATGCTTTTGGAGGCATTTCACATCTTGCAGGCCTAGTACTTTTCATACAAAGTCTCATCCTAAGTGCAAATAAATAAATAAATAAAATGGCTTAATGACGTAATTAAGAAACGGCAGAACCCCCCCCAAGAGCGCCGATTGATAGGCCTGTAATAGACGATTAATAATGGTGTAAGAACATTGAGATTGTAATCATAGGTTAATGTTGACGTGGTTGTTGCCGGTCCTCAGATGAGCTTGAGGTGGCAGTGGCTTGGTATGGATGTAAAGGGGCCGTTACCGGCGACCCACGATGGGCACACGTACATACTGACTGTGATGGACTTCTACTCCAAGTGGGTGGAAGCGTACCCCATGAAATCGCTTTCAGCTGCAGAGGTGGCTCTCAATATCCACAGCCTCATCTGTCAGCTGGGATTTCCTCATCAGATCCTGTCACGGATGAAAAAGACATTTCTCAAAGAGGTGAGGCACTAAAGCAAATCAGCTGACCATTTAGAGAACGCCAACGGCACAGACAGTCATAAGTGACAGTTTTTAAGAAAAGCTATAGAGTACTCAAGTGACTATGTCACGCTGGTTTCGGAAGTAAATTCCCCATTCATTTAGACATGTAGACATTAACTAAAGCTTACTTTTAAACCATTTCTACTGATTATGTCTTACCGTCAATTTCCCGGATTGTTCAATATAACGCCCGTTCGCAAACGTCGTATGACGTTTTTCTGGACCAGCTTCGGGTATATTTTACGTTTTAGTATTTTTTTTGTGAACATGCCAGCGCTGGCACTGTTTAAAAACTCCACGTCCCATAATTCCCTCCGAACGAGCAGCCTTGTCTCCAGACGTTGTCATATAACGTTAGGCAGCAGTAGCACACAGCTCCGTTTTTAAACACTTTTTTCTAACGTTAGCTAGCTAGCTTGAAGGACTAAAAGCTAGAATTGCTTTATGTGGTTAACCGTAGCATAGTTTCTGACCTTGTCGGGTGGGCTTCTCTACTTAGCAAGCTAACGTTAGCTTGTCTTGAGCGGCAGTAGCCTACTCCCATCTGCCACAGAGCAGACAGACGAGATGATGATATCTTATTGGTCGAGAACCACCTGTGCTTTGCAGTACTGGATATGCAGTCCGTTAAAGTGGACTACAAGTCGAACTACGATCATTAATGCATTACTTTAAAAAATAAAAATTGGAACATGAGATATATGGTCTCTATCCTTGTACCACACAGGCTAATCCAGGAACGTTTCGGCTCATTCTATAAATCAGATTTCAAGAAATAGTCGATAGTCTCCGAAGCCCATTCTATATTCCATAGGGAATTTACTTCCGAAACCAGACTCCGGCCACGACTGACGTAGTCACTTGAGTACTCTATAGAGTCGCTGTCCGGCACCGCTTTCTGTGCACAGCATAGTGAGGTATTGTGGATAAGCCTCCTTTTCTGAGACTGTATCGAGTCGTGTATGTCGAGTTCCTGTGTTTGGGTGTACAGGTGACTGCGTGGTGACGTTCAGAATGTTGCAGGTGAATCTGGCTCTGAGAACCCACCTGGATGCGGAGGCCTGCTCTCTTGTGGTCTACCACCGTGACACCTGCACCCTGGACCTGCTCACTCGGTCCTGCATCGACAGGTGTGCCCAAGCAATCTGAGCATGACTTTCTATTGTGCCGTTGTCTTTTGCGGCTGTGCTGCTATACCGTTGTGCTGCTATACCGTTGTGCTGCTATACCGTTGTGCTGCTATACCGTTGTGCTGCTATACCGTTGTGCTGCTATACCGTTGTTCTGCTATACCGCTGTTCTGCTATACCGCTGTTCTGCTATACTGTTGTTCTGCTATACTGCTGTTCTGCTATATCGTTGTGCTGCTGTAGTTCTGCTATACTGCTGTACTGCTGTGCTGCTATGCTGCTATACTACTGTTCTGCTATACTGTTGTGCTGCTGTCGGGTCTGTATTGATGTGTGGGTCACATGCCTGCTCTCTTTCTGTGCTGGACAGCATGGTGTCGGAGCTGGTGAATGAGCATCAGAAGAGCTGGGACGTGCAGCTGCCTGCGTCTCTGTTCTCTCTGCGCTGCAGGGAGCACCCCAGCACCCACTACAGCCCCTTCTACATGCTGTACTGCAAAGAGCCCTGCACAGACCTCAGCATCGCCGGCGATGAGCCCGTCAGTAACCCTTCACTAGTGCTCCTTTATCAAGCTCCGGGCTTCTTAACGCGCAGTGTGTCTGACCCTTCTCTTTATATTGTGCTCGCAGTTCATGGAGGATCAACTCGAGGATGACGCTACTCAACCTCCGTCCAGCACCCAGGGGCAAGACCCTGAACTTTCAAGTGAGTGCCGTCACACCCTTAGAGATGACCAATGTTCAACAAGGTGAAATTTCAAGGTGAACCATGTTCCCTTGACAAATATTTAAGAAATAATGCCGTCGTCGTCGTCCCCCCCCCACAAATAGTGCTGATTTAATAACATTTGATTTAAGAATGACAATGAGTAGAGGGATGTTCCCAATGGGCAAGTCTGTGGATTGATTTAAAAGTTCATTTATAATACCTCATGCGTTAGTTCCTGGTTTAACAGAAGGCATTTGTTTTATGTGCAGATACAGCGGAGCACACGTCCCTGCTAGACATGATGGACGTGGAGGAGGTTTTGGTGGTGAGTAGTGAACGCTCGTGCAGGTTAACTGAGTACATTTGTGGGAAGGACCGTACGTCACCGTCACCCTCGGCCCGTCTGTTCCAGGTGCAGTGTGAGCAGTGCGCTGAGTGGGACAGGATCCCTCGGGAGCCCGAGGCCCAGGTCCAGCGGGAGGACGACGTCTACACCTGCGTAGCCTGCAGGGAAGCGACCCAACGCAGGGAGGAACCGCTGTAGAAACCGGGCGGCGCCCTCAGCCTGTTTGCGGAGAGCAGCCCCAAGGCTCCCCCCACAGAGGCGCCTCACCCAGGCACTGAAATGACGCGGAGCAGAATCACTCCGAGTACAGATCGCCGCTGACGAACGGCATGTCCAAGGGCATTGTGCGGTCTGTTGGGCTTAACTCAGGTTTTATGCCTTTAGTAGTGTCACAGGATGGGAGGTGTGATGTCACAGTAGGAGGAGCCAGCCATTCTGGCTGACTGACAGGAAGGGCAGTGTTCTGTCACAGCGGACACTCCCAGGCTGTGTCCGAATCAGAGCCCCTATCTACTGCGTCCTGTCTCCTGTGTACAGTGTAGTGGCAGATGTGTGCTGTTTAATGTCCACTGTTTAGTACGCAAAAAACTATCCTCCATACTGTTTTCCAACCGTGCTGTGGAAGTGTCGTAAGACATCCCACCCTTGTGCGGCCATGTCATGTGTTGTTTTTGTTGTTTATTGAAGGAAAACTCCACTGGAGCTGCGCCTCATTTGTTTAAAACGAAGCTGCACGCTATATTTATGTGACCAATGTTTGCGTGCTTCTTGAAAAGTGTGCTCCCGAATATGCTCAGCGAAACCCCGGAAGTATAAACCCCAATTCCAAACAAATTGGGACAGTATGTAAAATGCACATAAAAGGAGTGATTTGTACATTCTCTTTTACATATACAGCTCTGGAAAAAAATTTAAACCACTGCAAAATTATCAGTTGTCTCATTGTTATTTTGGTTCTGTACTCTAGTACTTTGAGTTTGAAAGAATACAATGACAATGAGGTTGAAGTGCAGACTGTCAGCTTTAATTTGAGGGTATTTTCATCCATATCGGATGAACTGTTTAGAAGTTAAAGAACCTTTTGTACATAGTCCCACCCCCATTTTTGACTAAAATACTGGACAGTTTAATATAATGTAGAATAAGTAATAATTTTTTATATTTGGTCGCATATCCTTTACATGCCATGACGTCCTGATGTCTGTGACCCAACAATATCAGAAGACTCTTGATATCTTGTTTTCTGCATTCCACATGTGATGCTATCATGACTGGGCATAAAAGGATATCAAAAGACTCTTGATAGCTCATTTTCAGGTACTCTTACAAGCGATACTATAACCTCTCTATATTTGAATGGATATCTATGGGAATTTGGGGGTGGGACTAGATTAAACTGTACATTACATGGGAATAGTATGGATTCAATCCATGGTTGGCTAAATGGCTGTAAGTCATCAAGGGTCCGAACCTCATCACTCTGCTGCCAGATATGCAGTAGATATGGATGGATCACTTTAAGGGTTGTTACTCCTGACTCATTTTCCTATTGAACTCTATGGAAAAATAAATCGGGAGAAACAACCCTTCAAGTGATCCATCCATATCTACTGCATATCTGGTAACAGAGTTATGGTTTGAGGTTCCTTTTTTGAACTTCCCAACTTTTTTTGTAAAGTGTTGCAGACATCAAATTCAGAATTGGTGTATATTTACAAAAATCAATAATGTTGATAGGGTAAAATATTAAATATCTTTGCTTTATACTGTTTTCAATTAAATGTATGTAAAAGAGAATTAAAAAATTACTGCTTTCTACTTTTATGTGCATTTTACATACTGTCCCAACTTTTTTTGGAATTGGGGTTTGTAAGTATATCGTACTGGGGTTTTAATTATACATTTAGAGAACATTTCGCCTACTTAACGACTTTGTCCTGTACTCAACAAGCCTACTTGATAGTATGGAAGGGTGCTGATTCGGACACAGTCCCAGTCTCTGCTCTCAACCTAAAGAGAACTAATCAAAAAGGGCCACAATATATGTAATAACTCCAGTATTTGATTAAAGTTGTGTAATCAAGTACAGGTTTGGCTTCCTACCGAGTAACACATGGGCTGCTGGACGGATGAGTTTGGTATTCGTGAGTATCCATGAATTGGCTGGCTTGGGACATTTTGATCAGAAATGTTTGCCTGTTTAAAACATTATACATGTATCAATAGTGTATTAACTATTGTGGAATTATACTTGAAATTCCACATGAAGCACCTGCGATCACCCTAAACCTACTAAGTTCAGTCATATTGGTACAAAACCTCTGAATTAATATGATTACAAATGGAAGTCTTTTTACTGTAGACTATCTTGTAAGAGCCATTCCTGTCAGTTAACTCTGGCTAATTTCTTTTAACTGTTGCTTCCGATGAACGGGGGTATCACTCAGTTCCTTGAAGTTTTTTTATTCCAAAAGGACTTGATTATCTGTCCATATTTGCACCATTCATCGTAGTATGTTTAAGTGTATTGCTTGGGACATTGCAAGCTTCTACACTGCAGAGTCTAATGATCATATGGAGTTCCTGTCAACTGTTAAACTTGGGTTTTTCTATTTCTATGGACCATTGGAATGTTTTATATGAAAGCAATGGATTTGTTCTCTTGTTTCGGATTTGTCAGTATTACTAAAGCGTAAAGACTGAAGATTTTACACAAACATTAAACCTCAGATATTAGTTAAAAAATGTTAATATTAAAAGCATTGCACTACCAGCCATTGAGCAAAACAAATTGCAGGTATTCACTCAATAGGTTGTCGTTAGCATAGCATGTAAAACAATACTGTCACAACTGCTTGATTACATATTGCCCAGAGAAATAACGGCACTTCCTCTTCACAAAGATAACATTTGCCTTCCCCAATATCAAGAAACATGGTGTGTCAGTACCTACTCACAAGTATATATGTGGTTTGTATGTTACTTTGAGTTAGATTATTTGAAATTATCATTGAAAATTGTGGATTTGGAATTACACTCTCCCATGGATAGACTATACTCCATATGTTAACTTAAAAAGGGAAATGATGACTTCAGTGAATGGGGTTTAGAGTCGCTTTATTGATCCCTTTGTTCTGGTGTTATACGATTACGTATACATCACGCTAAAATCGTTTGAGAGATCCCATAAACAGCAGACGTACAATTTCAAACAAAATGGTTGCAGATTGAAATCCTTTAGTATGCGAGTATTACTAAGAGATAAGAATGTTTTTTCCCAATTTACATTTGAAACAATAATACAAATATATAGAAGGTGCAAATTAAAATATTGCTTTTTATCTTCTGAAATCACTGCAAAAGAAAAAACTAGCTTGTTTCTACTTCATTCGGGTGGGGGGGCAGTGCAGTTGACCCCCACAATATAAAACATGAAAACACACATTATGTAGACATAAACAGAAAATGAAGACGACGGATCAGTCACAAAAGGATAAAATGGAGAAAAAGACGACAAAAAAAGCGTACAAATCACACATGGGCATGTAATAACAGTGTAGTATCAGACGTGCATATCAAACGGGTGCGTGAATAAGCGCAAGACGGGTGCACAAAAGAGCAGCATGGTAATGAGCCTGCCGTGGGAGTGGCAGGTCACTTCAGTTCAGGGATGAGGTGTGACCAGCTGATGTTGCAGACGTCAAGCTCCTCGTCCTCCAGGCCCGAGAAGCTGATGTCCACCAGGATCTTGCTCAGGCTGTCGTTCATGGTGTCCAGAACCAGGCCCTCTGTGAGGGAGCGGTTGGTCGGCGCGGCGCCCCCTGCCTGCAGCTCGCCGGAGCAGGGCCGTGGGTGGTCCAGCCCCGGGGACCAGCGTGTGGAGGAGGTGAGGAGTTCACGAGGGGAGCTGAAGAGGGGCGGCTCCCTGAAGGGGGTGGCGCTGAAGCTCAAGGTGGCGTGGTTGTGGTGCAGCGGGGGTGACGGCGGGCCCCGGTGGTGTGCGGATGGGGCTGAAGTCCAGCGCGTCGTGGCCCTCTGGTCCCTGAGGGGTCATCTTCCAGGGTTCGGGTAGTGAGGCAGGGTTCTCGCCCACGGGAGGCTTACTAGGGGTGGAGGAGGTGGGTCGGCTGCCTTTCATGGGCGTCTTAAAGGCGTACACTCTTCCTGGACTTTCAGACCCGGTGTCTTGAGAGGCGGAGAAGTCGGAGGTCAGGCCCGAGTCGAAGAACGTGCTGTCAGGAAAGAGCAGTACAGGCTCCTCCCTGGAGGGCGGGGCCAGATACTGTTTGCGGCGGGAGCCTCTGACCTCTCCTTGGGGGTGCTGGGGTGGGGCCACGGGGGTCAGAGTAACGTACAAGGGTTCCTCCTTAAATTCCTCCACAGGGGGTGGGGCACACTGCAGGACCACAGGCACACACATTTTGTAATTACATTACAGTTTGGTCTATGTCATTTCAAGTTCAACTTACTTGTAGCAAAAGTAAATAATTCCTACATTAAAAAAAAAAAGAACCCTGGAAGTGTGAGTGATAGACAGAACAAGCATCACCTTGGGGGCGATGCGGACCCTTTTGCCTCCTCCCTGGAAATCAGCAGCTAATGAGCTGCAGTTCTGCTGGGAAGCAGCTAGGGGGAGCTGTGCTGAGGGTAGGAAGAGAGAGGGGCTGATGGAGAGTTGTATGGGGACCAAGTAGGAATCAGTGCGAGGCAGAAGAGGCTTCATCTTCCTCTCTGTGTTGGCAATAGAGGGAAAAGAGAGGTAGAGGAACCAGTAAAACCAAAAGCTCAACATGAAAATAAGATCAGAGTCTGGTCTCCACCCCTTCTCCTGTCACTTACCTGAGCTGACTGAAGCAGTCGCTTTCTTGAATTGAGGAAAAGCTGGCTTTAGTTGCTGTGGGGGAGATTTTGAATGTTAATCTTTCACTTCAGGTGAGCTTTCACGGTCAAAACGTTCCTCCCGTCAGACTGCAGTACTGACAACCTGAGCTACACCTGCGTGGTGACAGAGGTCACCAAGTTCAACCCTGCAGCTGTAATATTGTGATGGCCATCTTTCACTGTGTCTCACAAAGTCTGCTGAAAAAGTACACAAAAGCAGGAACACAAACACACACACAGTAGCTCTTCCCTCTGCACTGTCCTGACTGTCCTGTTCAGTTTTTTGGGGGGAGGGGGGGAGGGGGGAGGGAGAAAAAGCAGGCTTACTTGTTGCTCACAGACATGTGTGGAAGGGGGGGTACTTGAATCCACCACCGGCTGTGGGAGGGGGTAGGAAATAGACCAGTCAGAGAAATGCAATAAGTCCAAATCTTAGATCGGTTTCCCTTCTGCTTTTAACAGCAGTGCTCATCTGGGAGAACAGTATTATAGAGACCTGGATACACTCAATTAAGTGTCTTGTCAAAATCTCAGTACAGAAAGCTGCGACACCCACCTTGTAGACCTGATCTAGGGTCAGGCAGCGGTTGGCCTCTGGGCGGATGGTCCAGAAAGAGATCTTTCCATCCTGAGAGGTCTCCCGGATAAACATGTCGTGCAGGGACAGGTTATGGCGAATGGAGTTCTACAAGTGCCGTAAAAACAGAGGCCAATCCAAAATTATGCTAAAACTAAGCTAAAAATGCAACCGCACACTTCACTCAGCAAATACAGTTATGTACAGTATCAATTTACAGAGCTGGAGATCTACAGAAGCGTGTTGAAGGGTGTGTTTGTGTCCTATTCAATTAGGACAAGGTCGCAAATAAATTCTGCGCAACCATTTCTGAGCTAAGTGTATTTACTTTCCACCCTGGCTTGGCCACATCTCTGAAATAAGGGAAGTGGTCCTCGATCCACGTGTAGATCTCCTTCAGGGTCATCCTCCTTTCCGGCTTGCTGTTGATAGCAAACTGGATCATGGCCATGTAAGAGTATGGAGGCCTCTGTGCCCCATCCAAATGTTGAGAGAGCTATGGGAGAGTGGGGTGGGATAACCAGGGTTGAAGTCATTTCAAGGTGAATATATTTTACAGCCTATTAAAAAAAATTATATAAGAAGACATTTGGCCACAAACCTCACATGAAGGGTTGGGTCCAATTCCAGCAAAAATCACAAATTTCCATTTTCTTTTTAAATCTTTGTTGGTAATATCAAGCTCCAATATTTTATCATTGGATTTGGTTGATTATTTAGAGTGAAGCTTAATGTTTCTGCTGTGTGTGTCGCTCCTATGAGGTTTATTTAATACATGATGCCATGATGTAAGTGGCTCTGTGCAAGTGCATCTGGCAGTAAAAATAATCAATAAAAATAGATTAATTAGTTGAATATGTAGTAACCATAATACATAATAATTAGTCAGAGAGGCCTATATCAGTGTGCTGGTCTATATCAGTGTGCTGGCCTATATCAGTGTGCTGACCTATATCAGTGTGCTGGCCTATATCAGTGTGCTGACCTGAAGACGATGGGCGTGGGGCTCCTGGTTCTCCTTATTGGAAACTTTCCTCCCAGCATCTGATCCTAGACCATCTGAGCACATCCCCCCCAGCCACTGAATGTTGGTCAGACTGTCATCCAGAAGGCTGCAGTCCTGTTCCTTGTTCACTAAGAAACAGGAATGAGATATGGCGTCCCTTCCATGTAAACCATTGGTAGTCTGTTTTAAATCTGGTGACTGAATTTGAACAAACGTAAAAACCACCTGGGTGATACAAACATGCTGCCAGTTTAGAGGGCTTAAGACTCACGAGATGTTGCTGCGGTCAGGGGCTTTGTATCCACTGGGCAGTTTGTTCTGTCCCCTCCCTCTGGCTTTGGTTTGAGAATCAGCGGGTTCCCAAAAGCCCTTCCATTGCCGTCCTCTCCCAAAGAAGACAAGCACAGAGAGCTCGGCCAGTCCTCAGGGCTTCCACTTCCGCCACTAAGCAGGATGAATTTGTAGGGCCCCTTGGGGCTACATTCCTTGCCTTTGGCAGAGAGGGTATCGATAACACTCTTGAGGTCTGCGGTCTTGGGGATAACCACCACCTGTGTGTCAGGCATAGACGGGTGGTCCATGATGCGAACGGCATCTGGGAAACCCTGTTCACCAGGAGCTCCTGGTGCGGCTTTGCACCGTGCACCATCTGGCTCATCGCGGGGAGCTTCCGACTCACTTTTGGGAAAAGGAAGCTTCCTCCTCTTGAGAATTAGGGGCCTCCTGGGGCTCTGTCTCATCCTGGTCGAACGTCAGTCTAAGGTGTCCTGCACTCGACTGAGAGACTGAAAGTGGGACATATTATATTATTTTAAATAACCATCTTCTTGATAATGTAACATGTATGCAAGATGAGAAAGCTTTAGCTATCATGTATGACTGAACCTCGTCCTCTGGATCAACATTTTACAACCTGCAGCCAGTGGTGAGCGAAATTGTACAGCTCAAATCATGTTGTGTGAAATTAATTTGTCTGTTTCCATAAATAAATAAACGTGTGCAAAAAAACAATATTTTACTATGCATTAACTGGAATTTTACGTTCAGTGCTCAGTGATGCTGATGAACACTTTTTTTTTTTTGTATGAACAAGTCTACTGACAGTCAGGCTAATCTAAAATTCTAGCGAAAACACTTAAATGGTGCACCACCAGAAAATGGTAAAGAGAACTGTTTCGTGTTACCTGAATTGATGCACTGACAGCAGCCAATGTCAATGACTAACGTTAGTTCAAAAGCTATTGGTTTTTAGTACCGCTCTGACTATGCATGCCAAAAACAGCTGGGAGTTCACAGAAATGGGGTATGGAGCATCAGTTGGCTAGTAGAAATACTGCTATAATCGAAATTTAAAAAATGCAACTATTTGTGTAACTAAGGAAGCTTCCTAACGATATTTTGCTTATGAATCGCAAGATATTTTTCAAACGTTCGGGCAAGTTGTGACGTACTTACGTTAGCTAACAAGTTCAAAGACAAACCATCTTCTAGAACTATTTTCTACCGATTTAAACTTTCACAACTGCGACATAGGGTTATTTGTCAAACCACATATGAACAAATAAAGTTCGCTGCAAAATAGTAATGTTAACTGAAACCTTAGCTATTGCTAATCGTGATTGTGTGTTGGATGTGGACGAACTTTCTAACTGTTACCTAAACATCTAACGCATCAGCGAAAATGTATTGGAACAAGGTAGCTGCTAGATTTGTAACATATATAACGTTAGCACGAGTGTAACGTTACCATATGGTTGCCTAGCTGCATCCACTTTTATTACGATCGAGCAAAATGTCATTTCTATCAGCGCTAGCTACTGTTAGCTACTACTGTGGCAGTGACAGACCAGCTGGATGAAACTGCCATAAAGTGGACGTGAATAATCAAGCTAAATTAACTTCGTTAACGTTACCAATTCATAACTATGCCAGACCTTCATATTAGAAGAATGTCCTGTTGATCGGCAATCCCTCGTATTTTTGTATTAATTTCCAGCATTAATCAAAGACACGAATCTTGATCATATTTCTTTCTATTTCCATTCATTTTGTTGAGTGATTTGAATTTTGGCGCAGTCCTACTTGTTCCGGTCATGTGATAAGTAGACGCCCAACCACAGAACTATATAGTTCTGTGCGCCCAACACACAAGCAGCCTCCCCCTCCCACCCAGGCTACTCTGAACCAATCAGAGGGGAGCGGCATGTTGATGGACAGGACTTCATTTTAGCAATACTGGGTGCTTGGGTCGAGCAGGCTTGCGACAGGCCTGCTGGGAAAGAGAGGGAACAGTTAAAACAAGTTTTGGATGGAGCAGCAAGAGATCTGGGAGTGTATGGAATGAGGTTCTGTCTGACAGTGTATAGGCCTAGACTCCCTGTGTGGATACTTGAACCACTAATCGTAGATCTAGAGTTGCTGCACATTAAGGCAAGGAGGGAAAATGCAGATTTAGTTAATGAGTTTTATTGGTATACAGAAAGTAAATACACAGAGTATGTACAGGTGTTTACGGACGGATCAAAATATCCAATAACAGACAACACTGGTTCTGCTGTTGCAGTTCCTAGTAGTAGAACAGAAGTATGCAAACGGACATCAAACTTTTTAAGTGTATACACAGTTGAGTTGTATGCCATATGGATAGCTTTAGAGTGGATTGAACAAGCCAAACCTAACAGAGCCCTCATTTGTAGTGATTCAGCAGCAGCTCTGTACAGTCTAAAGCTAGGTACATCCAGTAATCGCCAAGACCTATTATTTGAAATAATGGAAATACATTCACGAGTGGTAAAACAAGGCACTGTGGTCACATTAATTTGGGTTCCTGCACACATGGGTATTAAGGGTAATGAGAAAGTGGACAAATTAGCCAAACAAGCTGTTAGAAAAGAAAACATAGACACTGCAATTGAACTTTCTAAAGCAGAAGGAAAGAGTATAGCATGGAAGGAAATCAATAAAGAGTGGCAGCAGTACTGGGATCAGGAGATAAGAGGACGACACCTACATGCAATACAAAAAAGAGTGGGTAGGGAGAGAAACAGAGGAGGAAATAGAAAAGAGGAGGTAGTGATAACCAGACTTAGAATAGGACATAGTAACTTGAACGGGACTCTCAACATTATAGGGAAACATCCAAATGGGCTTTGTGAACAGTGTCATTTACCAGAAACAGTAGAGCACGTTATTCTTAACTGCCGGAAATATGTCACCGAAAGAAAGGACATGATGGATGGAATGGAAAGAGCAGGTCTAACAGGAGCAGGTTTAAAATACATTCTGGAGTGTGGTGGAAGTGGACAAGGCAGGAAGTATTTGAGCACATTTCTAAAGAGAACAGGACTGATGGGAAGAATCTGACAAAATGGACACTGTAGGAGTTCACTAAGTCCAGAAGATGGCAGTAATGCAACGCAAAGGATGCAAGCTGCCGTTAAACTCCAAAGAAGAAGAAGAAAAAGAGCAGGCTTGCGAGGTCTGTCGCTGTCCATGCACAAATTCCGAAAAGTATTCTTAGTTCCATGGAAATCAAATATGTGAACAGATATGGCGATTTTGGTACGTATGATATAGTTTTGTTTGTCTGATAGATAGTCGGTAAAACGATTGATTTCTTGTTTTCTGTTGACACAAATGTCTACAAAGCAGCCAGGATTGCTTGCTCGAGTAAGAGAACTAAGTTAGCTAACGTTACATCTCTAACGTTCACTTTATACTTGCAGTGGCAAGAAAATTTCAGCAGTTAACGTTAGCAATGGCTTTGTTCCTCCGTGCACGACGACAGCACTCTATCGTGTAAGGACAGTCAGTTATTCAATCCACTCAAACATTAACGCCATGGGACTGGGTTATAGCCTATAGCTAATGTAATCTGCTATTGTGTGTGCTAGGAGTAGCCACATCCGACCACAGGTGGCCGCTGGCTGCTCCTGATGCCCCGCAGAAAGAGAAACTTGAAGTCGAAGCAACAGCTACAGTTCGTCCAAGCGCCGCTAGATGGAGCCTCTCACCCGTATGGGCCAAAACTGCAAGGTGCTCGTAACCCCAAAATCTTCCTGTCAGATGAACAGCGCCAGAGCAGCACTGGCCGTTCTTGGGTAATGTCAAATATTTTATAGATGTTTAACATTTGATGACGATAATCAAGCTCACACGGAAGAATTATGGCTATAGTTTTTACATTTCATTTGACATTTCACAGCTGACTGTTAAGCAGTTTCGGTACTCCCCCATTCTCTCTCAGGTAACGCCTCAGTTTGACACCAGCATGGTGAGCAGGACTCTGCATCCGCACAGACGCAGAGGGATAAGGAAGGGCTGCTCGAGCAGGAGTGTTCTGGACAGTAGTTCACTGCTCACTCTGCCACGACTCAGGAAAGCCAGCGTTGGCAAGTTCCCCGCCCTGGCCTTTGAGAGGCACGCCACTGCCCCCTTTCACCCTCCTGTCGCAAGGCACAGGGAGAAGGCTAAGCTTGGAGGGGCCCTGGGGGACAAGTGCCCCTCAGATCCTGTTGAAAGAGGGACTTCTCCGAAATGCAGCACAGAGGCACAACAGAGCGCTCCCTCCCTTAGGAAAGTGAGTGTAGAAGACGCCGTGGTATTTAAATCGACCCCAGCCACAGCTGTGTCCCACAGAGACAGAGAGAACAAGGGCCTGGACTGTACCATTAATACCTCTGTGGGGTGCAACCAGCCTACCTTCACAGACAGAGAGAACAAGGGCCTGGACTGTACCATTAATACCCCTGTGGGGTGCAACCAGCCCACCTTCACAGACAGTGGATTCACCCCCCCTGATATAGAGACTCCAGACATGTTACAAGGGGACAGGACTAACAGTGCAACGCAGGAGGCTCGCCTATCCAAGCTCCGCCTCCTTTTCCCCCAAACGCCCTTGCAGGCCCCACCCCCTGCTGTGCTGGTGAGTGACACTCCAGAAGAACACTATGGGAAGAGCTGGAGGAGGAGCCGGCTGAGTTTCCAGTAGGACTAAGGGCAGCAGCATAACAGTGCAGGTTTTAGTCTCTGGTGTCACTGCCCATATAAGGGCAAAATTACTGCCAAGCAAATAACCATGGAAACTCTAGAGTACTATGTAAAGTATGATTATCAATGTTGAGAAAGGAAAATGCTATCTGGGACCGACGACCGGTGGTAACTGTGATGCACCCAGTTGCCCTCTGCATATGGAGTAAAAAGTTTTTTTTTTGATTTGTACACAAATTTCTGGTCACGTGCAATATTCAAACAAAGAAATGAAGCTGTGTGTTTTGTTAATAAAGAAACCGTGCATTGATAATGTGTTTATTTTTATGATTTAACGTAGGCTTTCTCTACGTTTTAACTGCACACTTGAGCAGCTGTAGAGTCGTGTGAGGAAGCTGGTTGGGGTGTGTTCTCACAGGCTGTGTGAATGATTAAATCATTCCACTTCCACCCCTACAGTTTGTTGGAATGGAGAGATGAATCTGATAAAGTAAGCGTGTGGAAAGCATATTGATTACAATGGCAAATGTGTGGTTAAAATACAAAACAGCTCTTTATTCAGGATATCAAACATTTTTTTTTAAATGCAAATACTTTTGCTCAAAATACAACAAGTGTGAATAAACCAGCTCAATGTATTACAGTAGGCTTCCTAACACTACTCTACTATATGACAGAGAACTTGTGAAGCTAAAAAATTTTAATACATGGTAGTGATTTTAACAACTACACCCCTCCCCTAAAGAACCCTCATATAATATACTGTATACAAACAAACTGGGCTCATCTTCAAGAACCCAAGGAACATGTTTTTCTCAACAAAATACGATGCCAGTGTTTCGGAATTAAAAAGGAGCACATGATATAAATGTCTTGCCGAAACTCTCTTTTCTCTCTTAAATTTTGACTGGAACATAATTGTCCCAGAGCAAATCACCACCCATACTGTGAAGCAACCCATTAATTTAATTCCCCAGAATTTACCTGGCTGGAGAGATGTGGTTAAGGATTCTGTTCCTGTTCACTCGGACGTCTTTATTTCAAGCCACAATTAACGTTAACTCAGCATTTTTCAGACTTTGTATCTTTGAAACCATGCACAAGCACTGAACACTCTTCTACACAATTACCTTGACCGTAGCAGGCAAGATCTTCAGAAACTCAAGTTCCGAGTAATATACGAAGTGAAAGAATGGAAAGAGCTTCCCTGTGAGAGTGTGTGTATAAGTGTAGAGAGTTTTGTTGCCATAGACATCAAACAATGACACAGTCCTTTGATCACAGTCCACAAGCACTCTTATCCTAACTATTCCCCTGCGTATAGATTTTTTGTCTAAATTTTCACAACCACCAGCGTATGTCAGTACACAGGCCTGGCTGGATTGATAATAACTTGCACGTCCCTCTATTTCAGACTTCTTGATAATACCTATATGCATAGCAGTACATTTCGTAAGTTCAACATCCCACTGGTGTTTCCCTGAGCTGAATCCTTGTGAGCCGAAAAGATAAACATTGTTTTTTGCATTTTGTTGACCCGTTTTCACGCTGGTCAGGTCCTTAGACAATGTGAGGGAGGGGCAGGCTGTGTTGGGGTCCAGAATCACAGGAGCTGAATGGAAACAAGACACATATATAGTATTCATACCCCATTGATTATTTCTAATTTTGCTGTGTTGCAAAGTCAAATTAAGACATATTTACATGGGATTTTGTTCTAGTCCTGTAGAAGATCTAACGGTGGCGGCGCGATACTTTACGTTACCTACGAATGTAGTGCCGGCACTGCTCGACTACAACAACAAAGAAGAGCAACAAGTTGCAATGGCCACGTTCGCTCCACCGCCGTACTTCCACAGAGAATATAGGTCAGCACAAAGTAAAGGATTCAACGATAGTTTGACTTCAAAAATTATGGTATAAACACTAAAAAAAAACCCGATAGACTGTCGTCGTATTTTATTTGCTTTGGGTGCACTGTGGAGTGTTTAAGTGCGTTTGGTAGTGGATGCTACTGGTTACCATAGAGTTGTGCTAGCATTAGCAACGTGTGTATGTCCAAAAGAAGGGACAGCATGGAATTAGCTGAAAATGGTTTCCATCAATCAACTACATCATGGGTAAGTCGTAATTGAGACATTATGTCCAAAATTTTGAACAATCCCTTTAAAGGGTTGCCGGCCCAACACCCTTTAACTGTGACGATATTGACAATATAGTACTGCATCTCGTACCTTATTGCTTAAATAAAAAACGGAAATATCATATTTACATAAGTAGGCTATATTCACACCCTTTGCATTAACATATTTCATATTTATATAAGTATTTAATATTTCATATAAGTATCATATTTAATATTCAGTCGCAAATCCTGTGCATGCTGTTACTTCCTGACGTCTGTGACCCATCAACATCAAAAGACTCTTGATATCTTATTTTCAGGTAGGCTACAAGCGATACTACAACCTTTCTGCATGTGAATGGATCTCTATGGGAATCTGGGGGTGAGACTAGATTCAGCTGTAAATTACACTGTATGGAACAAATGACTGGCCAAATGGCTGTAAGTCTTCAAGGGTCTAAGGTATTAAACGAGACCCAAACCATCACTCTGTGGCCAGATATGGAGTAGATGTGGATGGATCACTTTAAGGGTTGTTTCTCTGACTTTTTTCCCCGTAGAGTTCTATAGGAAAATGAGTCAGAAGAAATAACCCTTGCTGTGATCGATCCACATGTACTCCATATCTGGCAACAGAGTGATGGTTTGGAGCTCGTTGGACAGCTCAGACCCTTGATGACTTACAGCCATTTAGCCAGCCATGTGTTCCATACTGTACCAGTGTAATTTACAGCTGAATCTAGTCTTACCCCCCAATTGCCATAGAGTTCCATTCAAATGCAGAGAGGTTATAGTATCGCTTGTAACAGTACCTGAAAATAAGATATCGAGAGTCTTTTGATGCCGATCGGTCACAGACTTTAGGAAGAAACAGCATGCAAAGGTTATAGAATAGAATAACTTAAGTGCGACCAAATATTAAATATGATACTTTAAAATACGTTAAAACAAAGGGTCTGAAATGTGATATTTAAATTTTTTTTAAAATATAATCCTGAAGATATCTAAATACTTTATTTAATTTGCACATTATAGAGAATTACTTCTACAGGAGTAGAAAAAAATCCCATGTAAATATGTTTTAATTTGGCTATATGCATGTATACTGTACATGCTACAGATATATGGATGCATGTCCAGCAGAATGGTGTTGATTTTTTCCAGCTGTAAATCAAATCTCTCT
The DNA here is from genome assembly GCA_029718625.1 of Synaphobranchus kaupii. Taxonomy (NCBI): domain Eukaryota; kingdom Metazoa; phylum Chordata; class Actinopteri; order Anguilliformes; family Synaphobranchidae; genus Synaphobranchus; species Synaphobranchus kaupii. The sequence goes on along the minus strand of CM056377.1, from coordinate 13,151,675 downwards.
TTATCTTGCACATCACACTCACTGTACTTCGCCATCCCCACCATCTTCTGACAGACTTGGAACTTGAGGTTACCCAGGTGTTTGGCCACATCGATCAGCACCCCTGAGAAGTCTGGGGTCTGCACTGTGCACTGAGCTCTGCAGTAACATTCAGGAGTCAAGAGCTGCTCAGGGCTTTACATCAACATGACAAAATGAAAGCATTAAAAGGAGAGGATTCTCACTTACTGTTTCATCGTTTTGTTGTAACTCTGAAATAAAACAGGAAAAAATGAGACACTGCATGCTGCCCACTTTTGTTAATTGAAAAGAAAAACCTCGACAAAAATGGCAGGAAGATGTGATTCTCCTACTGTGCATTCTACAGCTCTAAGGGTGTGTGTGTGTATGCACTGTGCGTTTGTGACTTCTCTTTCCATTGTGTCTTATTCCTTCTAGGATTATACCAGTATGCTGCCTACTATATACCAAATGTAAATACTACAATTTAGATTTTTGTCTTGCTTTGCTCTGACCTGCAGGAATTGAACATCGTGTTTGCCCATCTCCTGCTCTATGGCTTTGATTGTGGCTGAAAGGGCCTCCATCTTCTGTGCCACGTTGTCCGTCTTCCTGCTCAGATTCAGACTCCTCCGCATCCCCTCCGCTCTCAGGGCTGCGATCCTGGCTGTTTCTTCATCGTGCAAAAATTGGTGTAGCTCCAGAAAGTCCTCTTTTATCTGTGTCTCTGTGTGGCAAACCTGGCTCTGAAACATTTAGCCTTATTAGTTTTTATCAGGTGAAATCACTTGAAAACAATTAGGGGGGGGTGATGATGTGCTTTTTTTTTTCAAATAATGCGACAGTTTTATAAAAGTTAAAAGTTTTTTTAAATTAATTTAATTTACTCGTAAACTTGTAATATATCAAAATAATGCAAATTAACATGTATCTTTTATATATATTTCATATATAATACAAATATAGATACATGTATTTATATTTTGTTTATACACTGACACATACTGTACCTTGATGTGTTGCAGTGTTTCATCTGTAGTTTCACTGATTTTTATAAAGTTTCCCAGTCTCTCCTGTAAGGGCTTCAGTGCAGCCTTCATCTTCATCTGGAATGTCAGGATTACAATTTACCAAGTAAATAGATGTGTGCCTGCGTGCGTGCGTGCGTGCGTGCGTGCTTGCGTGTGTGACAAAGACAAAGACAAAAAACAGTTTTGTGATACTGTCACGCTTCATGAACCCAATTCACAGAATAAGCAATTCCACACTAAGTCAAGTACAACCCTCATGTCTTCAGACATGTAGGTCTTGCTTACCTTATGGTCGTGCACTGCTACCTTCAAGTGACAACATTTATGAAGGTCATGCAGGTTTGGCACACAGTCGGCACATATTGGCTGTTTATCCACCAGACAGAAGAGCTTCAGTTTCTCGCCGTGCAGACTGCAGAGTGTCTCAGCGTCGCCCCCTGCCTCTTGCTCCTGGTGGAACCTCTCACAGAGATTCTTCAGAGCCAGGTTAACTGGGGGCTCAGTCCCGGGGGGACACACCCTCCTGCAAAGCGGACATTTCCGACAGCCGGCCCTCCAGCACTGCTGCAAACAGTCCTTACACACACTGTGGCTACACGGCAGGAGAACAGGGTAAGTGAAGACGTCACGACACACTGGGCAGGAGACCTCGTCCACTGACACGGTAAAGTTAGTGGCCATTCCCTGCTTCCTTCTTCTCTCCCTCAGATCACAACCTTATTCTCTCAAGGGCAGTTTGAACCCAAGCTCCTTCTGAATACAGTGCTTCCTCAGCCTGTGATTCTTCCCCTGATTCACACTTTTTTTCTTTTTGTATCTTTATATATACTTAACACAATAAAGACTTACTCACGTATAGCCAGCTCCCGTATACAACTGCTGAAAAGAAATAAAACTGAAAGAAAAAGAGTTACTTCCGGAATGAGGTGAAGGGAAATTTGACCAATCACAGTACAGGCAGGAACTGTACAGTAATGGGCAAAACAGTTCACTTCAGTGACTCGAATCACTAGAATCAGTTCATTAAAAAGATTCGTTCACCGAATAGTTCAGTGCTTGGGCGGAGCTCCGACTGCGTACTGCGTAGTCCGACTCACTCAGTGAACTGAAACGGCCGAACGGTTCATGCGGAAGTGCTGTCGCTTTGACAAACGCGCCAAACTCCGTTTACAAATCTTGATATTTTAAAAATTTCCTCGTTGAATATCAATATTGGAGGTGAACGCTGGTTTTCAATGACTTTTAAGTCTTAACTTGCTGGGCCTGATTCTGGCAGTTTGAGCCTCTGATTATCACTCAGGATCACGTCACGTTAACTCACTGTGTCTAGTAGCCTTCAGTGAACGAATCACGACACGTTCGCTCGCAGAAGTCCACTCTGCACGTTCGCTGCCTCGCTCGGCGCCCGCCCGCCCGCCCGTGAATGATTCGTTCAGCACAGCAGAACTGGTTCGCAGGGGACGAATCACGTTCGCTCGCGGCAGTCCCTCCCCCTCCCTGCACACTCGCTGCTGATCAGATCCGTTCGAGAGCTCAACTGAACTGAGAAATGAACGGATATTTTCAGTAAGTGATTCAGTTCAGTTCGTTCACCCAAAAGATTCGGTCTTTTGAACGAATCGTTCGCGAACGACACAACACTACCGCGTGACCGCTCAATTCAAATGACCGCTACAGACTGAGAGTGGGTTGTAGTATGAACGTTCCAATGCTGCTGTAACAAATCACTAGTCTAGTAGCCTACTTGAGCTCATTAAGTTCGGTAACAACATAAACCACTTAACAGAATTTAAAATTAACAGTTAACGTTAGCTACAAAAGCTTTTGCTCCATAGGTCTGTTCTCAAGTGCTACTGCTAGGCTGGATCCATACCATGTCGAAAAAAATAAGTAAGTTTTCCACTATGTTGAGCAGCCAGAGTCTACGATGTGTAAAAATAATCTTGATTATAACGTTGTTTGTATTAAGTAAAGTCATGTATTATGGGTATACCTGAGTTGAAAAAATTATTGTTAATCCCTTAGTTTGGTAGAAAAAGGCAGGAGGGTCTTCATTATAGCCTATGGGAACCATATTAAAGGGTAAGTTCGCTATTTTGGACCTTGGACCCTATTTGCGGTCCGTCTTCCATGAACCTGACCCATGAAGTCAATTTTTTCGCTGATCGGTCCAGTATTGAGTTCGGTACAGATTTCCTGTAGGCTCTCACTGGGCTACAATGGAAGTGAACGGGGCAATCAGAAATGTTCGATAAATGTGCTTTCATGTACAATAAATGAGACGGGAAGCTCAGGGTGTATTGTTACCGGTCTCAGTATGCTCTCCTGTGAAATGTATCTCAATCCGAACATTTTTACGTGCTTGGCATGGCTTGGAAGTAAGCATTTCTCTGTTGCTTGTTTGCGCTGCACTCGCGGAGTACTATGTGTCGGGGGTAGGGGAGCGGGAAGGTGTGCCGGCCGTTTACGAAACTATCTAGCTGAGCAGTCTGCGTTTGTTTACCTGCAGCAACGTAGGCTACAATTTCCACAAAAAAACTTGGATGATGGATGACTATAATGATTACGAAGACGAAGAATTCGATTTTGACTTTGACGTTACTGGCTACAGATTTGAGCCAGAATACACGGACACGGAACTACAAGAGATGGATGATAAGAGAGCAAGAGAAGAGAGAGAGGCTGAAGTTGCGCAGGTAATGTTATCCGAAGTCGCTGCCGAGGCTAGACCAAGAATTTCGGGGGACTTTTGGTGTTCTTGCAAGAGGTGCAAGCAGATGCCCAGAGAGGAGGAAAGTTTGTGTTGTAGGGAGTGGGATCTGTTGCTACCGAATGCCATTGAAAACCTGGATGTATCCGTGGATGACACTGGATCATCTCCATTGATTACCATTACACTATGACTGCCAACAGATATGTGATAGATGAGAACTTTGGACAGGACACCATGCGTCAAGCATTTGTAAATAAAACATAGAATTGTAAAAAGTTATAGTTGATGAACGTTTCCGACAGTTTTGTTACAAGAAAACAACTTATGTCAAGCTCGGATTTTGTTAGTTGGTATTGAGTGCTGGGTCAGAGGACGCGCTCAAAAAAAATAAAAATGTTAGTAACGTTATAGCTAGCCTAAATATAACTTACCTCCGCTCCGGTGCTTGATAGTGCTGCAGGTCCGACACGAGGAACAGCTGTGTTCTTTAGAAACCAGTGTTTTGCTTCTGATTTGCGGTTACAGAAATCAGTAGCGTCGAAATGCGCTCCACAAACTCGCGAGTCTGCCAAACGGAGTTGATTGACTGGAGTGTTTATGTCGATCCGTAAGACAACCAGCCAAAGTCTCAATCTTTCTGGGTCAGAGAACGGGAGCCTGTGAAAACTGGTATTTGAGCGTCCAGACATTTTATTCCCACAACCGGGGACTGCACATTCGCGCACAATTGCTGTGATGAATTAGCCTATTACAAATGATGATTATAAAAACTGCGTTACAAATATTTCTGCTGTAGGCTACTAGCTAGTAAACTCCAACGGGAGGTCAGGATTTGTGATCAACTGCTTTTCAAGCGCCCCCCCCCCCCCCCTCTCTCTACAACGTAGCTAGACTACGGAAGTTTACAGTGCGAGGTAGTGCGGTCGGAGAAATAGTTCTGTTTCAAATGGAACTGTTGTTTCAACGTTCGGTTTGCGTTTGCGATAGCCTACATTTCACAGGAGAGCATACTGAGACCGTAAGAATACACACTGAGCTATAAAAGCACATTTATCGTTGTTTTTCCATAACATTTCTGATTGCCCCGTTCACTTCCATTGTAGCCCAGTGAGAGCCTACAGGAAATCTGTACCGAACTCAATACTGGACCGATCAGCGAAAAAATGGACTTCATGGGTCAGGTTCATGGAAGACGGACCGCAAATAGGGTCCAAGGTCCAAAATAGCGAACTTACCCTTTAATGTTAGTTGCTGAAACTCCTGGCTCCTATCGCCTTTCCAGTTCCTATAGCTTAACAGTTACTGGTTCACATTTTAGGTTTATATGAGATTGCTACAGTTGTTCAACTAAAATGCCTAAACGGAATTTGTGAAGCTTGCCTGTTACTAATAGCCTATAGCTGCTAAATAAATTTTAAAACGGAACTCACTTTCTGCATCTGCAACGTGGAGTAGCTAGCCTCTCTGGTTTTATGTCCTCGGTTAGCTACTGCGATAGCCTGGATAAGACATATAATAGTTTACAGTTAGATAGCTACGTAGGTAACTTATTTGACTCATAAAGTTAGGATGCTTTGATAAAGCTACAAAAGTTCAAAGTTATTTTTCTAATGATAGGGAGAAGTTTACGGGAGAGTATAATTTTGAGGGAATCCCCCCCCAAAAAAAACAAATCACTGGTTAAATTTAATCTACAGGCCAGGCCTAAATTAATTCTGCTGCCATTGAGGCCATTTGTATAAGCTGTCAAACTAGAAGAGGCTACACATCGGCTTTGACATCACAATGTGTCAACTGTTGCCGATGCCGATACATTTTAGTTGATAGACGATGGTATCGTCTACATCAGCCCAACCCTATTGCTACATATGTAAACAATTTATAGAAATATTCTTTGCAACAACTAAATTATTTATTGATTTTAGGCTTATTGCTGCTCCCAAATTCATGGGGAACAACCATTTTGTGGCTGCCTTTTTGAAAAAAGTTATCCTGGGGGTGCATGCCCCCAGACCCCCCTAGTACAGGCTTAGCCCCCCTAAACATATATCTCTGGCGACGCCCCTGGTAAGAACTGTAATAACAGTGAGTATTGCTCACTTGGAAAAGCCTTAAAAACCTCCCTCAGAAGATATAATCAATAATTTTGATATATAATGGAATACTTTGTACTTTATTTAATGAAAATGTTTTATTTAGCCTAACCTTACTCCCTTCTCTCCCTCCCCATTTTTTGTTTATTTTTCTCTCATTCTCTTTCCTAATACTACTTTTCTATCCTAATTGTATAGGTTTTATTATATTTTGTGATGTTTATATTTGTAAAGACCATGGTATAATGTCAATTTCATTGCTATTCTCATGGCATACCCTGTACGTATGTTGCCATACACTGTTGTGTGTAATGTTGTGTGTAAATATGCCCTAATGCAAATGAAAAGAAATAAATAAATAATAATAAACAAAAATAAAAAATTACTAAATGAAAAGTGTTGTAACGTGGAAGTGGGGCGAAGACAACCGATCATTCCTGAGTAAAAAATATAGAGAATCACAGGGGCTGCATTCCAATAGTCAAATTCGAGCAAGGAAGGATCCTTTAGACCGCATGAGTCAGGATTGCTTGCTAGAGTAAATTAACGTTACTTGTCAGACGTTCACTTTATACTTGCCGTGGCAAGAACATTTCAGCAGTTAACGTTAGCAATGGCTTTGTTCCTCAGTGCACGACGATAGCACTCTACCATGTAAGGACAGTCAGTTATTCAATCCACTCAAACATTAACGCCATGGGACTGGGTTATAGCCTATAGCTAATGTAATCTGCTATTGTGTGTGCGAGGAGTAGCCACATCCGACCACAGGTGGCCGCTGGCTGCTCCTGATGCCCCGCAGAAAGAGGAACTTTGAAGTCGAAGCAACAGCTACAGTTCGTCCAAGCGCCGCTAGATGGAGCCTCTCACCCGTATGGGCCAAAACTGCAAGGCGCTCGTAACCCCAAAACCTTCCTGTCAGATGAACAGCGCCAGAGCAGCACTGGCCGTTCTTGGGTAATGTCAAATATTTTATAGATGTTTAACATTTGATGACGATAATCAATCTCACACGGCAGAATTATGGCTATAGTTTTTACATTTCATTTGACATTTCACAGCTGACTGTTAAGCAGTTTCGGTACTCCCCCATTCTCTCTCAGGTAACGCCTCAGTTTGACACCAGCATGGTGAGCAGGACTCTGCATCCGCACAGACGCAGAGGGATAAGGAAGGGCTACTCGAGCAGGAGTGTTCTGAACAGTAGTTCACTGCTCACTCTGCCACGACGCAGGAAAGCCAGCGTTGGCAAGTTCCCCGCCCTGGCCTTTGAGAGGCACGCCACTGCCACCTCTCACCCTCCTGTCGCAAGGCACAGGGAGAAGGCTAAGCTTGGAGGGGCCCTGGGGGACAAGTGCCCCTCAGATCCTGTTGAAAGAGGGCCTTCTCCGAAATGCAGCACAGAGGCGCGACAGAGGGTTCCCTCCCTTAGGAAAGGGAGCATAGAAGACACCGAGGTATTTCAATCGACCCCAGCCACAGCTGTGTCCCACAGAGAGAGAGAACAAGGGCCTGGACTGTACCATTAATACCCCTGTGGGGTGCAACCAGCCCACCTTCACAGACAGGGAGAACAAGGGCCTGGACTGTACCATTAATACCCCTGTGGGGTGCAACCAGCCCACCTTCACAGACAGAGAGAACAAGGGCCTGGATTGTACCATTAATACCCCTGTGGGGTGCAACCAGCCCACCTTCACAGACAGTGGATTCACCCCCCCGATATAGAGACTCCAGACTTGTTACAAGGGGACAGGACTAACAGTGCAACGCAGGAGGCTTGCCTGTCCAAGCTCCGCCTCCTTTTCCCACAAACACCCTTGCAGGCCCCACCCCCTGCTGTGCTGGTGAGTGACACTCCAGAAGAACACTATGGGAAGAGCTGGAGGAGGAGCCGGCTGAGTTTCCGGTAGGACTAAGAGCAGCAGCATAGCGGTGCAGGTTTTAGTCCCTGGTGTCACTGCCCATATAAGGGCAAAATTACTGCCAAGCAAATAACCATGGAAACTCTAGAGTACTATGTAAAGTATGATTATCAATGTTGGGAAAGTAAACGTAATGAAAATGCTATCTGCGACCAACGACCGGTGGTAACTGTGATGCATCCGTTGCCCTTTTTTGTATGAAGTAAAATTGTGTATTTGTACACACATTTCTGGTTACATGTGCATTATTCAAACAAATAAATTAAGTCTTGTGTGTTTTGTTAATAACCGTGCATTGATAATGTGTTCATTTTTATGATTTTACTTTATTATTTAGCTGATTTCTCTGCATTTTAACTGCACAGTGCACACTTGATCAGCTGTTGACTTGTGTGAGGGAGCTGGATGGGGTGTATTCTCACAGGCTGTGTAAATGATTAAATGATTTCACTTCTACCCCTTCAGTTTGCTGGGAGTGGATAGAGCAATTTATGATAAACTTGTGGAATGCATATTGATTACAATGGAAAATATGTGGTAAAATACAAAACTGAGCTCTTTATTCAGGATATAATTCAAGTAAAATGTACAAATACTTTTGCTAAAAACACAACAAGGGTGACTAAAACCTGAAAACAGTTATGCATATTACAGTAGGCTTCCTAACACTACTCAGAGAACTTGTGAAGCTAAAAAATGTAAATGCATTGTAGTGATTTTAACAAGTACATCCCTCCCCTAAAGAAACATCCTATAATATATGCAAAAACACTGGCCTCATAATCAAGAACCCAAAGAACATTTTTTTCTTTAGCTAAACAAAATAAAACACGTGTGTTTCAGATTTAAAAAATAGCACAGCTTATATATGAATGCAATGTTTTGCCGAAACTCTTTTCTCTCTTAAATTATGGCAAGAACATAACAATTCCAGAGCAAATCTTAGAGGAAAAAATTATTTCCTCCAAGCACAAATCATCAGCCGTACAGCGAAGGAACCCGTCAGTTTCAATCCCCACAGAGAGATGTGGTTCAGGACTCCTGTTCCTGTTCACTCACAAGATCGTAACTAATGTCTTTGATTCTAGCCACAATAAATGTTTACTCAACCTTTTTCAGATTTCTCATCTGTAAACCACCAGCTTTAGAAAAGCGTGAGTGTTCAGTGACTAAACACTCTTCTAAACAATGACCTTGACCCTGGCAGGCAAGATCTTCAGAGCCTCCTCTTTCAAATTAAATACTAAGAAGTGAAAGAATGGAAAGACCTTCCCTGTGAGAGTGTATCTATCAGTGCTAAAAGTTTTGTTGCCGTAGACATCGAATAATGACACAGTTCTTTGATCACAGTCTAGGAACACTCTTATCTTAACCTTGCCCCTGTGAATCGATGTTGCCTTAAAAGGCGAACAAGGACCAAGGTACCGTGGAGCACAAACATGGCTTGATTTACCATCATATGCAAATACTATTTTAGACTCATTGGTAACACCTATATCTATGGTGGTACAATTGCGAACCTCAACATCCCACTGGTGTTTTCCTGAGCTGAATCCTTGTGAGCCCAATATATATCTCTCAGGTTCACCCTTTTCCACCCTGGTCAGATCCTTAGACAATATGAGGGAGGGGCAGGCTGTGTTGGGGTCCAGAATCACAGGAGCTGAATGGAAACAAGACACATATATAGTATTCATACCCCATTGATTATTTCTAATTTTGCTGTGTTGCAAAGTCAAATTAAGACATATTTACATGGGATTTTGTTCTAGTCCTGTAGAAGATCTAACGGTGGCGGAGCGATACTTTACGTTACCTACGAATGTAGTGCCGGCACTGCTCGACTACAACAACAAAGAAGAGCAACAAGTTGCAATGGCCACGTTCGCTCCGCCGCCGTACTTCCACAGAGAATATAGGTCAGCACAAAGTAAAGGATTCAACAATAGTTTGACTTCAAAAATGATGGTATAAACACTCAAAATAACCCCGATAGACTGTCGTCATATTTTATTTGCTTTGGGTGCACTGTGGAGTGTTTAAGTGCGTTTGGTAGTGGATGCTACTGGTTACCATAGAGTTGTGCTAGCATTAGCAACGTGTGTATGTCCAAAAGAAGGGACAGCATGGAATTAGCTGAAAATGGTTTCCATCAATCAACTACATCATGGGTAAGTCGTAATTGAGACATTATGTCCAAAATTTTGAACAATCCCTTTAAAGGGTTGCCGGCCCAACACCCTTTAACTGTGACGATATTGACAATATAGTACTGCGTCTCGTACCTTATTGCTTAAATAAAAAACGGAAATATCATATTTACATAAGTAGGCTATATTCACACCCTTTGCATTAACATATTTCATATTTATATAAGTATTTAATATTTCATATAAGTATCATATTTAATATTCAGTCGCAAATCCTATCCATGCTGTTACTTCCTGACGTCTGTGACCCATCAACATCAAAAGACTCTTGATATCTTATTTTCAGGTAGGCTACAAGCGATACTATAACCTTTCTGCATGTGAATGGATCTCTATGGGAATCTGGGGGTGAGACTAGATTTGGCTGTAAATTACACTGTATGGAACAAATGACTGGCCAAATGGCTGTAAGTCTTCAAGGGTCTAAGGTATTAAACGAGACCCAAACCATCACTCTGTGGCCAGATATGGAGTAGATGTGGATGGATCACTTTAAGGGTTGTTTCTCTGACTTTTTTCCCCATAGAGTTCTATAGGAAAATGAGTCAGAAGAAATAACCCTTGCTGTGATCGATCCACATGTACTCCATATCTGGCAACAGAGTGATGGTTTGGAGCTCGTTGGACAGCTCAGACCCTTGATGACTTGCAGTCATTTAGCCAGCCATGTGTTCCATACTGTACCAATGTAATTTACAGCTGAATCTAGTCTTACCCCCCAATTGCCATAGAGTTCCATTCAAATGCAGAGAGGTTATAGTATCGCTTGTAACAGTACCTGAAAATAAGATATCGAGAGTCTTTTGATGTTGATCGGTCACAGACTTTAGGAAGTAACAGCATGCAAAGGTTATAGAATAGAATAACTTCAGTGCGACCAAATATTAAATATGATACTTTAAAATACGTTAAAACAAAGGGTCTGAAATGTGATATTAAATTTTTTTTTTAAATATAATCCTGAAGATATCTAAATACTTTATTTAATTTGCACATTATAGAGAATTACTTCTACAGGAGTAGAAAAAAATCCCATGTAAATATGTTTTAATTTGGCTATATGCATGTATACTGTACATGCTACAGATATATGGATGCATGTCAAGCAGAATGGTGTTGATTTTTTCCAGCTGTAAATCAAATCTCTCTTTATCTTGCACATCACACTCACTGTACTTCGCCATCCCCGCCATCTTCTGACAGACTTGGAACTTGAGGTTACCCAGGTGTTTGGCCACATTGATCAGTACTCCTGAGAAGTCTGGGGTCTGCACTGTGCACTGAGCTCTGCAGTAACATTCAGGAGTCAAGAGCTGCTCAGGGCTTTACATCAACATGACAAAATGAAAGCATTAAAAGGAGAGGATTCTCACTTACTGTTTCATCGTTTTGTTGTAACTCTGAAATAAAACAGGAATAAATGAGACACTGCATGCTGCCCACTTTTGTTAATTGAAAAGAAAAACCTTGACAAAAATGGCAGGAAGATGTGATTCTCCTACTGTGCATTCTACAGCTCTAAGGGTGTGTGTGTATGCACTGTGCGTTTGTGACTTCTCTTTCCATTGTGTCTTATTCCTTCTAGGATTATACCAGTATGCTGCCTACTATATACCAAATGTAAATACTACAATTTGATTTGTGTCTTGCTTTGCTCTGACCTGCAGGAATTGAACATCGTGTTTGTCCATCTCCTGCTCTATGGCTTTGATTGTGGCTGAAAGGGCCTCCATCTTCTGTGCCACGTCGTCCATCTTCCTGTTCAGATTCAGACTCCTCTTTACCCCCTCCGCTCTCAGGGCTGCGATCCTGCCTGCTTCTTCATCGTGCAAAAACTGGTGTAGCTCCAGAAAGTCCTCTTTTATCTGCGTCTCTGTGTGGCGAACGTGGCTCTGAAACATTTAGCCTTATTAGTTTTTATCAGTTGAAATCACTTGAAAACAATTAGGGGGGGGAGGGGTGATGATGTGCTATTTTTCTTCAAATAATGCGACAGTTTTATTAAAGTTAAAAGTTTTTTTTCTTAATTTTAATTTACTCGTAAACTTGTAATATATCATAAATAATGCAAATTAACATGTAACTTTTATATATATTTCATATATAATACAAATATAGGTACATGTATTTATATTTTGTTTATACACTGCACATACTGTACCTTGATGTGTTGCAGTGTTTCATCTGTAGTTTCACTGATTTTCATAAAGTTTTCCAGTTTCTCCTGTAAGGGTTTCAGTGCAGCCTTCATCTTCATCTGGAATGTCAGGATTACAGTTTACCAAGTAAATAGATTGCGTGTGTGTGTGTGCGTGCGTGCGTGCGTGCGTACGTGCGTGCGTGCGTGCGTGTGCGAGAGAGAGATACATTTCACAATTGCCAAATTACAATGCAGGAAATTTTGTCAGTTAAAAATTTGGCACCAGTCCTACTTTATATAACCTCACTTTTAATTTCATACTAGCATGACTGTGCACAATGAAACAAAAGAGTTTCACCTTTACATTCATTAGGCTTGGGCACGAGAGCATGAGTCATAGTTGAAATATGCCTTATGCACAATGTGTGGTATGTCTGGAGTGTGTGTGTGTGTGTGTGTGTGTGTGTGTGTGTGTGTGTGTGTGTGTGTGTGTGTGTGTGTGTGTGTGTGTGTGTGTGTGTGTGTGTGTGTGTGTGTGTGTGTGTGTGTGTGTGTGTGTGTGTGTGTGTCGGAAAGTCAAAGACAAAAAATAGCTTTGTGATACTGTTATACAATGGCTTTGTGAACCCAATTCACAGAATAAGCAGTTCCACACTAAGTCAAGTACAACCCTCATGTCTTCAGACATGTAGGTCTTGCTTACCTTATGGTCGTGCACTGCTACCTTCAAGTGACAACATTTATGAAGGTCATGCAGGTTTGGCACACAGTCGGCACATATTGGCTGTTTATCCACCAGACAGAAGAGCTTCAGTTTCTCGCCGTGCAGACTGCAGAGTGTCTCAGCGTCGCCCCCTGCCTCCTGCTCCTGGTGGAACCTCTCACAGAGATTCTTCAGAGCCAGGTTAACTGGGGGCTCAGTCCCGGGGGGACACACCCTCCTGCAAAGCGGACATTTCCGACAGCCAGCCCTCCAGCACTGCTGCAAACAGTCCTTACACACACTGTGGCTACACGGCAGGAGAACAGGGTAAGTGAAGACGTCACGACACACTGGGCAGGAGACCTCGTCCACTGACACGGTAAAGTTAGTGGCCATTCCCTGCTTCCTTCTTCTCTCCCTCAGATCACAGCCTTATTCTCTCAAGGGCAGTTTGAACGCAAGCTCCTTCTGAATACAGTGCTTCCTCAGCCTGTGATTCTTCCCCCGATTCACACTTTTTTTCTTTTTGTATTTTTATATATACTTAACACAATAAAGACTTACTCATGTAAAGCCAGCTCCTGTATGCAACTGCTGAAAAGAAATGAAACTGAAAGAAAAAGAGTTACTTCCTGGAATGAGGTGAAGGGAAATTTGACCAATCACAGTACAGGCAGGAACTGTCTACAGTAAGAACTGTAATAACAGTGAGTATTGCTCACTTGGAAAAGCCTTAAAAACCTCCCTGTTACGGTCAGGGCCCTGACCCAACCGCAACATAAATGGACAGACACAAAAGTGGTTGCAAAAAGTAAACAAATTTTATTAAATAAATAACAATACCCAAACGTAGGAATGGATGCGTGCCTGCATGGGATGTGTATGATGGGTGTATGGATGCGTGTAAAGAGGATATAAGATTTTGACCGACAACACAATGAAAAAGAGAGACGCCAGTGAAGCAACCCTGGTATCCGGTCTCAACCTCCTTTTAAAGAAAACCCGCCGATTGCCGTGGGAGCCAATTAAGCCCCGGGAGGCGGACCTAAAAAGGGAAAGGAGAAAACAGGGGTAACAACTTAACAAGCGACCGTAACAACCCCCCCACCTAAACGGCAGCCGAAGACTGTCGAATAAAAACAATAGACGAATATGCTTTTTAACAAACCGCAGCATAAGTAAAAGCGCCAGGACACCTACGTGAATGGCCGAATACTTACGGGAAAGAAAAAAAAACTAAACAAAACTATTTACGCTGATTGTGGCTGGGTAGCAAGGCTGGCTTATGCCCTTGATAAGGCATCTGCCACTAAATTGTCGTTCCCTTTGATGTGCTTAATCAAAATCTCAAAGCCCTGCAGGAACAAACTCCTGATTGGAGTTCCTCATTCGATTGAGGAACACCAACGGGTCATGGTCAGTGTAGATGACCAGGGGGAACGAGGAGGAACCGACATAAACCTCGAAATGCTGGAGCGCAAGGACTAAAGCGAGGGCCTCCTTCTCGATGGTGGAATACCGGCCCTGATGGACATTAAACTTTTTTGAAAAATAGCACACGGGATGTTCCACACCATCGGGGGTCTCCTGTAGAAGGACAGCACCTGCACCCGAGTCACTTGCGTCCACAGCTAAGGAAAAAGGACATGCGAAATCAGGAGCGGACAGCACAGGAGCGTGTGAGAGAAGGGCTTTAATGTTCTCAAAAGCCCGCTGACACTCCGCAGACCAAAGATAGTCCACTTTTGGGCTAAGGAGGTCAGTTAGAGGAGCAGCTACTGCCGAAAAGTTCCGGCAGAATCCACGGTAGTAACCAACCATCCCGAGGAAACGGCGTAACCCTTTTCGGTCGGATGGAGCCGGGTAAAGGGAGATTGCCTCTACCTTAGCTCCCACTGGACGCACGGACCCGCCGCCCACGACTTTTCCCAGGTACGTGACTGTAGCCTTACCGAATTCACATTTGGCTAAATTCACGGTTAGGTTAGCAGTCTGGAGTCGGTCAAAAAGTTGCGACATACTGTATAATGTAAATGATCAGCCCAAGTCATGCTAAAAACCACAATGTCATCAAGGTAAGCCTCGCAACCAGTTAGGCCAGCTAAAACTCTGTTAACTAGCCTCTGAAATGTGGCCGGTGCATTTCTTAAACCGAATGCCATGACTTTGTATTGCAGAAAGGAGTCCGGTGTAACAAATGCCGAAATTTCCTTGGCGCGGGGAGACAGGGGGACCTGCCAATATCCTTTCAATAAATCAAAAGTGCTGACAAAAATGACAGACCCCACGCGATCGACACAATCGTCCATCCGCGGGAGAGGATAGCTGTCGGGCTTTGTTATGGAATTCACCCGACGATAATCCGTACAAAAACGGTAAGACCCATCAGGTTTATCAATAAGCAGACAAGGGGAACTCCACGGACTGGTACTGGGCTCTACATGATCCAACATGTATTTTACCTCTTTTTGTAGGAGCGCACGCTTAGTGGGGTTGACACGATAGGCGTGCTGTTTTATGGGAGATTCATTGCCGACATCAATATCGTGCTCTACCAGGGACGTCAGGCTCGGCGCATCAGGGAACAATGCTCGGTGGGAATTAATGAGACTCATTATGTCAGCTCTGTGAGTGGCCGAGAGATGTGCAAGATGGTCTGGCAGACAACGCAAAATCTCAGAGTTCTGCAACCTGCCCTCTACTCGACACCTGGAAGGACCGGATACCAGGGTTGCTTCACTGGCGTCTCTCTTTTTCATTGTGTTGTCAGTCAAAATCTTATATCCTCGTTACACGCATCCATACACCCATCATACACATCCCGGACGAGCCCCCAATTTATGTTACAGTCAGGGCCCTGACCCAACCGCAACATAAATGGACAGACACAAAAGTGGTTGCAAAAAGTAAACAAATTTTATTAAATAAATAACAATACCCAAACTTCTGACGGAGCGACCGTAACACTCCCTCAGAAGATATAATCAATAATTTTGATATATAATGGAATATTTTGTACTTTATTTAATTAAAATGTTTTATTTAGCCTAAACTTACTCCCTTCTCTCCCTCCCCATTTTTTGTTTATTTTTCTCTCATTCTCTTTCCTAATACTACTTTTATATCCTAATTGTATAGGATTTATTATATTTTGTGATGTTTATATTTGTAAAGACCCTGGTATAAGGTAAATTTCATTGCTATTCTCATGGCATACCCTGTACTTATGTTGCAATACACTGTTGTGTGTAAATATGTCCTAATGCAAATTAAAAGAAAGAAAGAAAGAAAGAAATAATAATAAACAAAAACAAAAAAATTATTAAATGAAACGTGTTGTAACGTGGAAGTGGGGCGAAGACAACCTATCATTCCTGAGTAAAAAATATAGAGAATCACAGGGGCTGCATTCCAATAGTCAAATTCGAGGACTAAAGGAATGATCCTTTAGACTGCATGAGTCAGGATTGCTTGCTAGAATAAGTTAACGTTACTTGTCAGACGTTCACTTTATACTTGCCGTGGCAAGAACATTTCAGCAGTTAACGTTAGCAATGGCTTTGTTCCTCAGTGCACGACGATAGCACTCTACCGTGTAAGGACAGTCAGTTATTCAATCCACTCAAACATTAACGCCATGGGACTGGGTTATAGCCTATAGCTAATGTAATCTGCTATTGTGTGTGCTAGGAGGAGCCACATCCGACCACAGGTGGCCGCTGGCTGCTCCTGATGCCCCGCAGAAAGAGGAACTTGAAGTCGAAGCAACAGCTACAGTTCGTCCAAGCGCCGCTAGATGGAGCCTCTCACCCGTATGGGCCAAAACTGCAAGGCGCTCGTAACCCCAAAACCTTCCTGTCAGATGAACAGCGCCAGAGCAGCACTGGCCGTTCTTGGGTAATGTCAAATATTTTATAGATGTTTAACATTTGATGACGATAATCAAGCTCACACAGAAGAATTATGGCTATAGTTTTTACATTTCATTTGACATTTCACAGCTGACTGTTAAGCAGTTTCGGTACTCCCCCATTCTCTCTCAGGTAACGCCTCAGTTTGACACCAGCATGGTGAGCAGGACTCTGCATCCGCACAGACGCAGAGGGATAAGGAAGGGCTGCTCGAGCAGGAGTGTTCTGGACAGTAGTTCACTGCTCACTCTGCCACGACTCAGGAAAGCCAGCGTTGGCAAGTTCCCCGCCCTGGCCTTTGAGAGGCACGCCACTGCCCCCTCTCACCCTCCTGTCGCAAGGCACAGGGAGAAGGCTAAGCTTGGAGGGGCCCTGGGGGACAAGTGCCCCTCAGATCCTGTTGAAAGAGGGCCTTCTCCGAAATGCAGCACAGAGGCGCGACAGAGGGTTCCCTCCCTTAGGAAAGGGAGCGTAGAAGACACCGGGGTATTTAAATCGACCCCAGCCACAGCTGTGTCCCACAGAGACAGAGAGTACAAGGGCCTGGACTGTACCATTAATACCCCTGTGGGGTGCAACCAGCCCACCTTCACAGACAGAGAGAACAAGGGCCTGGACTGTACCATTAATACCCCTGTGGGGTGCAACCAGCCCACCTTCACAGACAGAGAGAACAAGGGCCTGGACTGTACCATTAATACCCCTGTGGGGTGCAACCAGCCCACCTTCACAGACAGTGGATTCACCCCCCCTGATATAAAGACTCCAGACATGTTACAAGGGGACAGGACTAACAGTGCAACGCAGGAGGCTCGCCTGTCCAAGCTCCGCCTCCTTTTCCCCCAAACGCCCTTGCAGGCCCCACCCCCTGCTGTGCTGGTGAGTGACACTCCAGAAGAACACTATGGGAAGAGCTGGAGGAGGAGCCGGCTGAGTTTCCGGTAGGACTAAGGGCAGCAGCATAACAGTGCAGGTTTTAGTCCCTGGTGTCACTGCCCATATAAGGGCAAAATTACTGCCAAGCAAATAACCATGGAAACTCTAGAGTACTATGTAAAGTATGATTATCAATGTTGGGAAAGGAAAATGCTATCTGCGACCGACGACCGGTGGTAACTGTGATGCACCCAGTTGCCCTCTGCGTATGGAGTAAAAAGTTTTTTTTTTGGATTTGTACACAAATTTCTGGTCACGTGCAATATTCAAACAGAAATGAAGCTGTGTGTTTTATTAATAAAGAAACCGTGCATTGATAATTTGTTTATTTTTATGATTTAACGCAGGCTTTCTCTACGTTTTAACTGCACACTTGAGCAGCTGTAGAGTCGTGTGAGGAAGCTGGTTGGGGTGTGTTCTCACAGGCTGTGTGAATGATTAAATCATTTCACTTCCACCCCTACAGTTTGTTGGAATGGAGAGATTAATCTGATAAAGTAAGCGTGTGGAAAGCATATTGATTACAATGGCAAATGTGTGGTTAAAATACAAAACAGCTCTTTATTCAGGATATCAAACATTTTTTTAAAAATGCAAATACCTTTGCTCAAAATACAACAAGTGTGAATAAAACAGCTCAATGTATTACAGTAGGCTTCCTAACACTACTCTACTATATGACAGAGAACTTGTGAAGCTAAAAAATTTAAATACATGCTAGTGATTTTAACAACTATACCCCTCCCCTAAAGAACCCTCATATAATATACTGTATACAAACAAACTGGGCTCATCTTCAAGAACCCAAGGAACATGTTTTTCTCAACAAAATACGATGCCAGTGTTTCGGAATTAAAAAGGAGCACAGATGATATAAATGTTTTTCCCAAACTCTCTTTTCTCTCAAATTATGACTGGAACATAATTGTCCCAGAGAAAATCACCACCCATACTGTGAAGCAACCCATTAATTTAATTCCCCAGAATTTACCTGGCTGGAGAGATGTGGTTAAGGACTCTGTCCCTGTTCACTCGGACGTCTTTATTTCAAGCCACAATTAACGTTAACTCAGCATTTTTCAGACTTCGTATCTTTGAAACCATGCACAAGCTTTAGAGAAGGGTGAATATTCAGTCACTGAACACTCTTCTACACAATGACCTTGAACTTAGCAGGCAAGATCTTCAGATACGCACCTTCAAAGCAATACATGAAGCGAAAGAGTGGAAAGAGCTTCCCTGTGAGAATGTGTGTATCAGTGTGAAGAGTTTCGTTGCCGTAGACATCAAACCATGACACAGTCCTTTGATCACAGTCCACAAGCACTCTTATCCTAACCAATCCCCTGCGTATAGATTTTTTGTCAAAATTTTCACAAGTACCAGCGTATCTCAGTTCACAGCACTGGCTGGATTGATAATAACTTGCACGTCCCTCTATTTCAGACTCCACGATAATACCTATATATATAGCAGTATATTCCGTAAGTTCAACATCCCACTGGTGTTTCCCTGAGCTGAATCCTTGTGAGCCAAAAATATACATACTGTTTTCTTCATATTTTTCACAGACTTTCACGCTGGTCAGGTCCTTAGACAATGTGAGGGAGCAGCCGGCTGTGTTGGGGTCCAGAATCACAGGAGCTGAATGGAAACAAGACACATATATAGTTTTCATACCCCATTGATTATTTCTCATTTTGCTGTGTTGCAAAGTCAAATTAAGACATATTTACATGGGATTTTGTTCTAGTCCTGTAGAAGATCTAACGGTGGCGGAGCGATACTTTACGTTACCTACGAATGTAGTGCCGGCACTCCTCGACTACAACAACAAAGAAGAGTAACAAGTTGCAATGGCCACGTTCGCTCCGCCGCCGTACTTCCACAGAGAATATAGGTGAGCACAAAGTAAAGGATTCAACGATAGTTTGACTTCAAAAATGATGGTATAGACATTCAAAATAACCCCGATAGACTGTCGTCGTATTTTATTTGCTTTGAGTGCACTGTGGAGTGTTTAAGTGCGTTTGGTAGTGGATGCTACTGGTTACCATAGAGTTGTGCTAGCATTAGCAACGTGTGTATGTCCAAAAGAAGGGACAGCATGGAATTAGCTGAAAATGGTTTCCATCAATCAACTACATCATGGGTAAGTCGTAATTGAGACATTATGTCCAAAATTTTGAACAATCCCTTTAAAGGGTTGCCGGCCCAACACCCTTTAACTGTGATGATATTGACAATATAGTACTGCTTCTCATACCTTATTGCTTAAATAAAAAACGGAAATATCATATTTACATTAGTAGGCTATATTCACACCCTTTGCATTAACATATTTCATATTTATATAAGTATTTAATATTTCATATAAGTATCATATTTAATATTCAGTCGTAAATCCTGTGCATGCTGTTACTTCCTGACGTCTGTGACCCATCAACATCAAAAGACTCTTGATATCTTATTTTCAGGTAGGCTACAAGCGATACTATAACCTTTCTGCATGTGAATGGATCTCTATGGGAATCTGGGGGTGAGACTAGATTCAGCTGTAAATTACACTGTATGGAACAAATGACTGGCCAAATGGCTGTAAGTCTTCAAGGGTCTAAGGTATTAAACGAGACCCAAACCATCACTCTGTGGCCAGATATGGAGTAGATGTGGATGGATAACTTTAAGGGTTGTTTCTCTGACTTTTTCCCCATAGAGTTCTATAGGAAAATGAGTCAGAATAAATAACCCTTGCAGTGATCGATCCACATGTACTCCATATCTGGCAACAGAGTGATGGTTTGGAGCTCGTTGGACAGCTCAGACCCTTGATGACTTGCAGCCATTTAGCCAGCCATGTGTTCCATACTGTACCAGTGTAATTTACAGCTGAATCTAGTCTTACCCCCCAATTTCCATAGAGTTCCATTCAAATGCAGAGAGGTTATAGTATCGCTTGTAACAGTACCTGAAAATAAGATATCGAGAGTCTTTTGATGTTGATCGGTCACAGACTTTAGGAAGTAACAGCATGCAAAGCTTATAGAATAGAATAATTTCAGTGCGACCAAATATTAAATATGATACTTTAAAATACGTTAAAACAAAGGGTCTGAAATGTGATATTTACATTTTTTTTTAAATATAATCCTGAAGATATCTAAATACTTTATTTAATTTGCACATTATAGAGAATTACTTCTACAGGAGTAGAAAAAAATCCCATGTAAATATGTTTTAATTTAGCTATATGCATGTATACTGCACATGCTACAGATATATGGATGCATGTCCAGCAGAATGGTGTTGATTTTTTCCAGCTGTAAATCAAATCTCTCTTTATCTTGCACATCACACTCACTGTACTTCGCCATCCCCACCATCTTCTGACAGACTTGGAACTTGAGGTTACCCAGGTGTTTGGCCACATCGATCAGCACCCCTGAGACGTCTGGGGTCTGCACTGTGCACTGAGCTCTGCAGTAACATTCAGGAGTCAAAAGCTGCTCAGGGCTTTACATCAACATGACAAAATGAAAGCATTAAAAGGATTCTCACTTACTGTTTCATCGTTTTGTTGTAACTCTGAAATAAAACAGGAAAAAATGAGACACTGCATGCTGCCCACTTTTGTTAATTGAAAAGAAAAACCTTGACAAAAATGGCTGGAAGATGTGATTCTCCTACTGTGCATTCTGCAGCTCTAAGGGTGTGTGTGTATGCACTGTGCGTTTGTGACTTCTCTTTCCATTGTGTCTTATTCCTTCTAGGATTATACCAGTATGCTGCCTACTATATACCAAATGTAAATACTACAATTTGATTTGTGTCTTGCTTTGCTCTGACCTGCAGGAATTGAACATCGTGTTTGCCCATCTCCTGCTCTATGGCTTTGATTGTGGCTGAAAGGGCCTCCATCTTCTGTGCCACGTCGTCCATCTTCCTGTTCAGATTCAGACTCCTCTTTACCCCCTCCGCTCTCAGGGCTGCGATCCTGGCTGCTTCTTCATCGTGCAAAAACTGGTGTAGCTCCAGAAAGTCCTCTTTTATCTGTGTCTCTGTGTGGCGAACCTGGCTCTGAAACATTTAGCCTTATTCGTTTTTATCAGTTGAATTCACTTGAAAACAACTTGGGGGGGGGGGGGGGGGGGGGTGGTGATGTGCTATTTTTTTTCAAATAATGCGACAGTTTTATAAAAGTTAAAGGTTTTTAAAAATAAATTGAATTTACTCGTAAACTTGTAATATATCAAAATAATGCTAATTAACATATTACGTTTATATATCTTTCATATATAATACAAATATAGGTTACATGTATTTATATTTTGTTTATACACTGACACATACTGTACCTTGATGTGTTGCAGTGTTTCATCTGTAGTTTCACTGATTTTTATAAAGTTTCCCAGTTTCTCCTGTAAGGGCTTCAGTGCAGCCTTCATCTTCTTCTGGAATGTCAGGATTACAATTTACCAAGTAAATAGATTGTGTGTGTGTGTCCGTGTGTGCATGCGTGCACGTGTGTGTGAGAGAGATACATTCCACAATTGCCAAATTACAATGCAGGAAATTTTGTCAGTTAAAAATTTGGCACCAGTCCTACTTTATATAACTTCACTTTTAATTTCGTACTAGCATGACTGTGCACAATGAACCAAAAGAGTTTCACCTTTACATTCATTAGGCTTGGGCACGAGAGCATGAGTCATAATTGAAATATGTCTTATGCACAATGTGGTGCGTGCGTGCGTGCGTGCGTGCGTGTGTGTGTGTGAGAAACACAAAGACAAAAAACAGTTTTGTGATACTGTCACGCTTCATGAACCCAATTCACAGAATAAGCAGTTCCACACTAAGTCAAGTACAACCCTCATGTCATCAGACATGTAGGTCTTGCTTACCTTACGGTTGTGCACTGCTACCTTCAAGTGACAACATTTATGAAGGTTATGCAGGTTTGGCACACAGTAGGCACATATTGGCTGTTTATCCACCAGACAGAAGAGCGTCAGTTTCTCGCCGTGCAGACTGCAGAGTGTCTCAGCGTCGCCCCCTGCCTCCTGCTCCTGGTGGAACCTCTCGCAAAGATTCTTCAGAGCCAGGTTAACAGGGGGCTCAGTCCCGGGGGGACACACCCTCCTGCAAAGCGGACATTTCCGACAGCCGGCCCTCCAGCACTGCTGCAAACAGTCCTTACACACACTGTGGCTACATGGCAGGAGAACAGGGTAAGTGCAGACGTCACGACACACTGGGCAGGAGACCTCGTCCACTGACACGGTAAAGTTAGTGGCCATTCCCTGCTTCCTTCTTCTCTCCCACAGATCACAGCTTTATTCTCTCAAGGGCAGTTTGAACCCAAGCTCCTTCTGAATATAGTGCTTCCTCAGCCTGTGATTCTTCCCCCGATTCACACTTTTTTTCTTTTTGTATTTTTATATATACTTAACACAATAAAGTCTTACTCATGTAAAGCCAGCTCTCGTATGCAACTGCTGAAAATAAATGAAAGTGAAAGATAAAGAGTTACTTCCTGGAATGAGGTGAAGGGAAATTTGACCACTCACAGTACAAGCAGGAACTGTCTACAATAAGAACTGTAATAACAGTGAGTTTTGCTCACTTGGAAAAGCCTTAAAAACCTCCCTCAGAAGATTTAATCAATAATTTTGATATATAATGGAATACTTTGTACTTTATTTAATGAAAATGTTTTATTTAGCCTAAACTTACTCCCTTCTCTCCCTCCCCATTTTTTGTTTATTTTTCTCTCATTCTCTTTCCTAATACTACTTTTATATCCTAATTGTATAGGTTTTATTATATTTTGTGATGTTTATATTTGTAAAGACCATGGCCTGATCTCAATTTCATTGCTATTCTCATGGCATACCCTGTACTTATGTTGCCATACACTGTTGTGTGTAATGTTGTGTGTAAATATGTCCTAATGCAAATATTAATAAATAAATAATAATAAACAAAAAATAATTATTATTAAATGAAAAGTGTTGTAACGTGGAAGTGGGGCGAAGATAACCGATCATTCCTAAGTAAAAAATATAGAGAATCACAGGGGCTGCATTCCAATAATCAAATTCGAGCAAGGAAGGATCCTTTAGACCGCATGAGTCAGGATTGCTTGCTAGAGTAAATTAACGTTACTTGTCAGATGTTCACTTTATACTTGCCGTGGCAAGAACATTTCAGCAGTTAACGTTAGCAATGGCTTTGTTCCTCAGTGCACGACGATAGCACTCTACCATGTAAGGACAGTCAGTTATTCAATCCACTCAAACATTAACGCCATGGGACTGGGTTATAGCCTATCGCTAATGTAATCTGCTATTGTGTGTGCTAGGAGTAGCCATATCCGACCACAGGTGGCCGCTGGCTGCTCCTGATACCCCGCAGAAAGAGGAACTTTGAAGTCGAAGCAACAGCTACAGTTCGTCCAAGCGCCGCTAGATGGAGCCTCTCACCCGTATGGGCCAAAACTGCAAGGTGCTCGTAACCCCAAAATCTTCCTGTCAGATGAACAGCGCCTGAGCAGCACTGGCCGCTCTTGGGTAAAATCTAATATTTTATAGATGTTTAAAATTTGATGACGATAATCAAGCTCACACGGCAGAATTATGGCTATAGTTTTTACATTTCATTTGACGTTTCACAGCTGACTGTTAAGCAGTTTCGGTACTCCCCCACTCTCTCTCAGGTAACGCCTCAGTTTGACACCAGCATGGTGAGCAGGACTCTGCATCCGCACAGACGCAGAGGGATAAGGAAGGGCTGCTCGAGCAGGAGTGTTCTGGACAGTAGTTCACTGCTCACTCTGCCACGACTCAGGAAAGCCAGCGTTGGCAAGTTCCCCGCCCTGGCCTTTGAGAGGCACGCCACTGCCCCCTCTCACCCTCCTGTCGCAAGGCACAGGGAGAAGGCTAAGTTTGGAGGGGCCCTGGGGGACAAGTGCCCCTCAGATCCTGTTGAAAGAGGGACTTCTCCGAAATGCAGCACAGAGGCACAACAGAGCGCTCCCTCCCTTAGGAAAGGGAGCGTATAGACGCCGGGGTATTTAAATCGACCCCAGCCACAGCTGTGTCCCGCAGAGACAGAGAGAACAAGGGCCTGGACTGTACCATTAATACCCCTGTGGGGTGCAACCAGCCCACCTTCACAGACAGAGAGAACAAGGGCCTGGACTGTACCATTAATACCCCTGTGGGGTGCAACCAGCCCACCTTCACAGACAGAGAGAACAAGGGCCTGGACTGTACCATTAATACCCCTGTGGGGTGCAACCAGCCCACCTTCACAGACAGTGGATTCACCCCCCCTGATATAGAGACTCCAGACATGTTACAAGGGGACAGGACTAACAGTGCAACGCAGGAGGCTCGCCTGTCCAAGCTCCGCCTCCTTTTCCCCCAAACGCCCTTGCAGGCCCCACCCCCTGCTGTGCTGGTGAGTGACACTCCAGAAGAACACTATGGGAAGAGCTGGAGGAGGAGCCGGCTGAGTTTCCGGTAGGACTAAGGGCAGCAGCATAACAGTGCAGGTTTTAGTCCCTGGTGTCACTGCCCATATAAGGGCAAAATTACTGCCAAGCAAATAACCATGGAAACTCTAGAGTACTATGTACAGTATGATTATCAATGTTGGGAAAGGAAACGTAATGAAAATGCTATCTGCGACCGACGACCGGTGGTAACTGTGATGCACCCAGTTGCCCTCTGCGTATGGAGTAAAAAGTTTTTTTTTTGGATTTGTACACAAATTTCTGGTCACATGTGCAATATTCAAACAAAGAAATGAAGCTGTGTGTTTTGTTAATAAAGAAACCGTGCATTGATAATGTGTTTATTTTTATGATTTAACGTAGGCTTTCTCTACGTTTTAACTGCACACTTGAGCAGCTGTAGAGTCGTGTGAGGAAGCTGGTTGGGGTGTGTTCTCACAGGCTGTGTGAATGATTAAATCATTTCACTTCCACCCCTACAGTTTGTTGGAATGGAGAGATTAATCTGATAAAGTAAGCATGTGGAAAGCATATTGATTACAATGGCAAATGTGTGGTTAAAATACAAAACAGCTCTTTATTCAGGATATAAAACATTTTTAAAAAAAATGCAAATACTTTTGCTCAAAATACAACAAGTGTGAATAAAACAGTACAATGTATTACAGTAGGCTTCCTGACACTACTCTACTATATGACAGAGAACTTGTGAAGCTAAAAAATTTAAATACATGCTAGTGATTTTAACAACTACACCCCTCCCCTAAAGAACCCTCATATAATATACTGTATACAAACAAACTGGGCTCATCTTCAAGAACCCAAGGAACATGTTTTTCTCAACAAAATACAATGCCAGTGTTGCGGAATTAAAAAGGAGAACAGATGATATAAATGTCTTGCCCAAACTCTCTTTTCTCTCTTAAATTATGACTGGAACATAATTGTCCCAGAGAAAATCACCACCCATACTGTGAAGCAACCCATTAATTTAATTCCCCAGAATTTACCTGGCTGGAGAGATGTGGTTAAGGACTCTGTTCCTGTTCACTCGGACGTCTTTATTTCAAGCCACAATTAACGTTAACTCAGCATTTTTCAGACTTTGTATCTTTGAAACCATGCACAAGCTTTAGAGAAGGGTGAATATTCAGTCAATGAACACTCTTGTACGCAATGACCTTGACCGTAGCAGGCAAGATATTCAGAAACTCTAGTTCCGAGTAATATACGAAGTGAAAGAATGGAAAGAGCTTCCCTGTGAGAGTGTGTGTTTTAGTGTGAAGAGTTTTGTTGCCATAGACATCAAACAATGACACAGTCCTTTGATCACAGTCCACAAGCACTCGTATCCTAACCAATCCCCTGCGTATAGATTTTTTGTCTAAATTTTGACAACCACCAGCGTATGTCAGTACACAGGCCTGGCGGGATTGATAATAACTTGCACGTCCCACTATTTCAGACTCCTTGATAATACCTATATGCATAGCAGTACGTACCATAACTTCAACATCCCACTGGTGTTTCCCTGAGCTGAATCCTTGTGAGCCAAAAAGATAAATATTGCTTTTAGCATTTTGTTGACCCGTTTTCACGCTGGTCAGGTCCTTAGACAATGTGAGGGAGGGGCAGGCTGTGTTGGGGTCCAGAATCACAGGAGCTGAATGGAAACAAGACACATATATAGTATTCATACCCCATTGATTATTTCTAATTTTGCTGTGTTGCAAAGTCAAATTAAGACATATTTACATGGGATTTTGTTCTAGTCCTGTAGAAGATCTAACGGTGGCGGAGCGATACTTTACGTTACCTACGAATGTAGTGCCGGCACTGCTCGACTACAACAACAAAGAAGAGCAACAAGTTGCAATGGCCACGTTCGCTCCGCCGCCGTACTTCCACAGAGAATATAGGTCAGCACAAAGTAAAGGATTCAACAATAGTTTGACTTCAAAAATGATGGTATAAACACTCAAAATAACCCCGATAGACTGTCGTCGTATTTTATTTGCTTTGGGTGCACTGTGGAGTGTTTAAGTGCGTTTGGTAGTGGATGCTACTGGTTACCATAGAGTTGTGCTAGCATTAGCAACGTGTGTATGTCCAAAAGAAGGGACAGCATGGAATTAGCTGAAAATGGTTTCCATCAATCAACTACATCATGGGTAAGTCGTAATTGAGACATTATGTCCAAAATTTTGAACAATCCCTTTAAAGGGTTGCCGGCCCAACACCCTTTAACTGTGACGATATTGACAATATAGTACTGCGTCTCGTACCTTATTGCTTAAATAAAAAACGGAAATATCATATTTACATAAGTAGGCTATATTCACACCCTTTGCATTAACATATTTCATATTTATATAAGTATTTAATATTTCATATAAGTATCATATTTAATATTCAGTCGCAAATCCTATCCATGCTGTTACTTCCTGACGTCTGTGACCCATCAACATCAAAAGACTCTTGATATCTTATTTTCAGGTAGGCTACAAGCGATACTATAACCTTTCTGCATGTGAATGGATCTCTATGGGAATCTGGGGGTGAGACTAGATTTGGCTGTAAATTACACTGTATGGAACAAATGACTGGCCAAATGGCTGTAAGTCTTCAAGGGTCTAAGGTATTAAACGAGACCCAAACCATCACTCTGTGGCCAGATATGGAGTAGATGTGGATGGATCACTTTAAGGGTTGTTTCTCTGACTTTTTTCCCCATAGAGTTCTATAGGAAAATGAGTCAGAAGAAATAACCCTTGCTGTGATCGATCCACATGTACTCCATATCTGGCAACAGAGTGATGGTTTGGAGCTCGTTGGACAGCTCAGACCCTTGATGACTTGCAGTCATTTAGCCAGCCATGTGTTCCATACTGTACCAATGTAATTTACAGCTGAATCTAGTCTTACCCCCCAATTGCCATAGAGTTCCATTCAAATGCAGAGAGGTTATAGTATCGCTTGTAACAGTACCTGAAAATAAGATATCGAGAGTCTTTTGATGTTGATCGGTCACAGACTTTAGGAAGTAACAGCATGCAAAGGTTATAGAATAGAATAACTTCAGTGCGACCAAATATTAAATATGATACTTTAAAATACGTTAAAACAAAGGGTCTGAAATGTGATATTTAATTATTTTTTTTAAATATGATCCTGAAGATATCTAAATACTTTATTTAATTTGCACATTATAGAGAATTACTTCTACAGGAGTAGAAAAAAATCCCATGTAAATATGTTTTAATTTGGCTATATGCATGTATACTGTACATGCTACAGATATATGGATGCATGTCAAGCAGAATGGTGTTGATTTTTTCCAGCTGTAAATCAAATCTCTCTTTATCTTGCACATCACACTCACTGTACTTCGCCATCCCCGCCATCTTCTGACAGACTTGGAACTTGAGGTTACCCAGGTGTTTGGCCACATTGATCAGTACTCCTGAGAAGTCTGGGGTCTGCACTGTGCACTGAGCTCTGCAGTAACATTCAGGAGTCAAGAGCTGCTCAGGGCTTTACATCAACATGACAAAATGAAAGCATTAAAAGGAGAGGATTCTCACTTACTGTTTCATCGTTTTGTTGTAACTCTGAAATAAAACAGGAATAAATGAGACACTGCATGCTGCCCACTTTTGTTAATTGAAAAGAAAAACCTCGACAAAAATGGCAGGAAGATGTGATTCTCCTACTGTGCATTCTACAGCTCTAAGGGTGTGTGTGTATGCACTGTGCGTTTGTGACTTCTCTTTCCATTGTGTCTTATTCCTTCTAGGATTATACCAGTATGCTGCCTACTATATACCAAATGTAAATACTACAATTTGATTTGTGTCTTGCTTTGCTCTGACCTGCAGGAATTGAACATCGTGTTTGTCCATCTCCTGCTCTATGGCTTTGATTGTGGCTGAAAGGGCCTCCATCTTCTGTGCCACGTCGTCCATCTTCCTGCTCAGATTCAGACTCCTCTTTACCCCCTCCGCTCTCAGGGCTGCGATCCTGCCTGCTTCTTCATCGTGCAAAAACTGGTGTAGCTCCAGAAAGTCCTCTTTTATCTGCGTCTCTGTGTGGCGAACGTGGCTCTGAAACATTTAGCCTTATTGGTTTTTATCAGTTGAAATCACTTGAAAACAATTAGGGGGGGAGGGGTGATGATGTGCTATTTTTCTTCAAATAATGCGACAGTTTTATAAAAGTTAAAAGTTTTTTTTCTTAATTTTAATTTACTCGTAAACTTGTAATATATCATAAATAATGCAAATTAACATGTAACTTTTATATATATTTCATATATAATACAAATATAGGTACATGTATTTATATTTTGTTTATACACTGCACATACTGTACCTTGATGTGTTGCAGTGTTTCATCTGTAGTTTCACTGATTTTCATAAAGTTTTCCAGTTTCTCCTGTAAGGGTTTCAGTGCAGCCTTCATCTTCATCTGGAATGTCAGGATTACAGTTTACCAAGTAAATAGATTGCGTGTGTGTGTGTGCGTGCGTGCGTGCGTGCGTGCGTACGTGCGTGCGTGCGTGTGCGAGAGAGAGATACATTTCACAATTGCCAAATTACAATGCAGGAAATTTTGTCAGTTAAAAATTTGGCACCAGTCCTACTTTATATAACCTCACTTTTAATTTCATACTAGCATGACTGTGCACAATGAAACAAAAGAGTTTCACCTTTACATTCATTAGGCTTGGGCACGAGAGCATGAGTCATAGTTGAAATATGCCTTATGCACAATGTGTGGTATGTCTGGAGTGTGTGTGTGTGTGTGTGTGTGTGTGTGTGTGTGTGTCGGAAAGTCAAAGACAAAAAATAGCTTTGTGATACTGTTATACAATGGCTTCGTGAACCCAATTCACAGAATAAGCAGTTCCACACTAAGTCAAGTACAACCCTCATGTCTTCAGACATGTAGGTCTTGCTTACCTTATGGTCGTGCACTGCTACCTTCAAGTGACAACATTTATGAAGGTCATGCAGGTTTGGCACACAGTCGGCACATATTGGCTGTTTATCCACCAGACAGAAGAGCTTCAGTTTCTCGCCGTGCAGACTGCAGAGTGTCTCAGCGTCGCCCCCTGCCTCCTGCTCCTGGTGGAACCTCTCACAGAGATTCTTCAGAGCCAGGTTAACTGGGGGCTCAGTCCCGGGGGGACACACCCTCCTGCAAAACGGACATTTCCGACAGCCGGCCCTCCAGCACTGCTGCAAACAGTCCTTACACACACTGTGGCTACACGGCAGGAGAACAGGGTAAGTGAAGACGTCACGACACACTGGGCAGGAGACCTCGTCCACTGACACGGTAAAGTTAGTGGCCATTCCCTGCTTCCTTCTTCTCTCCCTCAGATCACAGCCTCTCTCTCTCCAGGGCAGTTTTAACCAAAGCTCCTTCTGAATACAGTGCTTCCTCAGCCTGTGATTCTTCCCCGATTAACACTTTTTTTCTTTTTGTATTTTTATATATACTTAACACAATAAAGACTTACTCATGTAAAGCCAGCTCCTGTATGCAACTGCTGAAAATAAATGAAAGTGAAAGATAAAGAGTTACTTCCTGGAATGAGGTGAAGGGAAATTTAACCTATCACAGTACAGACAGGAACTGTCAACGGTAAGAACAGAAATAACAGTGCATATTGAAACGTGGAAGATCCTTAAAAACCTCCACATATTAGAAGGTATTGTTGGGGAAGTGAGGATTAAGTGAGAATGTGTATTTCCTGAATCCAGTGGATCCAATGCCCTTGTTAAAATGTTAGGTCCTCTAGGTGGCGGGGCGCCTCCCTCTGAACTGTCTGATGAGAAATCATTGGTAATGAATATAACATTACCCAGAGAAAAACATCCGTTATATATGGATCACTTGAAGGTTTTTTCTCCTGACTTAGCTAGATTATAATATTCAAGTCAAGTCAACTTTATTTATAGAAAAACAACAGAGTTGACCAAAGTGCTGTACAAAGTCTTAAAAGTATCACATTAAAATACAGTAAAGAAATACAGAGATCGGTACATAGAAAAGACATATACATTATATACAGGCAGCACAACACCCACTTTAGAAGACGTACATAGAAGAGACATATACACTGTATACAAGCAGCACAAAAATAATATTGCTTGTAAGAGTACCTGAAAATAAGATATCAACAGTCATCATAATTTTATACCCAGTCATGATAGCATCACCTGTTTACCTGTGGAATGTTCCAAAAAGGTGTTTTTTGAACTTCCCAGTCTTTTTTTTTGCCCCTGTCCCAACTGTTGGAAAGAAAGTTGTAAACCCAGAATCGTCTAGAATGTCATTGTATGCTGTAGTGTTAAGATTTGCCACTGTGAGTGAATAACGCACAGAGCAGACGGCACTGTCTGCTACTGTATCCCTCTCTCTCTCTCTCTCTCTCTCTTTCTCTCTCTCTCACACTGCTAGTCCTACCACACTGTGTCTCTAACTCAGACTGCAACTCCTGTTGCACCATCTCTCCATCTCCCTCCCTCACACTTCCTCCTGTATGTGTCTCTCCTCCTCCTTCTCCTCCTCCCTCACATTGTGACGTCTACTCCAGTTTCTGCAACTGTGCGTCAGCTCCAATTCTCAGAAAGCAACTCCTACTCCTGCACAGTCTGTTACCGTGCACCCCGCCCCTGTGCCCCCTCTCCTCCCTTATCTGGCTTTTCCTTTCTGTGAGTTTGCACCGCTCCCCATTCTCAGCCTCTGTCTGGAAGCCATCGGGACCCTGCCGGGTCCAGCGATTGTGCTGTGCATGTAGGATGTGTGTTGTTACTGCTATGACCTTGACCACTGTACTCAACAGAATTTGCCCTTAGGAACAGAAACACTGCGGACTAGGCACTGCACATGGTTCATCACGGAAACTTGGATAGGTTTCTTCACACTTTATGAATTTTAAGAGTGGCTACTGGAAAATTCCCAAGTTTACAGCCTCGGTGGGAAAACTCAGCCTCAAGTCTCAAAGCAGCTGCAACCAGGAAGAGTCCGACTGAAGAGATGGTTTCCAAGCTATACAAAATACTCCTGGTGAGCATGGGTTTGACCCCTAATATTAAACAAAAAAACTGAAATGTTTCTGCTTTTACAGTTTCATACAACACAATGCAACACAAGTACTGTGAATGCGGCACTGGAGAGCTGTTATCGTTTAGCTGATTAAAGCTGTGCATTTAAACACTTGACGATTTTAAAATCACATTTTTGCTGCATTCAAAGTACTTAACAAGCCGCAAGATTAAGATGCTTACTTATATTTTTCAAACTTATAACAGAAAAATATTATAATTTCCTTTTCATGTAAAGTATGTCATTTCTAACCACAAGAGCTGAGAAGGCCTGACATGTGACTAAACCCACAGTGCTGATTGGTTCGATTGCAAAAGTGTCATCTTAGTTATGTTGTAACAATAAAGCAGTGTGATGAGTAATTACAGTGTAGCTATGAACAGTCACAAGTAACTGTAGGGTAACTATATTATAGTTACACAAGTAATTGCAGTGTAACTACAATAGGCACACAAATAAATACAATGTAAGTACAACGTAGTGCAGAGAAAGAAGAAAACTGTAAATACAGAATAGCCACTCTAGAATACCTTACGTCGGGGAAGGTTGCTCTGGCAATGGGACTGACTGAATGTGAATGCAGACACTCCAATGTAATACCACTAGTTGCATGTAGGGGGCAGGCCAGGTGCATGAATGAATGCTTTAGTCCTGGCTGGTCATTGTGATCGATGCTGTCACACTCAGGTGAATCTCAATAGATCACCACTGCAGTAATAGTGCCTTTTACTTACGGCAGGGTCCGTGTTGTGAAAAACATCAATGGAATAACTGAACACGTGCACACCACCATGAAAACTCACTCTGACCACTCAAAAACACAGGAGCTGGGCCACTCAGAAACACAGGGTAATGCATCAGACTTTCACATCTGATGCATTATCTGCAAACCCAAAGTGGTGTGAATAAACGGGTGTCCCGGCAACAGGATTTGTACGAGTTGTATGATGCTGAGTTTGTCTACTCTAATTGTAATGTATTTTTGACCTTATTTGTATTTGATGCTTTGAACATTACATTGTATAAAGTTAAGTATTTGTCATGGGGTTTCTATCAGTTCCCTTTTCTGCGATCGTCCTTTTTTCGTTCTTGTTATATCGGGATTTTCCGTCTTCCGTCCCGTGATTTCTCTTTCACTCGCCACTCATTCCTTGCACCTGTGCTCGTTACCTGTTAGGTATTTAAGATCCTCCCTTCCGCTTCCTGGGGCTTCTGTATTGTCATTACCACTTGACATAGTAGCCGGTAAGGTACAGATCTAGTACCTACAAGCAAACTTTTCCCTTTTGAGCTTGCTTGAGATTAACGCGGCTCTTACTTGTAAGGGTTTTAGAGTTTTCCTTAGTAGGATTTTGTTTTTGCTCTCTTAAGCTTGGAGTCTCTCATTTTGGTTTCGCTTCTGTTTTTGTTAAGACAGATAGCGCTTATTTTCCTTCCTTACCTACCTCTCTAGTGCTCTCCCATATAAAGAGCGAGGGGTTTTCTGTTCCTATTGTTTTCTCACGTGCCTACGTGCCGTTCGCCCAATTATTCGGGCTTTATCTCTGCAGTCCTCGTTTCACGCCTCATTCTCACTTCTTATTTGTTAGCTCGTTGCAGCTACTGAGTGAGAATCTTCTTTTCCATTCCCTTTCACATGCCTACGTGCCATTCGCCCTATTTTAAGGGTTGATTTCTGTTCGCACTTTTCCTAGACTCCCTGTTAGTATTTCTCTCCAGTCGAGAGTGGGAGCTAGTTTTTTTTTTTTTTTGGTATTGTTCTTCCCTTTATTACGGGGTATCTCCGTTTTATTGGCTCTTTTTGAGCTTAAAGAATTCCTTCGCTGCGTTTGGTCCTCCGAAACCAGCTTCCCCCCGTCACAGTATTGATCCAACAGTGAAGTTTTATCAAGCTACATGACTTATCTATTTTGGTATATTCAGTATATTCAAAGATTGATGTCTGTATCCATATTTTAGTGCAGTCTGTTGTACTTACTCTACTAAACTGTATCACTGACCAATTAGAATTGAATATTAGAATACAATGTTATATCGACTAATGAATGGCACCCAGAACCCGATGATGATCTGTCAATGACAGAAACGTCTATGGTATTATATTGGCTCTTTATTATGTAGCCTAATACATTGATATATATTTTTATATATAATAATATATATTTTTTACAATATATATCTTGATTTATATTGTTTCCGGGTTTTTCCGCCCATAGATAAAACTGTTAAAGTAATTGAATGCAGGGTATCTGATTTTTGAGGTTTGTGATTACTGTGAAAATGATATTACTATGTCATCGCTGTGCAAAACATCTCAAGGGTTATTACAATGATGTTCTTCTGTTGAACTGAGTGATACTATTATTTCTGTGATATTATCTTGTACTCTTGTACTTAGTGGCATGCACAGTGATGCATGCTGTGATATTACATCAAATTGGCATTTCTGTAATATTGGGAAATAATTACTTGCTTGTCTTGTGTGATACTGTGACACTGCGCTCATGTCTTGAGTGATAATGCCTTGATATTAAAGCGATATTGAACAAGAACCCCTGTTACATACAGAATATCGCCCATGTAGATATTCATGACGTTGAATAGGTTTAAGCTTGATATCACTTTTATAAAACCGATCCATCCACAGATATTCACATAAGCACAGAAAAGTACAAGACCATTTTTCACAGAAAATATTATTCAGCCAGTGTTCACACATGATCTTATAAATTTTGCCATTTTTTATTGTTTTGAATGGCTGTAGTCTTCTCCATATGGGACCATATCTAGGACCAGAACTATCGGGTTTGTATTAATATGATATTTCATTCTTGTCTGGATTGATATTAATACAGTATAACAGATATTACACCAGTCTTGAGAGGCCCTACTATACTATTACATTCTGGTCCTGTTTGGAAATGCAGATGCCTTTACCGGGCTTGTTACTGAACCCCAATTCCAAATTCATCTGGTTTCTGGGTTTCTCACGGCAGTCGTTAAGTACCTCCCCATAAAACTACAGCCACACCCTAATTCACCTAAGATACCCCCCAGGGTGAACCTACAAACAGTACACATACAGTATATAGTACAAGCTGTGCTAATATGTCCCTTCTAAATGTGCTCCTTCTCTCAAGGAAAGCCGTCTCTATGGGCAGAAAGCATAAATACTCCACTGCAATGAAAAATGCTGTAATGCCACTCAAGCTTTAAGCATTATTATACAGCAACACTGGCACACGCTCCGTGCCAGTGTAAGGTAACTATCTTAGTGTTACATTGGGTTTGATGTTGTTGTAGCAGAAGCCCCTGGTGGAGTAAAGGCTGGATCATCTCTGCTCACCAGAGAGGTGGAGTTACTCAAAGAGAATAAAAGCACTCGGTTTCCTGCCACTTCCTGTTGGCTGGACGGGAAGGTAGGGATGTGGACAGTATGGTGTATTCTTGATTTAACTTGTTAAAACTCAAGTAAAGACCAAGTGAAGTGAAACTGCATTTCGTTCATTTGACTTTTTAAAAAAAAAACTACATCATAGATTTTCTTGGTGAGGAGGTATAATTGCATAACTACAGTGGGTGAAGAATTTGACGACATCATGTGAACCCGCAAAAGGCTTGGGATCCCATGGGACTGTTCTGAGAACATTGGGATAAATGGAGACAAAACAAAGATCATTATCCCTTCATAACCCTTCTGGATTTCTCCCCAGAGAGCTTAAAATAACGGCTGACTGTAAGAGAGCTACAGCTCCAGGTTAAACTGTGTGTAAACGATCCGACTGGCATGGAGTTTGTTCACATTCCAGCCTTTCACTGAGTCTGGAAATATTCTGGATAAAAGCATGTCTCTCCTTTCCAAAGTAAAGCAGGTGTCCCCATGTGACTTGGACTCCAGTGGCTGACCAATCACTGCTCAGATCCCATGCAGCTGGAGAAATGATGCAGCTAGAGAATCTGCATTCTGATAGGTTCACTTCAGAAACGTGTACAACAGAAAATCTTGTACATCTGTTCTATGGTTCACCTGTCCCACCCGCTGTAGCTACTTTACCCTCTCGGGAACTTGAAGCTTGAGATGTCAAACAGAAAACCTGAGAGGTCAAACAGGAAGCCCAAGAGGTCAAACAGGAAGCCCGAGAGGTCAAACAGGAAGCCTGAAAGGTCAAACAGGAAGCCCGAAAGGTCAAACAGGAAGCCTGCATTTTACATGCATTTTTGTTCTCTGCATTAGACAACTCTCCAAACACCATAATCTCTATTTAACAAATCAATTATTTCTCTCTCCTGAATCCTATCAAAGAGCAAAGACCCCTGGATCAGAGATATTAAACAAAGAGCCTTTATACTGTACAAGTGCTTCAGAATCTGAAAGAGGCTGAATTTCACAAATCAACATCAGTGAAGATGAGACCGCAGCCCGTGTCTGGACATGCAGGATCAGAAAGTATAGAAAATGTGACGAGAGCATTTCTCCCAGCATCTGTCTCCACACACAACTGTGTGCATAACACACAGTACCTACACAATGGTTTTAGCATAAGTTCATGGTTGCTAAGGCTCAAGTAGGCAGACTACAAGATGTAACTGCCACTATTTCAAAGACATTCTTCACTATCTCCATCCAGTAGAGTAGTCTACTGAACTCTGTTTCTCCCCTCATGTCATGTAAACACTGGGTTTAACTCACACAACTGCCATTTCCTTATCAAACTGAAGTCTTGATCAAGTTAATGCACAAATACAGCACAGCACTGTTCTCTGCTCTTCGTCTATATAAGCGATTCCCAGTGTGTAATTTGGACCCGTCCCCCCAGTATTCATGTCAATGATTCCCCAATGCCTCATGGCTGGAAACAGCCTTGCGTATCTAACCCTTTATCCAGGGGTACAGCTCGTGTTTTGTAGTATTTGCTTTGGACTTCTTGAATGCAAGAGCTCCCATCTCTGGAATTTGTCTTAGACTAGAAGAAAAAAAAGTCAAAAATCAAGACCCTTTCCACTGCGGTCTGCATTGGTTCCAGACAAGAGCTGGGTTTCCAGCAGTGAAAGAGAGGCCTTTGTTCACAGAGAACATTAACTGCACCCTTCTCTCTGGACGGCTTAGGACACACTCTAGCATTCAGTCCCCCGATTGCAGCTTTCATAGATCTTACAGAAAAGAGATTGTTCTATTTTAAATTCAGTGGAGACTGAATCTTTGGGTTCTGAAAAGCAGAAGAGACGTTTGGAAGCAGCTTGCCGTTCAGTGACTCAGTTAGTAAACAGCACAGTATGAGTGCACCTGGTTCAGTCTGTGTGTTTTGTTTGACTGTAGGTCTCTTCTAAATGAACATTTACTCTTAATTATGTGCACAGTAGGGACTTGCATTACATTACATTTGGGGTTTTGGGAATGTAATGTAATGTAATTATGTGCACAGTGGGGACTTGCCTTTCCAAATCAAATCAGACAACAAAGAAAATGCATTAAAGTACAGTAGCTATCAAGGGCCAAAACCTTCCTTACACTGGGTTTACTTCTAGAGACAGCCATATAGTTACAGTTAATCTGTTCATCCAACAAATGATGCATGTGTTCCTATTTCATAACCTTTTATTGATTGGATTATTTTATGAAAGAGGCCTAAGTAACACAAAATAGTTATACTACAGAAGCATCCACATAAACATACTCTGAAACATGTATGCGTTTTAAATTATGTGGCATTAAAAATGACTCGAAGTTTGTGTTCTGTATTGGTGTGTTACTACTGTTACAGTACCATAAGATTGTCTTTATTGGTTTTTAAGTTTCATAATCCAATAAAAACATTTCATTACAATCAACAGCTTTTCATTTCACATTTTAAAAACATATTTTATCGGGGGGGGGGGGGGGTTATTTCCCTTCCCTTTTAAATTCTTAAAATTAACATGCAACATCCAAGACACCACAATAAGAAACATCACATACATAAATTTCACAAAACAGAAAAGAAATCACAAGACATTGAAATGAAGAGAAAAACATGCATTCCCGGGTTATTGGGTGGGCAAATGCTCTGTTTTTAACTTCTCTCTCTTCCTTGGGATGGAGGGGGGTGGACTAAATGATCAGTTCTTTCCAATGGTCCACCCCCCATTTCTCTCTCGCCAGACGCTTGTCCTTTACAAAGTCCACCATAACGCCGTCTTGGAGGAGGTTTTTTATCCTCCTCCTGAGAGTGACCAGGTCTACAGTTGTTTTTTGATAGACCTTGATGTTCCTCGCCTCCCACAGGACCTGCTTGATGGTGTTGACGATCCTCCACTGACGCTGGAGCTCTGGTGTTTTACATCCTCCACGGGGGCCGTAGAGGACACTCTCAGCAGTCAGGGAGGACCTCGGCAGCAACCTGTTGTGGGAGACAGAGGAAACAACAAGGCCCCAGACCCGTCTGGCCATGGAGCACTCCCAGAACAGATGGTAAATGTGTTCTGAGTCAGTGCATCCATGGGGGCAGCGCCCAGTCAGGGCCAAGTGCCGCTTAAACATAAATGACCTGGTGGGAAGACACATGTGGGCAGACATCCAGGCAATGTCCTTTTGCTTGTTATTTAGACATTTATTTATTCAATTCAATTCAATTCAATTTTAATTGTATAGCGCTTTTTACAGAGAACTGTCACAAAGACGCTGCACAGGGAAACAGAAGGAAAATTGAGCAAAAAACCAGGTCTTAGCCCCCAACCAGCAAAATGAGGTAAAAAAACTCCCCGGTAGGGGAGAAAAAAACACTGAACGGTGGCGAGAAAAAACTCCCCAGTGGGAAGAAATCTCAGAAGGAACCTGGCTAGAGAGGGGGTGCCCATCCTTCGCTGGCCGGCCCGGTTTAGACTAAAGGTGGACTGAATGGTAATAGTCAATTCAATAATCAGTTCAATCTTCAGTTCAAAGGGGGCGGGGTGATGCATCTGGGACTCCGGTTGCGTGAAGTCGGGAGGATAAACCAAAGGAGGTACAGGTTCGAAGCAGTGTGCAAACTCATGGTGAGGGGCATAACTGGAGCAGTCTGCAAACTCAGGGTGAGAGGGAGATGGGCCGGAGTAATCTGCAGCTCAGGGTGAGAGAGGAAAAGAGAAGGTTAGCCCCCCACCCCCCCGACATCCTTAACTATAGGATTGACTAAAGAGGTACGTTTTTAGCCTACACTTAAAGACAGAAAGTGTGTCTGCAGCCCGTACATACATGGGAAGATTATTCCATAAAAAAGGGGCTCTGTAAGAGAAGGCTCTGCCACCCATTGTAATTTTAGATATAATAGGAATTTTCAAATAGCCAGCATTTTGAGAGTGAAGTAATCTAGGAGGACAGTAAGGAATGAGTAAGTCACTCAGATATTCAGGGGCCAAGCCATTTAAAGCTTTAAACGCTAGAAGTAATATCTTGTAGTCAATTCTGAATTTGACAGGCAGCCAATGAAGAGTTTTGAGCACCGGGCTGATATGCTCCCATTTCTTGGTTCTAGTAAGAACCCTAGCGCTGCATTCTGTACAAGTTGGAGGCGATTCGGGGCTGAGCCAGTGCAACCAGACAATAATGCATTGCAGTAATCTAGTCGAGAGGTTACAAAGGCATGAACCATTTTTTCAGCATCCTCCAGGGACAACACCTTCCTTAATTTAGATATATTCCTCAGGTGGAAGAAGGCCATTCTTGTGATATTGTTAATATGGGGCTGAAAGGAGAGATCTGAATCAATAATTACACCAAGATTTTTAACAACCTTGTTGGGGGAGACAGAGAAGCAATCTAAATTTAAGGGAAGCTGTAAGAATTTATCTCGAAGGGATTTGGGACCTAATACTAATATCTCAGTCTTATCTGAGTTCAATAAGAGGTAATTTTGGGTCATCCAGGCCTTTACATCTTTGAGACAGGTCTCTAGTTTAGACAACTGGTCAACTTCACCTGGCTTAACTGATATATAAAGTTATGTGTCATCTGCGTAGCAGTGGTAGTTAACACCATGTCTGCTTATAATGTTCTCAAGAGGGAGCATGTAAAGAGAAAAGAGCAGAGGACCCAAAACCAATCCTTGTGGTACTCCAAAGTTCACCTTAGAAAATTCAGAGGACTGACTGTTTACCCTAACAAACTGGGATCTATCATAGAGATAAGATTTAAACCACATAAGAGCATGCCCGGTAAGACCAACTAAATTTTCTAACCTGCAGAGGAGAATATGATGGTCTATAGTATCAAAGGCAGCGCTCAGGTCAAGTAAAACAAGAATAGAAATACAGCCACAGTCCAGAGAGAGGAACAAGTCATTCATTACTAGGGCAAGGGCGGTCTCGGTGCTATGGTGCTTCCTAAACCCAGATTGAAACCTCTCATACACATTATAAGTATGTAAAAATGAAGAAAGCTGTTGCGCTACACATTTCTCAAGAATCTTTGATAAAAATGAGAGGTTTGAAATGGGTCTATAAAAACCAAATTTGGTTTCTTAAGTAGTGGCTTGATTTTTGCCAATTTAAAGGATGTAGGAACATGGCCTGATAGCAATGATGAGTTAATTAAATGAAGAATTGGTTTGATGAGCATAGGCAATATCTCCTTCAATAACTTTGTGGGTATGGGGTCTAGAAGACAGGTGGATGATTTTGAAGAAGAAACTAACTGAATTAGTTCGCTCTCAAGTATTGGAGTAAACGATTCAAGACGTTCAGTGTGTCTAGGAGGCAATTCTATATCGTCAAAACCATGGTCACTAACTTGTGTGATATTTTCCCTAATTTCAATAATTTTACCACTAAAGAAATTCAAGAAATCATTACTACTACATGAGACTGGAATTTGAGGGTTAGTTGTTGCATGATTATTAGTTAGTTCAGCAACTGTTCTGAATAGAAATCGGGGATTGGTCTTATTTTCTTGTATAAGCTTTGAAAAGTAAGAGGACCTAGCATTGGAGAGAGCATGCTTATAGGCACTAAGACTCTCTTTCCAGGCCAAGTGGAATACCTGCTGTTTAGTAGAACGCCATTTGCGTTCAAGCTGCCGAGACTTTTGTTTAAGAGCCCGCGTGTGGTCGGTGCACCAAGGGGCAAGCCTCTTCTCAATTACTTTTTTGCTTTTTAACGGAGCAACTACTTCAAGGGTTTTGCGTAGAGCAGTAGCTAATTCCTCTGCCAGATCATTGGTTGACAGGGAGCTGGATGAAGTGTCTAAATCAAGGTAATCAGGTAGCACATGAATAAAGTTTCCAGTAGTGGAGGTAGTTATAGTGCGACCTGTATACGTTCTGAGTTCAGATTCTACAGAATGGGCTAATTTTAACTGCAGAGTAATGAGGAAATGGTCAGACAAAATAGGATTATGCGAGTGAATTTTAACATTAACAATGTCAATACCAAGACTTAAGACCAGGTCTAAAGTATGACTATGATAATGCGTGGGGCCAAAAACATTTTGAATGAAACCAATTGATTCCAAAATGATTGTAAATGCTGAGGTAAAAGGATCATCTGTATTTTCAAAATGCAGGTTAAAATCACCCAATATTAACACTTTGTCATGACTTACAGCTAAATGAGAAAGAAAATCTGCAAATTCATGAATAAAGCCAGCATATGGGCCAGGAGGTCTATAGACAGTTACAAGTAAAATAGGCTGAGAGGAGGGGCGGTTTCTACCAACCACTGCTGGCTGAGTGTTCATAACTAACACTTCAAATGAATCATTTAGGACATTTGCCCAGATTATAGACGGGTCCAGGGTCATGCTGCCCCTCGGGAGTGTCATGGTCTCCTTTGATCTTAAATGAGCCATGATTATTTTGCAGCTCCACAAGGTCAGCTCGGCCCTGGACAATCCTGCCCCAAAAGCATAGTCCCTCAGGGCTTGATATACATATGGGGGGTCCCAGCTATACGGTATGGTGAGGTCCAGCGCACACAGGCCCATCGTCCTCAGGAAGGGAGTGGCATAGTACCTAGCAAAGGTACCAGAGGCCTTCTCAACCTTCCGAGTATTCTGGACCAGTGTGGCCAGACCCTGCACCAAAATGATGTTTACGATATCTGGAACCCCCCTGCCCCCATTCCGCTCTTCCTTGAGGAGGGTAGCTCATATCAATTTTTCCATGGTGCTCCCCCAGACAAAGCGAAAGGCCATTCTAGTAATGATTTTACTAGTGGCCTTGTCTGGGGAAAACACCCTCCCCAAGTAGAGGAAAATGGGAAGGACTATTGCCTTCAGGACCAGGATCTTACCCATCTTGTTCACAACCACCCTCCCCGAGGTGTCAGTCAAACACATTTTGGTCTAGCGCAGGAGGGAGCTAGGAAAATTTAATCTCTAGCACCCTCTCCAAGCACACATGACTTACCCTGTCGAAGGCCTTCTCCTGGTCTAGGCTGAGAAGGCCTAAGGGGGACCTTCGCTCCCCGGAGTGGATTA
The DNA here is from genome assembly GCA_029718625.1 of Synaphobranchus kaupii. Classification (NCBI taxonomy): domain Eukaryota; kingdom Metazoa; phylum Chordata; class Actinopteri; order Anguilliformes; family Synaphobranchidae; genus Synaphobranchus; species Synaphobranchus kaupii. The sequence continues at coordinate 13,108,949 of CM056377.1, read as the reverse complement.
TGACATCCCTCACGAGGAGCAGGTTGTCATTTATGGACCTACCTGGAATACTGCACGTTTGATCGGGGCCGACCACCGATGTTATCAGGTGTTGGAACCTCCTCATCAGCGCCTTCACCATGATCTTGTAATCAGCTGAGAGGAGGTTAATCGGCCGCCAGTACCGGAGGCCCTTCAGGTCCCCCTTTTTGGGGACAAGAGCAACCGCACTCTGCCTCAGTGAGGCCCCCAACCGCCCCTCCCTGTACGCCGCCCTGATAACTTCCGCCACGTCCTCCTTCAGGAGATCCCAGAAGGCCTGATAGAATTCGGTCGGGATCCCGTCAGGACCAGGAGCTTTGTGCTGATTGAGGGAGCGCACGGCCCGGGTGAGGTCCTCGGTGCTCAACTCTGGCTCCATGCTCTCGTCCCCCAGGCGTCTGTCCAGGCAGCCCAGAAAGGTATCCATGAGAGCCCCGTCTGCGGGCCTTATGCTGTACAGACCCGCATAGAACTCCCTGGCCACCTCCTGGACCTCCGCCTCTTCAGACACCACCACCCTGTTATAAAGGGAAGAGATGTTATTACTTTTTGACCGTGCCCTGCAGAAGAAGTACCTCGTGCACTTCTCATCCTCCTCAAGGCCCTGGAGTTTGGAGCGGAAGGTGTATTTTTTCCACTCCTCCCGATAGATAGATTCTTCTGAAGAAAATTAGCCTTTATCTCGTGAGACTGAACACGCTGATTGCTGTAACTTTGGAATGGCCGCAGACACACACACACGGTTTTGTGAATTAATAATTTCAACGTGGCAGCTGAGAAAACATTTGTTCACAAACTTCCAGAAAAAGGAGAGAGTAAACACTGAAGACTTGTGTGAGGAATCAATATGTTCCTGCTCGACCACTTCGCTCTTCTACAGCAGGGTGACTCGCACTTCCCCCCCTCCGTGTCAACGGCTCTCGCTCGTCCCGACTGCGGAGTTTTTCCACCTTAGCTCCTCAGTGGTGGAATGAACTTCCCATTCCCCTACGTTCTACTCGAACCCTGCCTGCATTCCGTCGAGGCCTGAAGACACACCTCTTCAGACTCCACCTTGACTGATATTCTAACCTAGGAATATCAGTTCCCTGTGTTTACTAGTTCCCTGTGTTTTCCTGTCTGTCTGTTATAGTTTATAATAGTATTTAGAATAGAAGTGTAGTATAGCTGATTTACCCACAGCTTACTGTGAACTACAGTCAACGTTCATTACTAGGGATAGCTGCTACATTATGGGAAGGATGTGCTTTGTCTTGTCTGTTCTGTAGTGATCTTGATGATGTCTCTGTATGCACTTACTGTACGTCACTTTGGATAAAAGCGTCTGCTAAATAAATGAATGTAATGTAATGTAATGTAATCGCACCAACACACCCGGCGCAGACATGGTTTAACAGCACAGCGAAAGGTAGTGAATCAACATGTTCAGCTGCAGTACTAAACTGAGATTGAACTATGGACTCTGTCCCAAAGCCACAAAGCTGGACTTGGATACAAAGCCATACTTGGTCACTCTACCATCATATATTTGTAAAAGCATTAAGTCACAGTTCTTTTAATCTGAGCTCTTAATCCATAATTCAAGTCCAGGTACCAGATACCAGGTATCTAGATAGGAAGGCTCTCCACTTCCTGGCTCCTTGAACAACCCTAAAGGCAGCAGTGTAGTGTAATGGTACTGGAATAACCCTAAAGGCAGCAGTGTAGTGTAATGGTACTGGAATAACCCTAAAGGCAGCAGTGTAGTGTAATGGTACTGGAATAACCCTAAAGGCAGCAGCGTAGTGTAATGGTACTGGAATAACCTTAAAGGCAGCAGTGTAGTGTAATGGTACTGGAATAACCCTAAAGGCAGCAGTGTAGTGTAATGGTACTGGAATAACCCTAAAGGCAGCAGTGTAGTGTAATGGTACTGGAATAACCCTAAAGGCAGCAGTGTAGTGTAATGGTACTGGAATAACCCTAAAGGCAGCAGTGTAGTGTAATGGTACTGGAATAACCCTAAAGGCAGCAGTGTAGTGTAATGGTACTGGAATAACCCTACAGGCAGCAGTGTAGTGTAATGGTACTGGAATAACCCTAAAGGCAGCAGTGTAGTGTAATGGTACTGGAATAACCCTACAGGCAGCAGTGTAGTGTAATGGTACTGGAATAACCCTAAAGGCAGCAGTGTAGTGTAATGGTACTGGAATAACCCTAAAGGCAGCAGTGTAGTGTAATGGTACAGGAATAACCCTAAAGGCAGCAGTGTAGTGTAATGGTACTGGAATAACCCTACAGGCAGCAGTGTAGTGTAATGGTACTGGAATAACCCTAAAGGCAGCAGTGTAGTGTAATGGTACTGGAATAACCATAAAGGCAGCAGTATATTGTAATGGTACTAGAATAACCCTAAAGGCAGCAGTGTAGTGTAATGGTACTGGAATAACCCTAAAGGCAGCAGTGTAGTGTTATGGTACTGGAATAACCCTAAAGGTAGCAGTGTAGTGTAATGGTACTGGAATAAACCCTAAAGGCAGCAGTGTAGTGTAATGGTACTGAAATAACCCTAAAGGCAGCAGTGTAGTGTAATGGTACTGGAATAACCCTAAAGGCAGCAGTGTAGTGTAATGGTACTGGAATAACCCTACAGGCAGCAGTGTAGTGTAATGGTACTGGAATAACCCTAAAGGCAGCAGTGTAGTGTAATGGTACTGGAATAACACTAAAGGCAGCAGTGTAGTGTAATGGTACTGGAATAACCCTAAAGGCAGCAGTGTAGTGTAATGGTACTGGAATAACCCTAAAGGCAGCAGTGTAGTGTAATGGTACTGGAATAACCCTAAAGGCAGCAGTGTAGTGTAATGGTACTGGAATAACCTTAAAGGCAGCAGTGTAGTGTAATGGTACTGGAATAACCCTAAAGGCAGCAGTGTAGTGTAATGGTACTGGAATAACCCTACAGGCAGCAGTGTAGTGTAATCGTACTGGAATAACCCTACAGGCAGCAGTGTAGTGTAATGGTACTGGAATAACCCTAAAGGCAGCAGTGTAGTGTAATGGTACTGGAATAACCCTAAAGGCAGCAGTGTAGTGTAATGGTACTGGAATAACCTTAAAGGCAGCAGTGTAGTGTAATGGTACTGGAATAACCCTAAAGGCAGCAGTGTAGTGTAATGGTACTGGAATAACCCTACAGGCAGCAGTGTAGTGTAATCGTACTGGAATAACCCTAAAGGCAGCAGTGTAGTGTAATGGTACTGGAATAACCCTACAGGCAGCAGTGTAGTGTAATGGTACTGGAATAACCCTACAGGCAGCAGTGTAGTGTAATGGTACTGGAATAACCCTGAAGGCAGCAGTGTAGTGTAATGGTACTGGAATAACCCTGAAGGCAGCAGTGTAGTGTAATGGTACTGGAATAACCCTACAGGCAGCAGTGTAGTGTAATCGTACTGGAATAACCCTAAAGGCAGCAGTGTAGTGTAATGGTACTGGAATAACCCTACAGGCAGCAGTGTAGTGTAAAGGTACTGGAATAACCCTACAGGCAGCAGTGTAGTGTAATGGTACTGGAATAACCCTGAAGGCAGCAGTGTAGTGTAATGGTACTGGAATAACCCTGAAGGCAGCAGTGTAGTGTAATGGTACTGTGGAACTGGGTTTGTGTCTCAGACTCAAGCCCCAGCCAGAGCACTGCTGGTGTACCCTCGAGTAATGCACTAAACCTCAACTGCTTCACTAAAAATAGTCAGCTGTATGGCTTGTATGCAAAAAATATACAGTCTTAAGCTCTGGGAAAGGGCATGTGCTGAACGCTGAAGTGGACAGTAAATGTAAATGTAAAATACTCTGTTCATTGAAATGTAAATGAATAATTCAGGAAACCATACTGGAAGTGTGCAGTTGTTTTTAACTATGGCTCTGGTTTGATTGTGTGTCATTGATGTCTGTCATTGCATGACCATTTAAATTTATTTCATTTATTTATTGCGCTGTACTCTTGGCCAGGTCTCCTTTGTAAAAGATATTCCAGCATTTAATCTAGAAAGTGTATAGAATATACTAATAGAATAACCTAAGTGTATGTAAACTTCCGACTTCAACTGTATATCAAGTCATACTGTATGTTCTCTAAACAGAATGTTCTTACATTCTCATGTTGTTAAACACACCCAAACACACACACACACCAGGCAAAACATACACAAGCATGCTTGCATGCACACACATATGCACGTATGCACATACACACACACAGACATACGGACACACGCAAGCACGCAAACACACATGCACGCACACACGCACACACGCAAGCCGCAAGCATGCACGCACACAGGTCAGGGTTTGTTCCCCATTATATAGACAAAATGTGTACTATGACAAGTATTACTACTTATTTGCTTTGCATGTTTGCCAAGCCAGAGAGAATTACACAGCTTACATTTAACACCTCATCGATTTATACAGCTGGAGGCTTATCAAAACAATTAGAGGTTATGCAACTTGTTCAAGGGTTACAACCGCAGTGCCACACCTGGGAATAAAACTTGCAAACCCTATGGGGATTGTGTCCAGTCCCTTTATGATTTTGCTCTGTATTTACAGCTCATTGCTGTTAAAACTCCCACCTTTCATTTGGATTCTGTCAGGAATACAGAGAGGCACGTCAGCAGGGCTGCGCAGAGCACCGATTCCAGCTCACACAGCTCACGCTGCGCACAGAGAATACACACCCCCTGCCGTGGCTCAGATTGACAGTGCATGCCTTAAAGTGAATTCAATCCAAACATTGCACACATGCAATATCAAAAGAAATATTAAAATCTGCTTTATGTCTTTAAGCTCAATGACTGGGTCAGGAAGTATAACTTTTAGCACAGTGCTGCGGGAAGCTTACCATACTCTCGCCCAAAGGTACTTTACGGTTTTAGAGCACAGCCAAGCTAGGCTTTCTTAAGCTCAAAGCCCCTGAATACGCATTGGTCCTGTGCTTGCCTGACTGTGCGATATAGCGGTCCACATGTGTCTATGCTAGCATCGTCGTGTGCCAAATGAAAATCATAACGTCTGTGCTAGCCTGCATCAAACTGCAGCCCTCCCATGCCTGTACTAGCCTGACTGCGCCATTCGCCATCACAGATAATTGAGCATTACTGTCAATGTGCAATGTACATTCCTGATCAGGGAATAGTGGGGTGGCAGTTAGTATAAAGGGTAAGGGTTCGACTCCCAGGTAGGCCACTGCCGTTGTACTCTCGAGCAAGGTACTTAACCTGCATTGCTTCAGTATATATCCAAGTGTATAAATGGATACCATGATACCACAGATATCAGTGACTGCCAATGTCCAATCATTACAATCACAATGTATGGGCCTGCAAGGCTAGCAGCGGTGGAAGAGGAGCAGAGAAACCTGCTCACCCTCCTTCTATAGCCATCAGCCCTCCCTGTTGCCTCTCAATGCCTGGGAGGCCTTCAGGACCGTGAACAGCGTTGGACTCGCCTACAGGCAAGCAAAGCTAATTGGTAATTAGCGCAGCTGCTGCTCGTTGCTATCGTCAGGCTTTCGTCAGCTTTTACCAGGAGGGGAGCTTCACGGACGCAGCCCCGCCCCAACACACGCACAATTTCCCAGGTGGTCCAAGACCTGCCTTGACTCTCTAAGCTCCCCTTGTGTGTGTGTGTGTGTGTGTGTGGGGGGGGGGGGGGGGTCTCTTTCAATGTATTAATTTCATTTTCTTGTTTTCTGATTTGCTCAAGCACTGGGACTCAATACGTATTGTCCGATCCCCATCCCGACACGGTGGTCACACCGGCACTGACAATCATCTATGCCACAATTTCCTCATAATCAACCAATCAGGTTAGGATGTGGATTTACAGTCCCTGTGTGCTACACAGCATCAGGATCAGGCGTGCACACCACCAGCACACGCATGTGCTGTTCCACACTGTGGGGAAAACGTGGCGAGGGGCTCCCAACTTTAACTGGATCAGCAGCCAGGAGCATTACTCTGCCAGGCACATCTTCAGGGTGCATTTATGCATCTTAAAGCCCAGATTAGACCCTGACTGCGGTCTGGTGGACTGCAGACAGGAGGAGTCCACTGGGGTGGTGCAAAATTGACCATAGTGTTGGCCATGAATGGATGGTTTAATTATACAGGATGCTTGTGTTATCGTCAGGCAATAGCAACTCCTTACGTGGAGGGGCGCCTATGATTTGCTACGCAGCAGTTCTGCCAGCAGACTGGAAAAGAAGTGATTGGCTGGCTGCAATGACGGGAGTGGCTTACAGTGGCAAAGTGGCATAACAAACTGGGGGTGAAATATACAGGTGTGGCAGGATAAAATTGATAATGTGACATTGTACATTATCTCCTCTATTACAGGACTCATATGTGGTTTGCTCTGGAGCAGGGGAGGGCAATTCCGGTCCTGGAGGGCTGCTGCGTATACAGGTTTTTATTTCTACCAATTACCCTGGCTAAATGAGCTACCTGGCTGTACACACCAACACTGGTTCACTCATAGATTAGAACACAATAAAATGTTTCATATAGGGACACAAGAACAGTCTTCAGCTCTCGTACATGCACTTATTAATACATTTTATTTATATAGCGCCTTTCAGAACCCAAGGTCGCTTACAGAGTTTGTGAGGGGGGGAACAGAAACACAAAAGACAACAAGACAAAAGGAGAGATGGTAACAAATGAGATGAAGGTGGAGTAACTGGCTGGTGGAACACACAAAATAAACAAAAAACAACTGGGACAGTAAATAAACATGTACAAAATTCACAGAAAATAACATGGTGGACGGGGTGAGAGGAGAAGAGAGAGAAGAAGAGGGGAGGCTGAGCAGATGGTTAGGGTGGGAGGAGAAACGGAGGAGGGTCATTTAGGGGTAGGGGAGGTTGTAGGCTTGGGAGAAAAGAAATGTTTTTAGCCGGGATTTGAAAATGGGGAGTGTGGGTGAGTCTCTGACGGTTTGTGGGAGTGAGTTCCAGAGTCGGGGTGCAGTCCTGGAAAAGGCTCGATCGCCAAAGGTTTTGAGTTTGGAAAATGGTATGAAGAGGGTGGTGGTGGCGGAAGAGCGGAGGGTTCGGGTGGGGCGGAGGGGCAGGAGGAGGTCAGTCAGGTAGGGGGGGGGCAAGGCTGTGGAGGGCTTTAAAGGTGAGGAGGAGAACTTTAAAGATAATGCGCTCTTTGATGGGGAGCCAGTGAAGAGATTGGAGTACAGGGGTGATGTGTTCACGGGACCGGGTGTGAGTGAGTAGACGGGCAGCGGAGTTCTGGACCATTTGGAGTCTATGGAGGGAGTGGGAGGTGATACCAGTAAGAAGGGAGTTGCAATAATCAAGGCGGGAGGAGATAAAGGCGTGAATGAGGTTTTCAGCAGCAGAGGGGGAGAGGCAGTGTCTGATTCTGGCAATATTGCGGAGGTGGAAGTATGAGGTCTTGATGACAGAGCTGACATGGGGGACAAAGGAGAGGGTGGGGTCAAGGATGAAACCAAGGTTGCGTGCCAGGGGGGAGGGAGTGATGGTTGAGTCATCGATGGTGAGTGAGATGGGGCCGGTCTTTGAAAGTGTGGATTTGGTGCCAATGAGTAGGAGTTCAGTTTTGTCACTGTTGAGTTTGAGGAAATTATGGGTCAGCCAGGTTTTAATTGTGGAGATGCAGGTATTAATGTGGGTGAGGGGTGGGTTCTGAGTGGATTTTGTGCTAATGTAAATCTGAGTGTCGTCGGCGTAGCAGTGGAAGTCCATGTTAAATTTGCGGATGATGTGACCAAGGGGAAATAGGTAACAGATGAAGAGCAGGGGCCCGAGGACCGAGCCCTGGGGGACCCCCTGCGTGACAGGGGAAAGGGAGGAGGTGTGACCGGAGAGAGAGATGAATTGTTGTCTGCCAGAGAGGTATGAGGTGAACCAGTCAAGTGCGGTGCCCCCAGCTGCCCCAGCCTTTGAAGGAGGATGGAGTGGTCCACAGTGTCAAAAGCGGCACTAAGGTCCAGCAGCAGCAGGATGTTAAGGGCACCTGAATCAGCAGAGGTGAGGAGATCATTGGTGACTTTGACAAGAGCAGTTTCAGTGCTATGGAGGGGGCGGAAACCAGACTGAAGGGGTTCATAGAGATTGTAGGACTGAAGATGGGAGTGAAGTTGGGCGGCGACAATTCGTTCTAGGGTTTTGGACAGGAATGGTAGGTTGGAGATGGGGCGGTAGTTGGTGAGGATGGTTGGGTCGAGGGAGGGCTTTTTAAGGATGGGAGTGACAGCGGCCAGTTTATAGGCCGAGGGAACATGACCGAGTGCTAGGGACTGATTAAAAAGGGTGGTGAGGTGGGGGATGAGGACGGGGAGGCAGGTCTTAGTTAGGGTAGTGGGGAGAGGGTCGAGGGAGCAGGTGGTGGTCTTGGAGACGGTGATGATGTCAGAGATGAGGGAGGAATCAACAGGGGAAAAGGCAGTGAGGGGGGGGGGTAGGTGGGCGATCAGGGAGGGGGAGGGTGAAAGTCGGGGGAGGGGGGGTGAAGGAGTTAGTGATGGAGGCAGTCAGGGAGGTATTTATTTGGGAGATTTTATTATTGAAGGAGTGGAGAAAGGAGTTGCAGAGGTCAGTGGAGGAGGGTGGGTTATTGTCGGGGGGCTGGAGTAGTGTCTTAACAGTGGAAAAGAGGATCCGGGGGTTGCGATTTGTGCTGTTGATGAGAGTGGAGTAGTGAGCAGATTTGGCAGCAAGGAGAGCATCGCGGTAGGAGGAGATGTGCTGTTTGTAAGCTTCAGCGTGGACGGTAAGGTGGGTTTTTTTATAGAGTCGCTCCAGCTGCCGACCGGTTTGCTTCATAGTGCGAAGTTCGGAAGTGTACCAGGGGGAGGAGGTGGTGAAAGAAACAGTGATGGTTTTCCAGGGGGCCATGGAGTTGAGGGAATCAGAGAGGATGGAGTCAAGTAAGATGGCATAGTCGTCAGGTGAAGAGGGGGGGGGCCGAGTCAGGGGGGAGGGCAGAGGAAATGAGCTGGGAAAGAGTTAGTGGGTTGACAAACTTAATATTACGGAAGGAGATTGAACGTTTTGTGGAGTGATGGGGTGAGGGGAGAGGGGCAGAGAAAAGGATACAATGGTGGTCAGAGAGTGGGAAGGGGAGAGGGCGGAGGTTGGATAGGGGAAGGGAGGAGGAGCAAACAAGGTCAAGGGTGTGGCCTTTGGCATGGGTGGGGAAGTTGATGTGCTGGGTGAGGTGAAAACAGTCAAGGAGGGAGAGAAAGTCAGGAGTGAGGGGAGAGTTTGGAAGGTCAACGTGGATGTTGAAGTCGCCAGTGAGCAGGAGGCGGTTGGAGAGAGAAGAGGCGATGGTGAGGAGTTGAGAGAGTTCAGAGAGAAAAGAGGGGTGTGTCTTCGGGGGGCGGTAAAGTAGTATTGCAGTGATGGAGTTGGGGAGGGAGAGAGCAAGATATTCAAAGGTTGACATGGGTGGGAGGTTGAGGTCCAGTTCAGTAACAGATAGGGATTGTTTATGGAGAACAGCAATGCCCCCCCCCTCGGCCAGAGGAGCGGGGCTTGGCAATGTAGCTGTAGTTGGTGGGGGTGGCCTGGTTGAGTGCGTAGTAGTCGGAGGGTTGTTGCCAGGTTTCGGTGAGGAGGAGGAAGTCAATGTTATTGTCCAGTATTAGTTCAGAAATTACAGGTGATTTGTTGGTGAGAGAACGAGTGTTCAGCAGTGCAAAGGAGATGGATAGAGGGGCTGGGGGGGGGGAACGAAGGTTGCTAAGGTTAGAGGTGCGATGCGTGGTGTTGACGTGGGGGCGGGAATTAGTCCAGAGTGAGGGGATGTTTGTGCCTTTAGGATAGTGTAGAGTCCGGTGTCGGTTGTGGCCAGAGCCTCGGTGGATGTAGCGGCGGCGGCTGAGGATGCCAGCATTACTGGCAGCGGTAGCAGCAGCGGTAGTGAGGCGGTGGTTATTGTTCAGTGCATGAAGGTCTGAAGGGGCATAGGTGTGTCTAGGGGCAAAAATAGGACTTGGGGGGGTAGGTGAAAAAAGTGGTAATCCAGAGGAAAAAAACAGCAGTAGGAAGAGTGGAAATCCAAGTTGAGACATGAGTGTAGAGGGGAGTAATCCAGGGAATAGATTGGCAGTGAGTAGTAACTGATAGGCTACGAGTTGAGTAGCATTGAGCCAGAGGGGGGGGGTGATGTTGTTGCTGTTGTGCTGGAGTCCCTGAGACCCAACCCGCTGGGCATGGTTATTAAGAAATGTAGCTAAAATGTCAGATGGCATAAATGTTAAGGCTAATGAAGTAACTAGGCCAGAAGATGGCAAAAACCAGAAACAGATATGGTTCTCGTTCCCCACCTCTGCTCTGGATATAACCTGAATAATCTGCTTCAGATCTGCCAATAATTTGGACTCTGCAAATGGTGGCCAGCTGTGAGCATCTCAAAATCACTCTTGGGGTGTCTCGGTGGCGTAGCCTGTAGATCATCGTCCATGTGCTCATTGCGAGCCGTGATGTTGGCGGTTCGAATCTGGCCATGTGACCTTTGTCGCATATCATTCCCTCTCTCTTGCCCATCCGTCCAGTCTCTCTACACTGTGTGATCCAATAAAGCTGAAAAAGCCCTAAGGACTTTAAAAAAACACAAACCCTTAAAAAAACACAAAGGCTTTCAGCTAAAAACTCATGATACAACATGTAGTAATTTACATGAACTGTTAGGCTCTGGGACCCTTAGTGGATTGCTTTTGCCTGAATTACGCATTCTTGGTGAAGAGCTGAAGTGCGCATTCTTTCTAGCACATTCTATTCACTTTTTTAGTCTCTTCCTGGCCTGAATGATTCACGTATAGGCAATGCTCCCAGCTCTGTCCCAAACCCTGGGACTCCTTCAGGACCACGGACAGCAACTAACTCACCTCCAGCCCTCACCCATCCGCTAATGTGCCATCCATAAACTGCCAGGTTTATGTCTTATGTGAAAGGCTAGATGTTTTAATAAAAGGAACTATTCTGTCTGTCAGACTCATTCCTGGCTGCCTTGGCAAGGAGACAAAATCAAGTTGGGACTGGTAAAAGATCAATCAGGATTATAACGTTTTGTGTGTGTGTGTCTGTGTGTGTGGATGTTTTTATTTGTGTGCTTATAAATTCAGCATGAATCTTCCCTTCCCATGCCAAAAACACACACACATGCATATAACAAGCGCACTCACACATGCATGCATACAACAAGCACACTCACACATGCATGCACATAAGCGCACTTACACACACATGCATATAACAAGTGCACTCACACATACATGCATATAACAAGCGCACTCACACATGCATGCACATAAGCGCACTTACACATGCATGCACATAACAAGCGCACTTACACATGCATGCACATAACAAGCGCACTTACACATGCATGCATATAACAAGCGCACTCACACATGCATGCACACTAATGGCACAAACACATGACTGTGTCTCAAACGGGGAAAATGCTGCCTTCAAAGGCAGCATTTGAAGGCAGGAAGGCATCGAGGCATGTCTCATTCAAAAGTTGCTGCTTTCTAAGGTGCCCTAGAAGGCAGCATTTGAAGGCAGCATCGCATGTATCCTTCTCCGGGTATGATATCCCATAAGTCTTTGCGATTACATCAGGGTTCTCATTTCCGTTAAATTAATGGTGGCTGAAAACAACAGTTTTTTTACAGTCTGAATATGCAGTAAACTCCATAATTTGTTGTAGTTATATTTAAAAATGCATTTAAATTATTTAACACACTGGAATAGTGTATCTGATGTTTTTAAGCCTCTGTGAGCTTTGCAGTAACTAGCCAGCTAACTTGCTAGCAAGCCGACAAACGAAGCGCAATTAACAAACGTAACCACTGATCTCATGTAACATCATCCTGCCTTCGAAGTATGTTCCAAATTCGTTGCCTTTTGAGGTACCTTCAGAGGGAGCAAGACCACAAGGCATAAAGGCAGCGAGGCAGCGAGGCAGGGAGGCAGCGAGGCAGGGAGGCAGCGAGGCAGCGAGGCAGCGAGGCAGCGAGGCAGCAAGGCAGCGAGGCAGCAAGGCAGCGAGGCAGCGAGACAGCGAGGCAGCAAGGCAGGGAGGCAGCGAGACAGGGAGGCAGGGAGGCAGGGAGGCAGTGAGACAGCGAGACAGGGAGGCAGGGAGGCAGGGAGGCAGTGAGACAGGGAGGCAGGGAGGCAGGGAGGCAGGGAGGCAGCAAGGCAGCGAGCTTCAGTGTGAGACACAGCCATAGCCTCCTACACACACACAAACCCAGAATAAAAATGTTCTCTTAAACATTAAGACTTTACTGAAGAATTGTGATAGGGGAAGAGAGCCCAGGCAGCTTTAAATGGCTAAACCCTGGCACATGCAAACACCACAAACAGACCTTCAAATGTTTTCAAATATAAGGATTTTGAAAGGTAGATTGACACTGAAAGAGTGGGAGAGCAGCACTTGTTTTTGTCAATAAGCAGTAATGCTTTAAATCCAAATGACTCGTTTATGTTGAAGTTCACCAGCACTAGCTCTGAAAATAATATCCTCTTAAGCAGACATTACAGTATGCATCTCTCTCCCTCATCACATGACACAGCTATGCTGATACTTCCATTCAAAGCAAGGTACTGTGAGTCAACTCAGAAGCGATACTATAACCTCTCTGCATTTGAATGGATCTCTATGGGAATTGGGGGGTGGGACTAGATTTAGCTTTAAATTACACTGGAACAGTGTGCAACACATGGTTGGCTAAATGGCTTTAAGTCATCAAGGGTCTGACGTATCAAACAAGCCTTAAACCATCACTCTGCTGCCAGAAATACAGTAGATATGGATGGATAACTTGAAGGGTTTCTTCTCCTGACTTATTTTTCCATAGAGTTCGATAGGAAAATTTGTCAGGAGAAACAACCCTTAAAGTGATCCATCCATATCTGCTGCATATCTGGCAGCAGAGTGATGGTTTGAGGCTCGTTTGATACCTCAGACCCTTGATAACTTACAGCCATTTAGCCAACCATGGGTTCCATACTATTCCCGTGTAATTTACAGCTTAATCTAGTCCCACCCCCCAATTCCCATAGAGATCCATTCAAATGCAGAGAGGTTATAGTATCACTTCTAAGAGTACCTGGAAATAAGATATCAGGAGTCTTTTGATATCATTTTATACAGAGTCATGATGGAATCACCTGTTTACCTGTGGAATACCTGTTTACCATAGAAGTTGTTTGAGAGAATGGCAAGAATGTGCAAAGCCGTTATCAAGGCAAAGGGTGGCTACTTTGAAGAATCTAAAATATGTCTTCTTTTTTTTTGTTTAACACTTTTTTGGTCTTTGCATAATTAAATTTGTGTTATCTCATAGTTTTGATGTCTTTACTATTCCAAAATGTGGAAAACATAATGGAAAAAAACCTTCTATGAGTAGGTGTGTCCAAACTTTTGACTGGTACTGTACGTATAGAAAAACTCCTGGCAGGACACAGCAGAGCAAAACGTGTGAAAGGGCAGGAAAGGGCGAGAGGGGTCAAGTATACGCTCTGTGCTGTTGACCTTCAGTGATTGGGCTTAAAGCCCTGCACCAGAAAGCACTCGTCCGCATCGTTTGCCTTCCAGCGCACAAAAGCCTGCTGGCCAGTTTAGAGTCGTCACGCAAAAGCTTGACGCAGCAGCGCACAGCACCTTGTGTAAAATGCCACTTCGACTCATCTAACTCACGTGAAAGGGATCTTCTAAGACATGTCACTCATCTAATCAAATCAAGTCAAGTTTTACTCATATAGCATACTACTACGTGAATAATTTGTCACAATAAGCTTTACAGTTCACCCGGGCCCAAACCCACCACAAAGCAAGCCAAGGGACATGGTGGACAGGGAAAGCTCTCTGGATGGCACACAGGAAGAAACCTTATGAGGAACCAGACTCAAGAGGTAGAGGGTGTGAGTTCAGAGAGACAAGACATGGTCAGGTCAATTTTCAGTCCGTCTGATCAGTTCAAAACATCTGGAGACGCTGAGAAATTGCTGCTACATAACGCCGGTGGTAGGTCGCCACGCCTTCCCCAAGGCGTGGCCCCTTGTGCTCCTGACCATAACTCCATCGCTAAACAGGGCCGCTGTGCGCGACAAGGCCAATGCTTTTACCGCTGCACCACTGCGTCGCGAAAGGACACTTCTAGAACAAGGCATTCACATGGAAGCACTTTGTGATACGTGTTGTACACTGTTCCTCCTCCTCTTATGTTAGTTATGGGGAGTCGCCTACAGCCTGTCCCGGCCAATCTATATAATAATAATAATAATAATTAATATTATTATATGTCAACACAAAAAAAAGAGATATAATTGAAAGATATTTTAGAGTGAGATACAATGGAGAGCAAACTAAGTAAGACTGAAATAGTGCAAGGAGTCTAAATGAATGACAGAGCAATATTGTGTAATGCTGAAGCAATAAAATGCAACAACTCCCATTCTGAATAAGGATGACATCATCAACAATAGAGCAATGCCAGGTGGTGCAGGTGGCTGATGTATGGCACAGAAATAGTTTTGGGGACTCCTGGAACCGTGTGTACGCTCCAACACCTGAATAAACAAGTTGAACTAATCATGGTCCCCAATTAGGACCTTCAATAGTTAAATGAGGCTTTCCACAAGCTATCTGCCTGTATGTGTATACATTAAACACCATACTAGGCCGTACAGCTAGCAAACATTGGTTAGCCAGAAAACTATGAATTCAGGTAGATTCAAGTGATCAGAAACTCCAAGGTGTCCATACTCAAAGGAAGAATGATTTGCGTGTTGGACAGAGAGTATGGATATAGTAGGGACTTGATGCACATGATGGTAGCAGGAACAGCCGACTTTGCCATTATTGTAATATTCAGGAACTGAACCACAAACTTTCACTGAGATGCACGGACGAAACTAAGATACCGATTCATTAATTGACTGAGGACAGTTATGGCTAACTCACGATGCAGTTGCATGTTTAAGCAGGCATGTCTCAGGAAACATTATTTTAATTCTCAAACTTTTGTGAAACTGCAAGCTTTCAGTGTAATACACTGTGTGGTACTGTAGTGTACCATCAGCAAGAACATTCCAGGAGAAACTGATAGTGGCAGTTAAAAAATAAACTGTTGTTGGGTCGGTACTGTCAAATTAACTTTTGACAGTTTTTGTTTAGCTGTTTTTTTAAATGTCTTTCATCTTGATTAATTAAAAATCCATTTTGAATTTTATTTATTTTGACATAAAGGAAGTAAAACCCCAAAATTGCCTCAGGCAGCCCGGCAGTCATTCTTCAAAGGAACCCCAAACTTTGGCTCCCATTAAGCAGCTCTGCCAACTGTTCACAGTGTGCTGGGAAGGACAGGGGAAAAAATCTCACAAAGACAAAGAATCAAAGAGGAATAAGGAAACTTAAAAGGTCATTATGTCAAACACATATTGTGTCATTATTACATTACATTACAGTCATTTAGCAGACACTTTTATCCAGAGCGACATACAATAAGTTATGACCAGAGAGGATGACAAATGAAGTAAAATTATATAAATTTAGTGTACAGTTGGTCAGCCGTTACACAAGTGTGTGAAATTAAATATTAACCACATGAACATGTATGCGTGGATAACTTTACAAAATACTCTAGTACTAACAACTAACTTCGTAAAGAAGAAGTTAGTTGTTCATACAAAGTTTTACTTAAATAAAATGAACAAAAGAAAGAGGGAATGAGTGAAAGTAAGTGCTGTAATTGTACACTTCAGGTCCAAGGCTGCTATGAAGAAAATCAATTGGAAGAAGATGATTTAAACTAGTCAGAAGTTAAAAGCGTGGAGGTCAGGAACTGTCTACAGCCCACGCCTGAAGACTCAGCGACTTCTGACTCATGAGACCCCCGCCTCTCTACTGAGTCCTGGAATCTTTAGAAGGTCATCTGACCTGCCTTTATTTATCATGTACTCCCATATGCCATGCAACAACACTGGGGTTATCAGTTTATACACAGAATGCAAAAACTGCAGATTTACAGGATTTTTAAAGGCAGCAAAATAATTTATGTTACCCTGAATGCTTTGGAAACATTTGGAAACCTTTATTATTTTTCAAGAGAGATGGTTTCTACATTGAGCAGGAACAAACAAACTTTTCTTCATCACCTTGACCCCCCCTCACGAACAGACATACCACACAAACTTTATATTATAGGTACTGTTATTATTATTATTTTTTTTATTATTTCTCATATTTTATCAGGTGAGTCCCATTGAGATATCCATATCTTTTTCAAGGGAGCCCTGACCAAGAGAAGCAACCAGCAGACAGATTACAACATCAAGCACCACAGACAAAGCAACACCAATAAAACCACTAATTATACACGTACATAGTTCAGATAAAACTAGTTTCCAACTTAAAATCATCCAAAGGAATGAAGTAGTCCAGCTTAATGTGTCTGAAGCTGGTTCCAAGACTATAGGGCATAATAACTAAAAGCCAAATTCTGTGGACGGGCGAGACTCAGTAAAAAAAAAAAAGAAGCTTTGTGAACGTATAGGTTGTAAGAACTCGTGTTCCATTTAAAAAGGCAATTCAGATAATTAGGGAATTGCCCAATAATGGCTTTATAAATAAAAATGTACCAATATACCCTCTCCTTGCCCTTCTAGGTCCTGTACCTCTAAAATCTAGCCCATCCCTACAATAAAACTGAACTACCATCACCCTGAACCCACACACCAAAGCTGCACCTCAAACCAATTTCGTAAATTTAACTTCAACCAAATAATATGACTGGACATGATGTGATGCGCTATTCCAAAGATTTCTCATCTGACGCAAAAATTGCATGTGGTGAAAATATTTTGCAAAAATCCCTGAGAGATTGTGATGCGTGCGGCGGTCTGAGGGGTTGTGCTCTATCAAACTCCCCCTTTCTCTCTCTACCCCCTCTTAATGTGCCTCTCGTCTCCCTTTTCCCTCATGCACTCACCCGCACTCCCTCCTTTATTTCCTTCACCTCTCTCTCTCACTCACTCTCTCTCTCCAGCCAGTAAGGAAGCACAGAATCATCCCTGAGCGTTGCTTTACTCCACAAGCATACCATCAGACGGGCCACGCCGTGACGGGGACCAACTAAAGGCTGCGTGCTCCTACCGAATGCAGGGCACGAGGGGAGGAGGATAAGGGAACCTCGAGAACAGGTAATTAACTCATGAAACTGTAATGCAGATCTCCTGCATGCGCAACGTTTGCTAAGTGTTGTCACAAGATGCCTATGAAGATCTGGCATATGGCATTATTTTCGAGATTTTAGTGCAGCCCACTAGTGCATTCTGATGCATGACGGAAACTCGCGCACAATTACCAACAGACATACGACAGCGAATTTGCGTAATATTAATTTTCTACTCCATCATCGTTAATAAGTCTCACTAATTTGCTATAAGTCATAATACTAAGTGGATCTTACCCTGTATTGTGGTGTTTCTAATGTAGTCTGTGGTAATTGCACCGGTACTGACTGAAGATTGTTGATATGTCCCCGTCTTCTTATGCCGTTAATGTGCACGCGATGAACAGTTTTCCTCTGAAAGTGCCTCTCTGTTGTACAGGTTTATTTGAATATATAAAATGTATTGCCTCTAGCTCTACATGCTTACTTGTTTTAAAAAGTGCATAACAAGTACAAAGTAAGACTGACATTTAGCACACAATCCAGAGTAATAAGTTAATTGCTCACGATGCAAAGAATGTATTTAAGAATGTAAGACAGTAAGTCACCGGCGACTTAGCTACTCACTGTTGAAGCACGTTTTTCAATGGTCTCCTGCCATATAAGATCACGTTCTGTGCCGTTTGAATGCATTGACAAGATAAGAGTTCGTAGGTTTACGCACTAATCGATGGAAAAATAATAGCCGTAAAGGGGTGTTTTTAGGAAAATATATGGTTCCAAGGTTTCACATAGTGTATACGTAATATCACGTTGATAACTTAATATGGTCCAACTTATGTTCATTTTAATTGATCACAAACGTCAACAAGTAGTCGGCCATTCATAGTCTTTTAACACGAACTGGTGTACGTTATTGTGCTGCTCTTGGTCTGAAATCTTGGAGAGGGACTTCTGGATGAAAAAGTAAGTCGGAAGGCATAAATTCTCCACTTTCCACCTGGTGCTTCCGGGGCATATATAGCAGATAAATAACCCTTGTGATCAAAAGAATAGCATTTACATTTTTTATTGTAGAATTGCAAACATGGAGCAGTAGGTGAAGTGGGAGTTTTTGTTCCCTTTACGCACGGCCGCACGCACGCGTAGCTACTAGACGTTTCAGAGTACAGACCGCCGCTAACCACGGCATTGGGACTGCATCGATTCATTTCGTTCATAATTACAATCTCAGCAACTACATAAATGTCTTTCCAATGCCACGAAACGGGAGTACCGTGGCATAAAAATAAAAAAATGGGCAATAAAACGCATCATGGACAAAACTTTTCGTTCGGCACTCCCTCACTACAGCAATTGTCCAGAAAACGTGCCACCAATCACGTAGAGTGTGTATGTTGCTGTAAGTAAATCATACCAGACCACAAAGGCAGAATTAGCGCGACAGACCGACCTGAAAATCATTAGGGAGCGAGGATATGTTCATATAGCTAGTAAGTGAAGTCGGAAAGATCTGCACTGAATCATTAAAGTATCGGTATAGTGCTTAACTTAAAAATAATAAAAATTAAAACGATGGATTATGTCACTTATTTATCATTAGCATGGATCATAACAGATACATGACCAAGTGCTTAAGATAATTTTGGAGGGGGAAGAGGCAGAAAGCGTGGACGTATCAACCAAGACCGCCACAAGTCTCTGCACTCGGCAGCAATCAGCACTGATGTTCCAACTTTGGTCCACACCCAAGAGTCTGCTACCCTCGTCTCTGCTGGACAATACGGATCCAATCACACCAGCTCACCTGTAATCTCCTCGAAATTATTTTCGCATCTTACAATAAATGATTAAAAATGACTTGCTTTTCGGGTGCATGAGCAGTTTTGTCTATGACCCTTTCCCCATTGTGCATCAATTTAGTAAATTAATATTATGGCAACTTAAGGAATTATTATTATTTTCTTATTAGGCTAATAATTATGAATTTCCCCGTCTAAAATACACGTGCCCGTTTTCATCCACAATGTTCTCTTAACGCTCCTAACGCTTCGTCACTGTGTTGTATAGGGTTTTTGTCATGTGAATCATGTCTTGGTTTACCGGGTAGAGTTTATTGTTCGCGTAAACGTAGTGACGCTCCAAGGGGATAATTTGATACAGCAGAGCGCTGTGTTATAATGACGAATCGGGCAGGAGATAATTAAGAAAAACCATTCAGAATAGAATACACTGAAATGCATGCACAAACAAACGCCCCAACAATCCTTCTCCGAGGAGTATCCTTTCTGACTCATCCCGCCCAGTTTTCCTCAATTCCATCTGTCCCACCTGATAATTCTGCAAAGTCACTGCAAAGAGTGACTCTGCTCAAAGACCTGGGAGGACTCAACCCCGTCATTATGTCCTGCGTGTGTCCTCTGTGCGTGTGAGTGTGAGAGAGATTGTGTGCATGCATGTGTGTGAGTGGGAGATGAGAAATGAGATGCATGAGGTACAATACACTCATTGTGTGTACACATACCTTAACCTAAAGTTGTTTATTGACATTTCTAAATGTAGCCTTAACAGAAACATTAATGCAATGCTATTCAGTAGGCTCACAACTACATGGATCACAACTACAACTTAACAGGCAGTTTAACTCGCAACAGGTGTACAAAACGTGTCGCTGACAGCACTGATCTATGTGGCTTGTAGTCCATGCCCCAGCATTCTATAAGTTTGTATGCTCTCGTTTAAAAATATGCCCTTCTATAAATACAAGGATCGCTCCATTTCCTTTTTATCCTCATCAATCGAGAAAAATATACCCTAACCCCTGGAATACTCTGCCTCCATAGTGAGGAGGGACGAGAGACCACATTCTGTCAAGGCCTACAGCCAAGCTATAAATTACACATTTGGTTATTAAGGCCTAGAGCCAAGCTGTAAACCACTTCATATTTTCCCCTGACACCTTGCACTATTGAAACTCTTTACCTAACTTGGTTAAGACAGCTCAGACCTTGTGCTCCTTAATAAAAACAAGAAAAAAGGCTTACACGCACATGGTACCTTTTTCGTAAGCCGACAGCAGGGGAGAGCTATGAACGAGGAGTTTTGAGGGAGTGGAAACTGTGGGGGGGAAAGAAGTGAAACGAATAGGGCAAATGTGAGTGTGGAGGCTTGTGATGTCTGTGCCATTAAAACATTTCTCAGAAAGGTCTATTCCATGTGGTGCGGATGAGGATTCAGTCAGGCCTCAGCGGAGGATTCAGTCAGGACTCAGCGGAGGATTCAGTTAGGACTCAGCGGAGGATTCAGTCAGGACTTTGATTGGACTCCTGCCCTGGAGAACCTGCAAAAACAATTTAAGTAGCAAACAGAAACTGAGCAGAAGAGGGGGGTAGTTGCAACACAGACAGAACTACATTCCAAAAGGTTCTGAGTTTGCAAAGACAAGCTTTATGGTGCACATCTCCCTCGATTTCTTTCCATCTCACCATCTCACTCGTTCTCAACAGATGCCACAATGGTGTCATAGAATATCTTTAACACTGGTCTGCACACTCCGAAGGACCTCAGTCTCCTCAACAAATGAAGCCGACTTTGGCCCCTCTTATACAGGGCGTCAGTGTGGTCTGACCAGTCCAGTTTATTGTTGAGGTGAACACCCAGGTATTTGTATGAACGAACTATCTCAATATCCAGTCCCTGGATGTTCACCGATGTAGTCAGGGATGACTTCCTGCGGAAGTCGACAATCATCTCCTTCGTTTTACTGGCATTCAAGTGGAGATGGTTGAGTTCACACCAGTCAACAAAGTCCTTGATGACCCCCCTATATTCCCTTTCATTCCCCTCTGATACACACCCAACAATGGCTGTATCATCAGAAAACTTCTGTATATGGCAGTTACTTGTGTTGTATGTGAAGTCTGATGTGAACAGGGTGAACAGAAAAGGAGAGCGCACCGTCCCCTGTGGGACGCCCGTGCTGCTGGTCACCACATCAGACGCACAGTCATGCAGCCTTACATACTGTGGTCTGCTGGTGAGGTAGTTAATAATCCATGCAGTCAGGTGATGGTCAATTCCTGCTCCTTCAAGCTTTCTCCTGAGCAGTGATGGCTGTATTGTGTTGAATGCATCGGAGTCCAAAGAATAGTCACAGAACAGGCTGGGGTCGGAACCAGGAAGGCACAGCAGAGGCACAAAAACAGAATCCAAAATCAGGGTCGCGAGAACACATGCAGAAGTCAAAAAACCAGGGAGACGTAAAGAGGAACAAAAAGAAAACAAAACAAAGACAGAATACAAAAATAAAATAACAATAGGAGAAGGACTAGGGATAACAAAAACTCGGAAACAGATACTAAGAAAACTAACAGACAACTCTGAAGGTACTCGGAAAAAAATAGTATGAAACAAACCAACGGTGAGGAACTTGTGATGAAAGACTGAAATAACAGGGTTATATACACTGAGGGAGACAGACAAAATGGGGATCAGGTGTGCAGAGGCGGAGAAGGGAAATTGCTCACAGGTGAACACAATGAAATGATAAGGGAAGCTGATAATACAATAACGAGGGAGATACATAAGACGCGGACCAGACTAGCACATAACATAGACTATACATGAACTGGGTCGAAGAAGACCCGTGCACACAACGAGGTGGAGGAATGCAGAAATCAGATGCAGGTGAAGCGAGTAAGGAATCACAGTAAGATATTCAGAGATAGGACAGAAGAAACGAAAGACAGGTGCAGATGGAAACTGAGGTTGCATTAGTAAATTAGTAGGTTAGTAGAAACTCTAATTCCCTGACATTAGTAAATTAGTTGATTAGTATTATTTACAAGTTAGTCGTTAGTGTATTAGTAAGAAACCTAATTCTAAGCAGTTAGTAGTAATTAGTAGATTAGTATTGTAAACAAGGGTAATTAGTAAAGAAGTAAATGAGTGGAAATACAGCGAAACCCGAAATCAGCAAAGGCTCCTGAATAGTGTAACGAAGACTGGGGAGTGACAGTAATACAAACATGGAACAGTGAAACCATAAATGAAAATAAATGCAAGATAAGAAAAATGATAAAGAACCTAAACAAGAATAAACAAACAAGCTCACAATAAGAAACATAAATGTACAAACAAAAACAGAATGCAGAAACCTAACAATGACAGTATTAAATAATTTTGTTTGGGAATAAATAAAATAAATCCCATTGGTTTAATTAACCCCAGTTAGGTTCTAATTAATCCCACATGATTCCTAATTTTCCCTCTGGTTCTGAATCTTTTTACTCCAATTCAAGAGATAATTACAGCGAATTATATAAAAATGTCCAATATTCTGTTGGACATATCTTGCGTAGCATGTACAGTAAAATGATTCGCCATTTTTTAAGGTTTTGAAAAAGCCTATGTTTAGCTGAAAGCAACATCCTATGAGTACATAACATTCTTAATACATGCATTCATTTGCACATACTTGTTACAATAAAAATATGATAACTGACTGACAGCATAACAGCTTACAGTTCTACTACACGCATACTACACCTCTATTACAGCTATATAGCAATACTGTACTGTGTCTTCTGTGTTGCAGGACCCCTTCAAAAATGGGATGTGACATCTCAAGGGGTATATCCTGCTAATAATATACACATGCATAATATAGTGCAGCTGTTCGTAGCAATATTACTACTGTAAATAACAAGTTGTATGTACATAAGTGAGATTATTGTGAAAACAGTATCTTTGGCAGACCATGAGTGGAAGAGGGCAGAGTTGATGGAGATTTAGCTTCACAATAAAACTCAGGGAAATCTGCGCCACCACTGACCTCAAAACCTTACTGCCCTCCACCCCTTTACCCCAGTGCCCTCGTACCAGTTACTCCCCCTTCCCACACACCATTTATGTTCCCACAATGCCCTCAGCAATAGTTGTTGTAAACAGGAACACACAGTGGCTCCCGCTCCCATCACAACCTTCACACACTGACGCAAGTCGAGTGCCTTATTCACTTCTGTACACAGCCAGAACCCCCATTACTCATCCTGCCTTCACAGATCACACACAGAACCGGTGCACTGTGCGCGGAATTTCCAGGAGACAGTTGCTCTGTGAATGTTGAGACTGATGACTCCTCCCATTCCAGACATTAATTAATCACTGCAGCAGAGTCACAGCTCCATCCCATAGTCCATTCAGTGCAAGATAATTATGCAGCAGGTATAATCTGTAACCGACTTTTCTTTTTCACAGTGGCAGCTGTTTAATTGCAGAAATTACTGGTGAAAGGCTGTGCACACTTGGCTTGCCCACGTAATTACATCATCACAAAACCGCTATCTCACTGGTTATGCTCTGCTATTGCAAACACAGGGTACATAATGTATATCTCAGGTAACAGGGGGGAAACCTCATATAGCCACAGGCTTTCTGCATGTGTATAGGAGCAACTCATTTTACTTGGTTATCTGTGCCAGTTAACTGCCAGTTAAATACAAAACAAAACTCCCACAAAGGAAATGCTCGTGTTATTTCTTATCTTCATCATCTAAAATCTACAAAATCAGATTCCATAAAGACATTCTCTAAGATAAACCCAGGCGGCCACATTTTGTTGAAATAGCAGGCGAGCCAGTCTTTAAAGGGTAACTAAAACGGGCTGTTTCAAAGCGACCATGTAGACCTCCGTTTGCGGTTAAAGAAATGCCAAAATCGGGGGTGGGAAAGGTACTCATGAAAGGGTTGGGCTCAAGTTATCAAGCAACGCCCTAGTTTTATTTATTTATTTTTTCCCCACGTTTCAGTTAACATTATTAAAGACTGCTAAATTAGCCATGAATTAATTTACAATTAAACTTGTAGTAACCTTGCTAAATTGAATCATATAGCCACATTAAAACGTCATGGAACATTATCTAATTTCGGGCAAAACTTGCATAAACATGAACATTGTCCAGTCATAACCATTTAACTGTTAGCCAAGTTAACTAATGTTAGATATTATTAGACTAGCTAGATTTCCCGTATCATAACCTTATACACCCGTATGCCTTAAAAAAGCTGGAAAAAACCGTATTTCATACGGGCAAACCGTATGGGTTGACACTTATGCTATCATCAAGTACATGCAAGCAGAACTTTCTTTTTCAACACGTGCACCTGTGTTCACTGCATCAAGCTATCTCCCAGAGAGAATGTGTTGTAAAAAAAACTAATTAGGTGTGGTTGAAAAACCACACCTATTGTTATTGCTCAGACAGACTTATTATTCTTCCGCCGATTTTTCAAAAATCCTCCTACACCGTTCACACCATTCATACCTCATATTATACCGTTGATAACCCCCTCCAGGTTGCTATTACTTTTTGGGCTCTATTTTAATAAACCAAAACGCAATGGTGAACACAAGAGTAAGCGCTTGGCGGTATCGCTCTGAGGGCGTGTCGGCGATAAATTTGGTAATTTCATGACGGCAATCTTGGCGCACTTGATGGCGGTATTGCTAAAAGGCTGGGTTTAAATGTTCAAGGTGTGTCTCTATGGTAGCCAATCAAATTGTTGTTCTCAATGCTTTAAAAAAAAGCCAGTTGGAACACAATCGCTCCATGCAATTTCATAATGAGCAAACCCAAACGCACTGGGACCGTCAACTTGGATGTGCGTATGATTCTACGTGGGAACATGCATTGAAATGTTCATTTTAAAAGCTGATCGCATGTCACCTGGACATTGATGGAATGTGTTCCTTTGCGATTGAATAAAAACTATTGCATGCTCGGGTGGTGCGCGGATTCGTATGTGCGTGCAGTCGATAGCACCAAGCACCCCAGGGAACCCACACTTTAGAAAAAATGAGAGTTTTGTCTCGCGCTGGCGTTCTGGTGACGAAGGGTGAAGTAATATACCTGTTGGCCTGGTTGACCAGGGCTGATGTCACAGCCTGAATCAGGGGCGCCCGCAGGATTTCTTCCCGGGGTACGCAACAGAGGAGGCCAAACCATAGGCTACATGAAAACGAAGCCACTACTTAGGACTAACGTTACAACGTAATTTACCGATATATTTTGCACTCATAGGTCGCATATTACAAGAAGTTCTAACGTAGGAGTGGCCTAGCCTACGTTAAAGTCTGATCTTTCATCAGCAAAACCGGAGAGACTTACTTCACAATATAATGGAAATGTTGCGCGCAAAAAGATGTCACGTGACTTACAGTAGCCTGATCTTTCATCAGGAAAACCGGAGAAATCTCACAATAGAATGGAAATGTTCTGCGCAACAAGCTGTTACGCGACTTACAGCACAGTTAATGTTAACACAATGAAAACACTTCTGACAAGTCAACGTAACTATCGAACATGCTCAACAAAATATATTCGCTGCTTAAATTTCTAATAAAATATTATCACTGAATGCACGCCAATTGTGTGTGTGTGTGTGTGTGTGTGTGTGTGTGTGTGTGTGTGTGTGTGTGTGTGAGAGAGAGAGAGAGAGAGAGAGAGAGAGAGAGAGAGAGAGAGAGAGAGAGAGAGAGAGAGAGAGAGAGAGAGAGAGAGAGAGAGAACACGCCACTGCAAATGAAAGAACATTTTGGTGGGTAGCTTGTCTCCTGGTGGGGCTAACTCATCTCAGCTGAGGACTGGTTCTCCGAAAGCTGATTCTACGAATTGTTATTTTCATCCTTTTTCTTTTTCAGACTCAACAGTTCCACAATGCTAAGCTGCTTTCTTTTCTTTGACATATTTGGCTAACGTCAATTACTGTATTCGTTTAAGGTTAGTTATCTTGACTGACAAGTAAAAAGGCAACTCTAAACTTTTCCCGGTCTAAAGAAAAAGGTGATCCTACAATCACTTTCAACGGTGTTAACGGCGTGATGGTGATCCTCCAATCACTTTCAATTGTGTCTTTCAATCACTTTCAAATGTTTGAAATATGCTAAACTTGGAAAATACAATAACCAGGCAATACAACGAAGACAATAAGCAAATATCATTCCTCAACATCGTAGAAACAGAGACGCAGAGACTTTGACAATTTACGTCAGTTTTAATGGAAATACTAATTTTGCCTGTTGTTGCTAAGGTACGCAGACTGCGTACTCTGCGTACAGCTGGGGGCGCCACTGGCCTGAATGGCAGCACTGACAGCTGTCTGGGAGACTCCGGAGGTGGAACTAACGGTATGCTGGAATGACCAATCGCATAAAAAGTAAGCGCGGCAGTAACTTTAACTGGGACGAGTAGGGCATGTCCTCCTCTGGTGTCACTCTGAAGATGCGGCTCTAAGATGCGGCAGATGTAGGCTACTGCTTCTCTTGAAAGATGTAACTTTTTACTGCATTCATTGTCCGTATAGTTGAGGAAGGACACACGCTGAAAGTATATCCTTTCTGTGTATTGTCGTCGTCGCCGCAAACGTTGACCGATCACGTACTCCATCGTCAGTGTCACGGGATTGAATCCTTAGGCCACTAACACCTGCCTCCATAAATAGTCACTTATATACCCTGCTGATGATTGATTGAAGACTAAATGAATAGTTTGGTTAATTAGCCTACATTAGGTGATGTAGGCATAATTATGATTCAAGTGGTAGGCTTATGATTCAACTGTGTCAATGTGTAATTTATATATTATAGGCTATTGGCCTACATGATCGCAAGTTTCTTGTAAGCTGTCCTGTTTTTATTCTAGTAGTTTAAATTAAAATTAATTAATTAATAATAATTATAGGCTATTTGTTCATTAAATGGAAGTGTAATGTTGGCATCACCTATAGACACTACATAGAACTACATGGGGCTCTATTTTAATAAACCAAACGCAATGGTGAACGCAAGAGTAATCGCTTGGCGGTATCGCTCTGAGGGCGTGTCGGCGAGAAATTTGGTAATTTCATGACGGCAATCTTGGCGCACCTTATGGCGGTATTGCTAAAAGGCTGGGTTTAAACGTCCAAGGAGTGTCTCTATGGTAGCCAATCAAATTGTTGTTCTCATGCTTTTAAAAAAAGCCAGTTGGAACGCAATCGCTCCGTGCAATTTCATAATGAGCAACCCAAACGCACTGGACCGTCAACTTGGATGTGTGTATGATTCTACATGGGAACATGCATTGAAATGTTCATTTTCAAAGCTGATCCGATACTTACCATTTATCTAGCCATATTAAACCGCTCAGCCAGTTGATTTCTCTTTGCTCTGGCTGTGATGGGGACCCGCCGACCACTGGTGCAGTTGGGGGCAAGCTAATTTGGTCGCATGTCACCTGGACATTGATGTGTTCCTTTGCGATTGACGAAAACTATTGCATGCTCGGGTGGTGCGCGGATTTGTATGTGCGTGCAGTCGATAGCACCAAGCACCCGGGGAACCCACACTTGAGAAAAAATGCGAGTTTTGACTTTTTACTGCATTCATTGTCCGTATAGTTGAGGAAGGACACCCGCTGAAAGTATATCCTTTCTGTGTATTGTGTAGTGGTAGGCATGATCGCAAGTTTCTTGTAAGCTGTCCTGTTTTATTCTAGTAGTTTAAATTAAATTAATTAATTAATAATAATTATAGGCTATTTGTTCATTAAATGGAAGTGTAATGTTGGTATCACCTATAGACACTACATAGAACTACATGACTAATAAGTTACCAAATTTCCAGAGTCTATTGCGTTTCCGCTAAGAGGTGGTTCCAGCTGATCATAACGCAATGGGTTTTCGTTGGTTTCAAATTGTCACTGAGCCGAAAGTATTTTAGAACACGCCCCCAGACAGCGCCATCCATCCCACTGCAGCGCAACCGAAAGGATGTTATGTTGAGAATTTGTTGATCCTAGCGGTATTGCTGAGAAACGCCATAGCGCCAGTTTTAAGACGTTGGTGCTGTCAACAAGCTTGCGTTTTGACTATACCGTCCCCTTGCGCTGGTTTGAAAATAGAGCCCCTTTACCTTTATACCATATACACTGCGCACAGACTTTATATGAGGGCCTAGGGCTCCACCTAGTGGACACAAATAGCCTACTCAGTATGCTACACTTTAAAACTTGTGCTTGTTTTAAAATGTTAAATGTTTAACATTTTAAATAGGCTACTGACGATAATTATCGTTATCATTTCTAATGTGCTTTTGGCATGTTTTGAGATCTTGGTATTTAGCTAATTGCATTTGTTCAAGATAAACTTTAAAAAAAAATTTTTTTTAAACGTCCTTGTTTTTAATTGCTCAATTTCACGTTCCTTATTTAACAATGTGCCATGGTGTGCTTGTATTTACGTTGATATAGCCTCATAAAACATGGACGTTATAAAGACACGTGTCTGTCCCATCTTTTTACTTATTTCTTGCACTTTTACAGTAGCTTAAAATGTCCCTAAGCAATGTGTAGCCTAATGCAAGAAGAGAGTACATCCCACCAGTAGTGTCCTTCCACCAGCCCACTTCTAACTGACACCGTAGGCTACTATGGGGCGTGATGCCTTTATTAAGATATTCATTCGGAAGGTAGACGACCTGGAGTAACGACTTATAGACGGGCCCGTGGTTGGTAGATCCTGCCATGATCACAACCCCTCATATTTACTTCAAACCATTTCAAAATGAATTTATTCACCAAGTACATTAGTACATAGCCGTCATAGTATGTGTTTTCCAGAATTAATAGCTAGCCTGGCTAGCATTAGCTTATAGTTCAGCTAGCATCCCCTGACAAAGAAAATGAGTTGGGTGTTTTTCAACCGGAAAAAGATCTAAGAGTCGCTCTCTTGTAGCTGACCTAACAACGTTAATCAAGCCAGACAGTCTTGTCTTGTAAATGACCACTTTCGGTCTCAGAATATGAAAAAAAGGGCCTTTTTTCGTTTCTGTTGTCTGTCTAGTGATTTTATTTTTTGTTATTCGAAATAGAAAATGAAAATCAAACCATTTTTTTAAATTTCGCTCATCCCTTTTTGACCATGACAAAGAAAAACGCCTTGTATTTCAATTCTCATTTTTGTATTTTAAAACGAAAATCAAATAACCACTCGTTTTTTGTTACCCGTTTCAGAAAGGAAAATCGAATGACCAAAAGATACAGGGACCGTAGGGTAACACAACTCATATATTGAGTATCTTTTCGCCACTTGCAACGAATTCACAGTGAGTCACATAGGCACATTGTGGAGCAATGTAAGGCGACATTGATGATAATATTTCATTGGAACACTACGCTACGCTACAACATATGCATACGTTTTCGAAATATGCATTGAAATAGAGATACATGTCAATGAAAATATTTTTTAAATACAATTATGAAGTCAGCAAAAAGTTAGAGTGGACAGCTTTGATCAAAGGCTACTCTTGTCTGTCCACTGTGGAGCCAAAATGAGTTTTCATTACAACCCTAATTTGGCACACCTGATTCTACTAATTAGCAGCTCAACGAGATCTCTAGCTGTTGAATGAGGTGCGCTTTGTTGGGGTTGGAGTGAAAACCTACAGGACGGTAGGTTGGGGACCACTGCACTAACAGCAACAGGGTTGGTTGGGAACCACTGCACTAAAGTGACTGAGAGATCAGTGTGCAGTTGTGATGGATGGTCTTTAGGAATGGGATACTCTTTCACAAAGTAAGACAAGACTACACAGCCAATTAACTGAACCAGACAGCAAGGATCAGCAGGCCGTTATCGTAACAGTACACCTGTGCAGACAGTGGGACAGAGCAGCCTGTCACAGTATCACACATTCTATAAAAAAATCCACTTTTTTTTTTTTTTTTTGCATACGGAGACGATATAATTTGCTAATGCAAAGATAAGTTTCTGAAACAAGCTAGAGCTGAGATTCTATCCAGCAAGCTGGCTAGTTTTCATGTGTTCAGCGTTGGAGGCAATTGTAACAAACAATTGTGTTACAATTGACCCCTGTTACAATTGCCCCCAGAATACTCTATAGATGGCCAAACTGATGTGCTGAACTGTTCCAGGGTCACGGCTCCACGCAGAGAAGTACACAGAAGGTTCTGAAGAGCAGAAGAACGCACTGAAGGGCCACGTCCTCACCATAAACACACCTGCACGGGGTCTGGGTGCGTATATGCTTACAAAAACTGCTTAAAGCATTTAATATGCTTTACATATAGGGC
Source organism: Synaphobranchus kaupii (assembly GCA_029718625.1). Lineage (NCBI taxonomy): Eukaryota > Metazoa > Chordata > Actinopteri > Anguilliformes > Synaphobranchidae > Synaphobranchus > Synaphobranchus kaupii. The sequence continues at coordinate 13,078,587 of CM056377.1, read as the reverse complement.
CTGATTTACTAAGACCTTTAGCGTGTGCAAAATCTTTTAGCACACCCAAAACCAAGAACACAACCAATGATTGGTGCAAAACAAATAACAGGTTTTGCACATGCTAAAGGTCTTAATATACAACCCCCTGGCAAAAAATATGAAATCACCACACTTAGAGGATGTTCACCCAGCTTTTTTTACTTCGTAGCAAATAAACAAATCACAGATATGACACAAAACCATTTTTGTTTAATAGCTGAACATTCTGAACATCATAAAACTCATTGGAGCAAAGAGGTCTCCTACAGAGCCTAGACCTAACCATACCGGCTAAGGCAAGGTGTGATGCTGAGAGAAGCTCCGCGATAAAGACGGGGCGGAGCAGACACCCACTAAAAGGGCAGCGCCCTCGTGTGGCTACCGAGGAAATCGACCACAAGGGAAGAGCTCGTCAAAAACCATGACAGAAGGTTATAAAAGGAAAACATACGGGTAGACTAAGGAAGACGTCAAAGCGTCAGGATAGAAAACTCAAAGCAATATGCCTTGAAAATAGAAACTGCACAACAAAACAAATGAAAAACAAATGAAAAACAAATGGGCGGAAACAGGAGTCAATGTTTGTGACAGAACTGTAAGAAATCGGCTGAATGAAATAGGATTTACATATAGAAAAACCAAAAGAAAACCAGCAAGCACTAACACCTAAACAGAAGAAAACAAGGTTACAGTGGGCTAAAGAGAAGCAATCATGGAGTGTGGATGATTGGATGAAAGTGATATTCAGTGATGAATCACAAATCTGCATTGGCCAAGGAGATGATGCTGGAACTTTTGTCTGGTGCCGTTCTAATGAAACATATAAAGATGACTGCCTGAAGAAAACAATCAAATTTCCCCAGTCATTTATGATATGGGGTTGCATGTCAGGTAAAGGGCCAGGGGAGATGGCAATCATTACCTCAACAGTCAATGCGCAGGTGTACATTGAAATTTTGGACACTTTTCTCATTCCATCGATAGAAAATAGGTTTGGTGATGATGAAGTAATTTTTCAGGATGATAATGCATCTTGCCACAGAGCAAAGAGTGTTAAAGCTTTTCTTCAGGAAAGGCATATCAACTCAATGACATGGCCAGCAAACAGTCCGGATCTCAATCCGATTTAAAATTTATGGTGGAAATTAAAAAAATTGCAGGCTCCATCCTGCAAAGCTGATCTGTCAACCGCTATTCGAGAAAGTTGGAACCAGCTTGATGGAGAATATTGTTTTTCATTAGTGAAGTCCATGCCTCAAAGGATTCAGGCTGTCATACAAGCCCGAGGAGGAGAAACAAAGTACTAATTGTGATTTTTTTTGTTGATGATTCCATAAGTTGATATTTGATCTGGAAAAAAATATGCCATTAATTAAAATCATTTAATGTAACCCTATTTACTTTGGCCCTCCAGAGGCAATTTCCACCTGGTTTCTACTAGTTTATTTAAATGTCAATATCTAAAAAAATATTCCTTGCAAATCCATGGTTTAAAGTTCGAATTTAAGAAGAAGCTTTATCATTCAGAAATTTGCAACACAATACATTTATTTCAGAATAGTCACAGACAGTATATATACACTGCCTGGCCAAAAAAAAAGTCGCAGTTGCACCAGTCATGCATAGTGCCCACTGTACAAGCCTCTGGAGGCAGTGTTATGATCTGGGGTTGCTTCAATTGGTCAGGTCTAGGCTCAGCAATGTTATGCAGCAATAAAATTAAGTCAGCTGAGTACCTGAATGTACTGAATGACCAGGTTATCCCATCAATGGGCATATTCCAGGACGACAATGCCAAGATTCATCAGGCTCAAATTGTGAAAGAGTGGTTCAGGGAGCATGAGGAATCATTTTCACATTGGCCACCAGAGTCCTAACCTTAACCCCATTGAAAGTCTTTGGGATGTGCTGGAGAAGACTTCACGAAGTGGTTCGACTCTCCCGTCGTCAATACAAGATCTCGGCCAAAAATTAATGCAAGTCTGGACAGAAATAAACGTGACGTTGCATAAGGTTGTCGAAACAATGCCACGACGAATGCGCGCCATAATCAAAGCTAAAGGCGGTCCAACAAAATATTACAGTGTACGACTTTTTTTTTGGCTGGGCAGTGTATATAATAACCATAACATACGTTGCCAAATGTATTTAAATACGTTAAAAAAAAAAAAGTACAAAAGCGCGTGTATTTACACAAGAAGAGCAACATATTTCAGCCTTAAGTGCGACGGGTGGTCGCTGTGGAAATGTTTACTGTACAGGACTTTGACGAAATGTAACAAGATAAACTCTTTAGGGTTAATCAGAAAACAGCTGTAGCTGAATATACTGGTAAGTACTTGGTTTCCTAAACATATTTATACGAGAGATTTTGGAGAAAAAAAGTAGGTGTCTTCTAAACCGAAAGTGCATCAGGTACTGTATATAGTACAGTAAGCAAGGGAAAACGGCGAATGCTCATTTGTACAACGTTTTAAAAAAATATTATTGTTTCTATACGTGAACATGATTTTCTTAGAGCGTATAAACGGTGCATTTTATGGCTCTGGCGATAGGAGGGTCGTAAGTGCTTTGGGTTATTGATAACACCCTCCTATTTTATGGCACTGCAGTGTAACTGGAGAAGCTGAGGTTTTCGCAAGCGGCTACCCTTTTAAAAAATACTGCATCAAAATTTATGGGGTTTTCTTAAAGCTGTAGTTTATAATTTCAGACAAACATTAATACTGTAATTGAGACGGATACGTCTCAACCACTAGGGGCAAAGTCTATAGGGCTAATTTGTTTGAGGTATGTTTCACGAAGCCAGAATGTTCAGCTATTAAACAAAAATTGTTTTGTGTCATATCTGTGATTTGTTTATTTGCTATGAAGTAAAAAAGCTGGGTGAACATCCTCTAAGTGTGGTGATTCCATAATTTTTGCCAGGGGTTGTATCAAGCCCAAAATGTTTTAATGTAGGCCGAGTTATCTTTGCATACCGCAAGCCCTCATAGGGACTGTAATCCCAGCTCAGAGCAAAACTCACATCCTGTGCTCACAGTGAAATTATCTGGACCCATTATCTGGAGCTTGTGTAAAATTGATTCAAATATTTTATATTATATATAAAGTATATAGTCAAGCCGGAAAGTCTGCACACCCCTTTCACCTTCTCCACGTTTTATTACGTTACAGTCTTATACTACAATAGATTGAGTTCATTTTTTGCCTCAAACATCTACACACAATAGCCAATAATGCCGAAGTGAAAACAGGTTTTTAGAAAATATGCAATTTTAATTTACTGACAAAAATAGGTTATTTACGGGTTACATATCTGTACACACCCTTAGCCTAATACTTGGTTGCTGCACCTTTGGCAGCGATTACAGCTTCAAGGTGTCTTGGGAAAGAAGCTACGAGCTTGGCACACTTGTTTCTGGACATTTTTGCCCATTCCTCTTGGCATATCCTTGCAAGCTCTGTCAGGTTGGATGGGGAGCGTCGGTACACAGCCATTTTCAGCTCTTTCCACAGATATTCAATTGGATTCAGGTCTGGGCTCTGGCTGGGCCACTCAAGGACATGCACAGACTTTCTCCGAAGCCACTCCTTTGTTCTCTTGGCTGTGTGCTTCGGGTCGTTGTCATGTTGGAAGGTAAACTTTCGCCCCAGTCTGAGGTCCAGAGCGCTCTGGAGCAGGTTTTCTTCAAGGATCTCGGTGTACTTAGCTGCATTCATCTTTCCCTCTATCAGGACTAGTCGCCCCGTTCCCGCTGCTGAAAAACATCCCCACATCATGATGCTGCCACCGCCATGCTTCACTGTAGGGATGGTATTAGCCAGGTGATGAGCGGTGCCTGGTTTCCTCCAGACGTGACGCTTGGTATTCTGGCCAAAAAGTTCAATTTTGGTTTCATCAGACCAGAGAATCTTGATTCTCATGGTTTGAGAGTCCTCTAGGTGCCTTTTGGCAAACTCCAAGCGGGCTGTGATGTGCCTTTTACTAAGGAGGGGCTTCTGTCTGGCCACTCTACCATAAAGGCCTGATTGGTGGAGTGCTGCCTGGATGGTTGATCTTCTGAAAGGTTCTCCCATCTCCACAAGGATACGCTGGAGCTCTGTCAGAGTGACCCTCAGGTTCCTGCTCACCTCCCTGGCCAAGGCCCGTCTTCCCTGTGCTCAGTTTGGCCGGGCGGCCAGGTTTAGGAAGATTCTTGGTGGTTCCAAACTTCTTCCATTTACGAATGATGGTGGCCACTGTGCTCTTTGGGACCTGTAAAGCTGCAGAGATTTTTCCGTACCCTTCTCCAGATCTATGCCTTGACACAATCCTGTTTCTGAGGTCTGCAGATAATCCCTTTGACCCCATGGCTTGGAGTTTGCTCTGACATGCACTGTCAACTGTGGGACCTTATATAGGCAGGTGTTGGCAATCCCCAATCATGTCCAATCAATTGAATTTATCACAGGTGGACTCCAATTAAGTTGTAGAAACCTCTCAAGCAGTATCAGTGGAAACAAAATGCACCTCAGCTCACTTTTGGGTGTCATATCAAAGGGTGTGCACACTTGTGTACATATGATATTTTACATTTAGATTTTTAATAAATTAGCACAAATGTCTAAAAACCTGTTTTCACTTTTTCATTATGTGCTATTTTGTGTAGAATTTTGAGACAAAAAATGAACTCAATCTATTGTAGAATATGTCTGTAACATAATAAAATGTGGAGAAGGTGAAAGGGGTGGGGAGACTTTCCGGCTTGACTGTATATATACACACATACTTTTTGATCAATTTATGTTTTGAGAGGGAGTGTTGTAACAGACTGGAAAGACAAAGCTCTACTTTTCATATAAATGTAACATATATAAACATATATACGTACACACACACACACACACACACACACACACACACACACACAATTTTACTTCTAATTAGCAATCATAGTGCTCAACAAAAATATAAATTTTTTGTCTGAAGGTTTAGGGGCTCAGCTGACAGCTGAAGATTCAGCACGAACAGAACAGATGGAGTTGAAAACCTTCAAGCTTGCCCTCTCAACCTTCTCCAATGTCTCCAACTCCTCAGAGGGCAATAACACAGCCACCCTGTTGCCGGCTGCCCCCTACCAGCCAGTGGAGGTACTGTTCATAGTCCTGGTTGCAGGGTCTCTCAGCCTGGTCACCATTATTGGGAACATCCTGGTCATGCTTTCAATAAAGATCAAGAGGAACCTACAGACAATCAACAACTACTTCCTCTTCAGCCTGGCATGCTCAGACCTGATAATCGGGCTAAGCTCCATGAACCTGTACACAACCTACAATGTGATTGGCTACTGGCCTCTGGGACCCCTGGTGTGTGACCTATGGCTTGCCCTAGACTACGTGGTCAGCAACGCCTCTGTCATGAACCTCCTCATCATCAGCTTCGACCGCTACTTCTGCGTCACCAAACCGCTCAGCTACCCGGTGAAAAGGACCACCAAGATGGCGGGCATGATGATTGCGGCGGCCTGGGTCATTTCCTTCATCCTGTGGGCCCCGGCCATCCTGTTCTGGCAGTTTATCGTGGGTGTGCGGACCGTGCCAGAGACGGAGTGCTACATCCAGTTCTTCTCCAACGTGACCGCCACCTTTAGCACCGCCATTGCTGGCTTTTACCTGCCAGTCTTCATCATGACGATACTGTACTGGCACATCTCCAGGGCCAGCAGGAGCCGCGTGAAGATGGGCAAGTGCGAGCCCTCGGGGCCAAAACAGGAGAACCCGTCCCCCAGCGAGGTACAAAATCACATTGACGACGTGGAAACCCAGGGCACAGACAGGAGCCAGAATGGCGGCTCCCCTCACACAGCAGGTGGGGTCGGGGCCATCCAGCCGCAAGCCAACCCCCAGGCACCTGCAGGCCACGGGGGAAGCCCCGCTGCGCGCACGATCGTTACAACGACAAAGCAGCCACCCAAGAAGAAGAAGGCGGCGCCGTCGCGCGAGAAAAAGGTGACGCGCACCATCATGGCCATCCTGGTGGCCTTTGTGATCCTGGGGACGCCCTACAACGTCATGGTGCTCATCAACACCTTCTGCTCAAGCTGCGTTCCCAACTCCATGTGGACCATCGGCTACTGGCTCTGCTACATCAACAGCACCGTCAACCCAGCTTGCTACGCCCTCTGCAACATCACCTTCAAAAAGACCTTCAAACAACTCCTGCTCTGCCAGTATAAGGACATTCGCTTGGGTAGATAAACAGAGATGTGTGTGTGTGTATGAAGCAGGTGGTGGTATTTTCTGTCATTTTTCTTTCATTTAATTTAAAAAAGAAATATATACAGTATATATATCCTCTTGTATCACTTAATAGAACTGCAGCTGGAGGATCAAGAGCTAGACAGGCTAAAGAACTATCTAGACATGTAATACAAAACCACACACATTTCTAAGCCTACAAAAACTCAATTTGAAACCAAGCACATTTGCAGCACAACTGAGATGCAATAAGATTCTACACACATTTAAAAACAAAAACAGTGCATCAATAAGTAATATACAGTTTTGTCAGATTTGAATGCTGTATCCTTGCAAATACTTAGCCAAGAATACTAAAGTCGTAGTTGCTAAACTAAAACTATTCACTGAAAGAAAGACATTTACAAAACTATAAATATAAGTTTCCACTCTCCTTTAAAATGATCTTTTTGAGGGAAATACGGTAAAGGTAAAGCCACAGGAAGCAGAGAGATGAAGGAAGCTGATTGGTCCAAAGGGAACCTCCTGTGCTTCCTAATGAACTATGGGGGTAATAGGGCTAAACTGAACACACAAACACTGTTTGTAATTCAGGATACAAGAAACAGTGTGTGTGTGTGTGTGTGTGTGTGTGTGTGTGTGTGTGTGTGTGTGTGTGTGTGTGTGTGTGTGTGTGTGTGTGTGTGGAATGTGCATGCATCCGCATACATGTGATTGCGTACGTTAAGAGTGCGTGAGTGTGTGCGAACGTGACATTCAATGCACATGCAAATTCAGTGTATTCAAGAACGTATGAAAGAAAAAGAATGATTTACATATGTGTTTGTGACTGGTGTGTGGCTTAAAATGTATTATTTTTACTTTTTTCCTCAATTCACATTTTAGATGTCAAGTCAATAACATCATATAATTCAAAATGATTCACTTATGAACGTGGAAAAATGAGCAACAATCTCCAAGGCACTGAGCAATGTCACCTGTGTTGTCAAACACATGGATTCTTTACCTAAGGGTGGCTGTAACCTGCAGAGATGGAAGACATGGAATCTTGAGTGTGCATGGTGCACACACACACACACAGTTGAAATGTACATGCATAAATGTTTGACAAATGCTAAATGAATGTTCCCCTCTTGCCTACCTTCTCCTGGGGGATGTCCCAGGCCATATATGATGCTTGTAATATTAGTTAAATTAATAACAATTTATCATAGATTACAAACCTGTTGCCATGCAGAAAAGGCTTCCTTGAAATGAGAAATAAAGCAGTTATTTGTGAATGATGGTTATTCTGTTTTCTTCTTGTTCACTCTATGGTATCTTGGTTCTAGTTAGTTACACCCATTATCATCACCAGGGCCTAATCTGATCAGATTTCGGCTATCGGATTGGATCAAATCTTGAAAATGGGTTGTTCAAAAGAAAAAAGGTAGGTCTGAAGAGAGGGTGAGATTAAGGCTGAGTCTAATGCCAGATGTGTGAGAGTTGGCAACCCTGATGTCTTTGTTATCACGCTCCTATGATTGCAATGGCAAAAAACTGAGGAATCCATTCTTCTTGCAAGCTATCTCATAAAAAGTAATTTACAGGACTTCAAACATTCCACTTTAGAATACATTGGTGGTTATTTTCTGGCATCTCATTATAATAATTATAATTAAAATAATATGATAATCTCATTATCATATAAAGACCTCTAATGATGACTGATATGGTGATTTGGCATCAGCCAAAGATTTGCAGGGCATACCCCATTCCTATACGGCACCAAGAGTTTGGCTGTATGGCCACAGGCTCTCACTCCTTACAAAGATTAACTTCAGTCCAAGCTGACTTAACCTGTAAACACACATAACTCAGATATAAAAATTTAAGCATCAAACTATGTTTTGGCTAATTTCTCTTTATTGACCTCATCACATCATTTACATCATCACAAATACCTCTGGTCTGTGGTTATGAATCCAGTCAAACAAATTTTCAAGTGAGCTGTTATTTTTTTGTGTACAGTATGTGGAACAGGAAATCCAACGGTCAAGTTATGTCCATAAATGTAGCAAAACCTGGGTAGTATTGCTTTGGTAAATGGCCTGTTGAATTTTTTGTTGTAACTTGCCATTATTTTGATTCAAAGTAATTTGGAACCAAGAAAGGTTTCCAGGAAATGTGTTTTTTTATATACAGTATATAAATTATAGACAGTAGTTATCTGCTTTGTGTACGTGAGTGCCTCAGGTTTATTTTTTTTATTTTAACTGAAAACGTTTTGTTGAATTACAAATAAGAACACATTTTACTAACTGGGCAATAGGTCACCTGTTACAGCTACCAAACTATATAGGAGACCAGGGACGGCATATAAAATGCATAAAATAAGACCTGTATTATAAACAAAAGTTGTTTTTTGATATCTAAAAAAAAAAATTTCTATCAGATTAATTAATTAATTTTGATGTTCAATAATCCAAACAGGTTTTTTTCAGAATCACTGTTTGGTAAAGTTAAAAAGAATATGACTGAGGTGCGTCAAACTAACAGTCAGTTAACTGGTTCAACAGGGTAATGCATGATTGCAGCTACAGGGATATCTTAAAACATAGATAAATTAAATAATTCATTTGTACACAAATACCTTGGTGAGTTGGTTCCTTGTCCTCCCTCATTATATACCACACAAAATGCCAGGGTATTACTTTCATTTTCTGGCAATGGGATCTGTGTACGTTCGTGTCTGAACGACTCAAAAAGGCATCCATGCATTGTCAAGCTGTAGGTGGTTGTGTATTGTGAAAAGGCAAATATAAGCATATGTTCTTAAAATAAAAAATTCTGTCAATTTATACTTAATCAAAAAATAATGTTTTGAGAATTTGATTGATTTATACGTTATATTTTAGACATGTTACAACTGTCTCTTGGGGTAGGTTGAAACAATGGAGTAGCCTAATGGTCTTAAACAGATTTTGTAACCAGTTCATTGTTTATGGAAATACTTAAAGATAATCATTCACCAGCAGAGACACATAAGTATATAAAATAACAAATTTGCTGGTCTACTGTAAATAGGTTTTGGGGTATTGTGAAAATTGTAAAAAGTGTTATAACTGTCCCTGGTCTCACACATAGTTATGACATAGCCCACACTTGATTGCTAGTTGGTTATGTTAACGCGGAGGGCAAGTTAACAGACTGGCAGCCATTTCGATCTTGCTTTTTGAATGCGATTAATTACAGAATAAGAAGTTAGTCACGTTATATAGCTTGTTGGTTTAATAAGGAATCATAAAGACCCAAAGCTGCTGACAACGCATTTCATTTTAAACACACAGCGTTTTAACTGCTACTCTTGTTGAGCAAAACAGTTGGTCGGTTTGTCAGCTATCCAGTCTGTTTATTACCAAACAGAACTGTTGTGGTTGAATAAACCCATATGCCATTTTAAACAGAAGCATCCATTAAACACAAAATGCTTGAAGAATTTGAAATACAAATTAATGCATACCTTTGAATGTTACTGCAGCTCCGCCGACGAGTTGTACAGGTAATTAACATTTAATGACAGGTGTTGGCCGGCGTGGGCGCAAGCTCAGCAGATTGACCTGGAGGTTGTGTTAGAGCTCCCTCTCCTGGATGCTTTAGCAAACAGCAATATCAACTGTCGAGGCCAAGCATACATTACATTACATTACAGGTATTTAGCAGACGCTCTTATCCAGAGCGACTTACACAACTTTTTAGCATTTTACATATTATCCATTTATACAGCTGGATACATACTGAAGCGATTCAGGTTAAGTACCTTGCTCAACGGTACAACGGCAGTGTCCTACCTGGGAATTGAACCTGCAACCTTTCGGTTACAAGGCCAGTTCCTTAACCATTATACTACACTGCCGCCCATACGATTTCAGGACTATGTTTCAGGAACATTTCAACTGAATTTCTTTACACAGCCACCTCCCTCACTCACGCCCAGTCATCAATAATGAAGTGAGGCGACAGGCGGGAAGACAAAATGCACATACACTACTCACAAAAAGTTAGGGATATTTGGCTTTCGGGTGAAATTTATGGAAAATGTAAGTTCACGCTACAGTGATATTATACGTATCATGAAAGTAGGGCATTTAAGTAGAAGCATGCAATGGTGATTTCCTCATCTCAAACAATTTATTGAAACAAAAGCCAACAACAGTGGTGGGTATACCACAACAAAAATGTCAATGTCTCAATAACTTGTCATGTGCCCTTGAGCATCAATTACAGCTTGACAACGACGTCTCATGCTGTTCACAAGTCGACTTATTGTCTGCTGAGGCATGGCATCCCACTCTTCTTGAAGGGCGGCCCTCAGGTCATTGAGGTTCTGGGTTACAGAGTTACGAGCCTCTACACGGTGAGTCAGCTGATCCCCTAGGTTTTCTATGGGATTCAGGTCTGGAGAAAGTGCAGGCCACTCCATTTGAGGTACCCCAGTCTCCAGCAGCCTTTCCCTAATGATGCGACCTCGATGAGCTGGAGCATTGTCGTCCATGAAGATGAAATTAGGCCTGTGTTGTTCATGCAGGGGCACAATGACTGGATTAATGATGTTATTCAGGTAGTATGGGCTTGTCACTGTACCATTCACAAAGTGTAGGACAGTTCTGTATTGACTAGACACACCTGCCCACACTGTAACACCGCCACCACCAAAGGGTCATCTGGTGACAACAGTGGCTGATGCATAGCGCTCTCCTTGACGTCTCCAACATCGTTGGCGGCCATCATTTCTGCTCAACGTGAATCGACTTTCATCAGAGAACAGCACTGAGGCCCACTGGTCCCTCGTCCAGCGTAAATGCTCCCTGGCCCATGCAAGACGATGACGCCTGTGCCTGGTGGTGTGGTCAGGTACCCTTGCAGGTCGTCTAGCACGCAGACCACGCTGATGTAAACGGTTTCGAATGGTCTGACGTGACACTTGGGTGCCTCTCACCTCCCTTAAATGTGCCTGGAGTTGAGTGGCATTCATCATCCGGTTCCTCAGGGCACTGTTCACAATGAAGCGGTCATCAGTGTGGGATGTGGCCAAAGGACGTCCACTTCTATGCCTTTCTGTGACTCTTCCAGTCTCTCTGTATCTCTGTTGCAACCTGCTGATGACACTCTGTGACACTCTAAGCTCAGTGGCCACTTCCCTCTGAGAACATCCTGTTTGAAGCCTCGCAATGGCGAGGTACTGTTGATCAATTGTTAGGTGTCGTCTTGGTCTCATGATGTCAAAATGTGAACAGCATGATGAAGAGGACTGTTTAAATACCAATTCTAATTGAACCAGGAAATTTATTAGTCGATTCATGGATCAAACACCTGTTGTGAATTTTGCCGTTCAGCTCCTTGTTAGAGAACAGCAAGTTGTGCAAAAAGTACTGAAACATTGAATAGTTGGACATGTGCATTCAAAAGTTTAGAGAAGGTCAAATTAATTTCACCTGTAAAGGTTATAGTGCATTTTAGGTTCATCCTGAAATTTCACCCGAAAGCCGAATATCCCTAACTTTTTGTGAGTAGTGTATATTTACTGAGCCTTTTTAAATGTAAAATATAAACCGTGTAGTTCCTGTGATTGTCTATATATATTCTTTATTCAGGACTGACAGGTTGTCTTCACCCCACGTACGTGTTAAATATTTATTCATTTATTTGCATTAGGAGATTTACACACATTACACACGACAGTGTATGACAACAGAAGTACAGGGTATGCAATGAGAATAACAATTTAATTTATATTACATATTATATATATATCTTCAAAGTACTCGACTGAGTTAAAGTCTTCTGACACTGGGAGCAAGCATATCGGTGCTCACTTGTACGAGTTTTCTGGTGCACTTTTAAATATTGTAACCTGCTGAAGTTGTTCTCACACTAGGAAGAGTTGTATGGGTGTTACCCTGTATGGGTTGGATAGTGTGCTGTCACAATACGGGACATGACTATTAAGTTTCTTCCACACTGGGAGCAGTTGTACAGGCGTTCCCCTGTATGAGTTCGCTGGTGTAGTTTCAGGTGATCTGACCAGCTGAAACTCTTCCCACATTGGGAGCAGATGTACGTGTGTTCTCCAGTATGAGTTCTTTGGTGTTTCGTCACAGCACCCGAATCAATGAAACCCCTCCCACACTGGGAGCAGTGGTATAGGAGTTCCCGTGTATGAGTTCTCTGGTGTTTCTTCAAAATACTCACACAAGTGAAACTCTTCCCACACTGGGAGCAGTGGTATGGGCGTTCCCCTGTATGAGTTATCTGGTGTTTTGTCAAAGCATCCGAATCAATGAAACCCCTCCCACACTGGGAGCAGTGGTACGGGCGTTCCCCTGTATGAGTTCGCTGGTGAATCTTCAAAGTATACAATTGAGTGAAACTCTTCCCACACTGGGAGCAGTCGTAAGGACGTTCACCTGTGTAAATTCGCTTGTGCACCTTCAGCTGAAATAATCGGTGGAAACTCTTCCCACACTGGGAGCAGTGGCACGGGCGCTCTCCTGTATGGGTTCGCTGGTGTACCTTCAGACTACATAAATGGCGGAAACTCTTCCCACACTGGGAGCAGTGGTATGGGTGCTCTCCTGTATGGGTTCGCTGGTGTATCTTCAGTCTACATAAATGGCCGAAATTCTTTCCACACTGAGAGCAGTGGTATGGGTCCTCACCTGTGTGTATTTTCTTGTGTGTCGTCAGCAGTGAATTGGATTTGAGTCTCTTCCCACACTGGGAGCAGGTGCGGGCCCCTGGAGTGCCTGTGTGGGATTGTGTTGGGGTGGGGGGTTTCTTAGCGGGTGTGGGGTGCTGATGTGTGCTGCTGGGAGGTTGCTGGGACCTCACAGTCCTGTTGAGCTCCTCAGGGTGAACCTTCTCAATGTGCTGGTGAAGATTCACTTCCTCTGTGTGAACACATGGACACTGGGAACAGGCAAAGACCTGAGAGGACACCTCACCAGTGTGCTGAGGAGAGAGAAGGTGTGTAGGAGATACAACGCTTATAGAAAATAGAGAAGGAAGCAGTTGTTGGTAAACACAACCATCATTGCAAAAGTGCAAAATGCTTAAAATCTGAATTTTAAATCTTAACTATGAATCATAATTTCCTTCAAAACGACTTGTCAACCATCTCCACCAGTGTGATGGACTCCCTCAAATCTTTTGAAAAATTATTATCTTTGATCTGAACCTGTGTTTTGGTTCCTGGGGGAGATGACAGGAGAAATAAGGTAGGCTTCAGCACAGATCCTGTAAAAGACAAATAAAGGCACATTATTAATGTAAGACTGATAGTGAACAGAAGTGACACACAGTCCTTGGTCATTTATTTTTACCCGTTCTCTGATGAAGATGGTAGCATTTTCGGGGGTCTCTCCAACTGACCATTTGTCTTCCTATTCCGGGTCATGACCTGACCTGTCTTCTGTCTCAGTGATCCGTTTCCTCTCAGTGATAAGAGATTATGGCGTCTCCATGGAGATCTCGCTCCCAGATCTCTTTTATAGGCCACAGGACCTAAAGCTGATGACACAGGAACTGAACAATTGCCAATTTGTAGTCGGCGAATCAGTACTCTAGGCTGTATTAGCAGACAGGAAGTGACCAGAGTAGAAAGCTCCTCTCCTTCCTGTGGTCCATGTTCTGATATTACTCCATTCTTCACCAATTTGTCAGTTTGGGCAACTTGATCAGTTACACGTCCCTCCATCTGTTCATCACCCTCTTTTTTTTCCTTCTTCCAGAGTCCCTCTTCATCTCTCACATCATCCTCCCTCTCCATTTTCACTCTTCCTCTCCCCATCTTCCTCCTCCTCCTTCATGTTAGGTAATATGTATGTTTGCTCTCTGCTCATCAGATATCCAGTCTTCCTCTCTCTCTCCTCTCCACCATGGCTTCCCATTTGTTCAAACTTGATCTTGGCTCTACCCCTGTGTAATCTGAGCTGTCCATCACAGCTTCTGCCTTAATGGCTTCACCTGAAAAGGCAGGGCTTAAACAGTTCATACAGTCAGTTATGAATTCTGATTGGCTGTTGGTGATTGTCAGCTTGGTAGAATCCACCACTCTTTGAGAAGGTTGGTGGGGCGTAGAGGACAGCCTGACACAAGTCAGGAGTTCACTAACGGCAATACATAAATAATGCTATAAAGCTATTTACAGGACAGCTGATCAGGGATGTTTGTAAGGATCATATGTTTAGTCTTATTGTTCGTATACATTAAATACTCTCACATGCAACCAAAAAAGTTTGAGGTTATCAAAACCATCTAATCGCTCCTGCTTTCTTTTTTTTAACAGAATTGTTTACTTGGCCCAGGTATGGCACAGCCAAACTGCTGGGAGCATGTAGAGAGAGTTAGAGTATAAATACATTTTAAAAAACACTTCGAAGTTTATACTTACAGAAAAAAGAGCGTAGGCCTATTCAAAATAGTGAACTGGTAGGCCTAGTCTAGTGTAAGCCACTTGTGCTCACTGGATATCTTTATCTTAGGCTACTTTTGAGTTTTATGAACTAAAAGTGCCCTGTTTAGTCCAGACAGTTATCATAGCCATAGGCTAGGCTATGAGTAGCCTACGGTTTTATTTTTTTTTAAAGGGTTTCCGCGCTGTTATGGTTTTGAAAGCTCCGCGCTATAATGGCTATGATGCAGCTTTGGCAAAAACTGGTATGCAGTAACAGCATAGCCTTTTTCTTTTATTTCTTTTTTTTGTTTTGAAAGACAAATATAATTTCCCGATATAATTGCTGACTTGTGGCAAAAGTGCCGCCGTGGTGACAGATTTCCCTGAACATCTGTCAGAGAATGTAAACAAGTCGGCATTTTTCAAAATAAGAAGAAATTTTATGACAACATCGCGCGGATCTTACAATCCTTCGTCAAACACTCAATTTATGAAGACAGAGATACGCGATTACGCACCTCCCTGCAACTCTCAGTGTTTCCATCAACGTGCAAAATATTGGAACTACCGCAAAGAAATAGAGTACTCAAGTGACTACGTCACGCTGGTTTCGGAAGTAAATTCCCCATTCATTTAGAGCGTAGACATTAACTAAAACTTACTTTTAAACCATTTCTACTTATTATATCTTACCGTCAATTTCCCGGATTGTTCAATATAACGCCCGTTCGCAAACGATGTCGTTTTTCTGGACTAGCTTCGAGTATATTTTACGTTTCAGTATTTTCTTGTGATTATATCAGCGCTGGAACTGTTTAAAAACTCGATGTCCCATAATAATTCCCTACGAACGTGCAGCCTTGTCTCCAGACGTTGTCAGATAACGTTAGCTAGTAGTAGCACATAGCTCCGTTTTTAAACACTTTTTTTTCTAACCTTAGCTAGCTAGCTTGAAGGGCTAAAGCTAGAATTGCTTTATGTGGTTAACCGTAGCACAGTTTCTGACCTTGTCGGGCGGGCTTCTCTACTTAGCAAGCTAACGTTAGCCCATCTTCAGCTGCAGTACTCCCATCTGCCCAAGAATGTCCAGACAGACGAGATGATGATATCTTATTGGTCAAGAACCACCTGTGCATTGAGGTACTGGATATGCAGTCCGTTAAAGTGGACTACAAGTCGAACTACAATGATTAATGCATTACTTTAAAAAATAAAAATTGGAACATGTGATATATGGTCTATATCTTTGTACCACACAGGCTAATCCAGGAACGTTTCGGCTCATTCTATAAATCAGATTTCAAGAAATAGTCGATAGTCTCTGAAGCCCATTCTATTCTTCCATAGGGAATTTACTTCCGAAACCAGACTCCGCCCACGACTGACGTACTCACTTGAAGGGATTTAAAAGCATAAACTACATCAACGGATTACGCTATATCTTACAATTGTAAGAACGCATGCGTACTAGAAGCAACGTGTAACAAAGGGTGGATAACTTCCGTAATACCACCAAGGAGGAAGTAAATTCAGTATAAAAGCTAGAATTATATTTTCCTGTATCGTTGAAAACAAAATTAAAGGAACGTGAAGGCAAATTCACCTATGTATTTTCATATGTTATTTTCGTATTTTCATCTATGTATTTTCGTATCTTTTGACTTGCTGTCAAACATTGCACTTAATTTGCAGAAAAAGACGTATCCTGCTCAAACGTATCCTGTTTCGTTATTTTTTCCCCAACATATTTAGATTGAGAGATTTATATTTTGTCATTCACATAAGCTTATCTTTAAGATGTTAGTCTTAAAAAATTCTGATGCATTCTGGTTTTTATTTTATTTGTAAATAAAGGTAACCAGTAGCCTCTGGAAAAAGATGATTATTTTTGTACGAGATCAACTTCTTCACACTAGTGAACCTTTGCAGCTGAACTTCTTCAGGGCAGTTAAAATATTTGGGTGGAAACACTGTGCTTTACAGAGAGGGGAAACAGGTGTGTGTTTTACCATTGTAAAAGGAGTGTTCCATAAACGTTGCTTGTTAAAGGAGTGACATCCTTTGAGAACACTGCTTTACATTATTAATAAGGGTGTTCCAGATCTTTGATAGTGCACTTACTATTCAAATCCTTGCAAGAAGCAATGATCTGTACTAACTGGATATGAATTGGGAGAAACAAGTGATTCCACAAATTGTTTTTACAATTATATTTTTGAACTTGTGATTGAAGCGTAGACCGAGTAGCATCCTGACTACTGACCGCTTCAGATGTTCATAATTCCAGACCACACACAATTGGGCCTTACTACCTTCTGTTCTGGATGCAGCTGCTATTAATATTTTAAAATGTATTGTACACCACCAGTCTAAGTTGTGTCAACAAAAACTTTCTTCATTGAAAAATGAAATTGTGCAGATACACAGATTGTACTTTGATTCTACCTGCAATACTTTTCCTGTCGTACTTGATGAAGCAATACATATTTTTTTCAGTTGTTCTTAAATAACACAACAGAACTGATTGCTGTTTTAGTTACATGTCTGGTAATAGAGACAGAATCCAGTCTGGAAAACAGTTAATACTTGATCAAATTACAAGGGTCTTTATTTCTGCAGAAAAATGTCGGGGCATATACCAATACCATCCTTCTACAAATGGTGCCGTAATTTTACGATAATAAACCAGTATCACTAAGGTTTATACAGTGTATCATTCTCAAACAAAAACATACTAAATTGGCAAAAAACTGTTAATAATTGTCTAATTGTCATTAAAATAACACATTGATAGTTCATCTTAACAAAATCACAATAAAAAAGCATTTACAATCCTTTAAACCCTCTAAGAAAGGCTGTGCAACCATGAGTGTTTACAACCACCTCATGAGGTAAAAAACGAAAAGGTAGGTTGTGTCCGAATCGACACCCTTCCATACTACAAACCCAAAAAAGGTTGGGACAGTATGTAAAATGCACATAAAAGCAGAAAGCAATGATTTGTAAATTCTCTTTTACATACATATATGGCCTAAAGTATGTGGACACCCCTTGGTCTGGGGCTGTTTTTCATGGTTCGGGCTAGGCTCCTTAGTTCCAGTGAAGGCTAATCTTAACACTACAGCATACAATGACATTCTAGATGATTCTGGGTTTACAACAGTTGGGACAGGGGCAAAAAAAGACTGAGAAGTTCAAAAAAGACCTTTTTGGAACATTCCACAGGTAAACAGGTGATGCTATCATGACTGGGTATAAAATGATATCAAAAGACTCTTGATATCTTATTTTGAGGTGCTCTTACAAGCAATATTATTTTTGTGCTGCTTGTATACAGTGTATATGTCTCTTCTATGTACGTCTTCTAAAGTGGGTGTTGTGCTGCCTGTATATAATGTATATGTCTTCTCTATGTACTGATCTCTGTATTTCTTTACTGTATTTTAATGTGATACTTTTAAGACTTTGTACAGCACTTTGGTCAACTCTATTGTTTTTCTATAAATAAAGTTGACTTGACTTGACTTGAATATTATAATCCATCTAAGTCAGGAGAAAAAACCTTCAAGTGATCCATATATAACGGATGTTTTTCTCTGGGTAATGTTATATTCATTACCAATGATTTCTCATCAGACAGTTCAGAGGGAGGCGCCCCGCCACCTAGAGGATCTAACATTTTAACAAGGGCATTGAATCCGCTGGATTGGATAGGATAGGACTGGTGCCCAATTTTTAACTGACAAAATTTCCTGCATTGTAATTTGGCAATTGTGAAATGTATCTCTCTCGCACGCACATGCACGCACACACACACACACACACACACACACACACACACACACACACACACACACACACACACACACACAATCTATTTACTTGGTAAATTGTAATCCTGACATTCCAGATGAAGATGAAGGCTGCACTGAAGCCCTTACAGGAGAAACTGGAAAACTTTATAAAAATCAGTGAAACTACAGATGAAACACTGCAACACATCAAGGTACAGTATGTGTCACTGTATAAATAAAATATAAATACATGTACCTATATTTGTATTATATATGAAATATATATAAAAGTTATATGTTAATTAGCATTATTTACAATATATTACAAGTTTACGAGTAAATTAAATTTATTTAAAAAAACTTTCAACTTTTATAAAACTCGCATTATTTGAAGCCCATTTTCGGGCATCAAAACATATTGGACATATTGGACAGTTTAACATTTTTAATATTTGGTCGCATATCCTTTGCATGCCATGACTTCCTGATGTCTGTGACCCAACAATATCAAAAGACTCTTGATATCTTATTTTCTGGTACTGTTACAAGCGATACTATAATTTCTCTGCATGTGAATGGATCTATATGGGAATTGGGCGGTGGGACTAGATTTAGCTGTAAATTATGCTGAAACAGTATGGAACACATGGTTGGTGAAATGGCTGTAAGTCATCAAGGGTCTGAGGTATCAAACAAGCCTCAAACCATCACTCTGCTGCTAGATATGCAGTAAATATGGATGGGTCAATTTAAGGGATTGTTTCTCCTGACAAATTTTCCTATTTAACTCTATGGAAAAGTAAGTCAGGAGAAGAAACCCTTCAAGTTATTCATCCATATCTACTGCATATCTGGCAGCAGAGTGATGGTTTGAGGCTTGTTTGATACGTCAGACCCTTGATGATTTAGAGCCATTTAGCCAACCATGTGTTCCATACTGTTCCAATGTAATTTACAGCTAAATCTAGTCCCACCCCCCAATTCCCATAGAGATCCATTCACATGCAGGAATGATATAGTATCGCTTGTAAGAGTCCCAGAAAATAAGATATTGAGAGTCGTTTGATGTTGTTGGGTCACAGACATCAGGAAGTCAGGGCATGCAAAGGATATGTGACCATTTTTTTTTTCTCATAATAAATTTACTTCAATTAAAGGTTGGACTTTTCTCATTTTTTCAGTGTCAGATTAAGCTAATTTACCAGACGATTAATTTTTTATAACCCTCTTTACTCATCTTTACTAGGGGTGCCAATAATAGTGGAGAGCACTGTATATATAATTTGTAATATAAATTTAATTGCTATTCTCATTGCATACCCTGTACTTCTGTTGTCATACACGGTCGTGTGTAATGTGTGTAAATCTGTCCTAATGCAAATAAATGAATAAATATTTAACACGTACGTGGGGTGAAGACAACCCGTCAGTCCCGAATAAAGAATATATATAGACAATCACAGGAACTACACGGTTTATATTTTACATTTGAAAAGGCTCAGTAAATATATGTGCATTTTGTCTTCCCGCCTGTCGCCTCACTTCATTATTGATGACTCGGCGTGAGTGAGGGAGGTGGCTGTGTAAAGAAATTCAGTTGAAAGGTTCCTGAAATCGTATGCTTGGCCTCGGCAGTTGATATTGCTGTTTGCTAAAGCATCCAGGAGAGGGAGCTCTAACACAACCTCCAGGTCAATCTGCTGAGCTTGCGCCCACGCCGCCCAACACCTGTCATTAAATGTTAATTACCTGTACAACTCGTCGGCGGAGCTGCAGTAACATTCTCTAACAAAGGTATGCATTTGTATTTCAAATTCTTCAAGCATTTTGCGTTTAATGGATGCTTCTTTTTAAAATGGCACATGGGTTTATTCAACCACAACAGTTCTGTTTGGTAATAAGCAGACTGGATAGCTGACAAACCGACTAACTGTTTTGCTCAACAAGAGTAGCAGTTAAAACGCTGTGTGTTTAAAATGAAATGCGTTGTCAGCAGCTTTGGGTCATTATGATTCCTTATTAAACCAACAAGCTATATAACGTGATTAACTTCTTATTCTGTAATTAATCGCATTCAAAAAGCAAGATCGAAATGGCTGCCAGTCTGTTAACTTGCCCTCCGCGTTAACATAACCAACTAGCAATCAAGTGTGGGCTACGTGATAACTATGTGTGAGACCAGGGACAGTTGTAACACTTTTTACAATTTTCACAATACCCTAAAACCTATTTACAGTAGACCTGCAAATTTGTTATTTTATATACTTATGTGTCTCTGCTGGTGAATGATTATCTTTAAGTATTTCCATAAACAATGAACTGGTTACAAAATCCGTTTAAGACCATTAGGCTACTCCATTGTTTCAACCTACCCCAAGAGACAGTTGTAACATGTCTAAAATATAACGTATAAATCAATCAAATTCTCAAAACATAATTTTTTGATCAAGTATAAATTGACAGAATTTTTTATTTTAAGAACATATGCTTATATTTGCCTTTTCACAATACACAACCACCTACAGCTTGACAATGCATGGATGCCTTTTTGAGTCGTTCAGACACGAAAGTACACAGATCCCATTGCCAGAAAATGAAAGTAATACCCTGGCATTTTGTGTGGTATATAATGAGGGAGGACAAGGAACCAACTCACCACGGTATTTGTGTACAAATTAATTATTTAATTTATCTATGTTTTAAGATATCCCTGTAGCTGCAATCATGCATTACCCTGTTGAACCAGTTAACTGACTGTTAGTTTGACGCACCTCAGTCATATTCTTTTTAACTTTACCAAACAGTGATTCTGAAAAAAACCTGTTTGGATTATTGAACATTAAAATTAATTAATTCATCTGATAGAAAAAAAATTTTTAGATATCAAAAAACAACTTTTGTTTATAATTCCCTCTGGGAGTATGATACAGGTCTTATTTTATACATTTTATATGCCGTCCCTGGTCTCCTCCTATATAGTTTGGTAGCTGTAACAGGTGACCTATTGCTCAGTTAGTCAAATGTGTTCTTATTTATAATTCAACTAAACGTTTTCAGTTAAAAAAAAAAATTTAAAAAAAACCTGAGGCACTCACATACACAAAGCAGATAACTACTGTCTATAATTTATATACTGTATATAAAAAAACACATTTCCTGGAAACCTTTCGTAGTTCCAAAAAATTTTTACTACCCAGATTTTGCTACTTTTATGGACATGACTTGACCGTTGGATTTCCTGTTCCACATACTCTACACAAAAAAATAACAGCTCACTTGAAAATTTGTTTGACTGGATTCATAACCACAGGCCAGAGATATTTGTAATGATGTAATTGGTAGGAAAATTAGGAGGAGGCCAATGAAGAGAAATTAGCCCATAGTTTGAAGCTTTAATTTTTATATCTGAGTTATGTGTGTTTACAGGTTAAGTCAGCTTGGACAGAAGTTAATCTTTGTAAGGAGTGAGGGCCTGTGGCCATACAGCCAAACTCTCGGTGCCGTATAGGAATGGGGTATGCCCGGCAAATCTTTGGCTGATGCCAAAGCACCAACTCAGTCATCATTAGAGGTCTTTATATGATAATAAGATTATCATATAATTTTAATTATAATTATTATAATGAGATGCCAGCAAATAACCACCAATGTATTCTAAAGTGGAATATTTGACGTCATTTAAATGACTTTTTATGAGATAGCTTGCAAGAAGAATGGATTCCTCAGTTTTTTGCCGTTGGAAAAGTCAATCCGTTTTAAATGGATATTTTCCAAAAATTTTAGTTTAGGAGTTTTGGGAATGGAAAATGAACTTAGGCCTGGCTTATTAGATTAGCAGTTAGTTCCCTGTGAAAGCATTCTGCCTGTGCAGATCATGCTTTCATCACAAGCATCAGTAATTAAATCAGGTGCGTTGTTCATAGTATACATTGTATAGTGTAGATTGGGGCTTGTAGAAATGACTGAACATGTGACTTGAGAGGCATGTGACCGGTGTTTCAACACTGGCTGGTAGTAGGATCATGCCAATAACATGGGAGTTGCAATCATAGGAGCATGATAACAAGGACATCAGGGTTGCCAACTGTTAGGTGTTGGTGGGGGAAGGACCCAAACGCAGGCAGGAGTACAAAAAAAACCGAAGTTTAATAAGGGCAAGGCAGCAATCCGTGGTAATACAGGCCAGGTCAAAAACCGGGAAGGCAGGGCAACGGTACAAAGACAGAGTCCAAAAACAGGGTCACAGAACAGGCAGGGGTCAGAACCGGGAAGGCACAACAAAGGCACAAAAACAGTATCCAAAAATCGGAGTCGCAAGAACACAGGCAGGGGTCGAAACCAGGGAGGCAAAAGAGAAACAAAAAAGAAAACAAACCAAAGACAGAAAACAGAAATAAAACAACCACAGGTAAAGGACGAGGGATACGAAAACTCGGAAACGTATACTAGGGCAGGTACTCGGGAAACTAGAAAAACACACAGTAGAAAATCAATGGTGAGGAACTCGCAAAGACAGACTGAAATAACAGGATTTAAATACACAGGGAGAAGATTACACAAAAGGAATCAGGTGTGAAGAGGAGGGGAAATAGGAGAGTACACAGGTGAGAACAATGAGAGTTAACAAGGACCAATAATACAATGACGGGGGAAACGTAAGACACGGACTGGGATACACATAGACACAATGATAACAAACGGCCTGGGGTTAGCAAGTAGACAAGTGCACAGCTCAGAGGGGAGGAACACGAAAGTGGACACACGTGCAGAGAATGTGAAATCAGATAGATACAGGGATAGGATAACGAGGAGGGAAATGACAGCTGCAGGTAGAAACTCAAGATGAATTAGTAATTAGTAATGTTAGTAGCGAACTCTAAAACCCTAATGTTAGTAGGTTAGCTGGTTAGTATTATATACACGTTAGTTTGTTAGCAGGTTAGTATTAAATCTAATCTAACAGTTAGTATGATTAGTACATTAGTATTATATACAAATATTAATAAAGCCAGAAGGAAGAAAACGAGATACGAAATACAGAGGAAACCCGAAATCCCCAAAATCCCCAGAAGTTCCCAAAATCACCCGAATAGTGCAATGACAAAGGCAGGGAGTGGAATCTGAAGAAACATGGAACGCGGACTGACAATCACGAGGGAAATGCGGAAAAATGGGTAAAAGAAATCAGGAAACATAATACAGACTAAACAGACAAATTACAGGATCCTAACACCAACTCTCACACATCTGGCATTAGACTCAGCCTTAATCTCACCCTCTCTCTCAAGAAGTCTCATGCCAGTGTCAGACCTATGTGATGCCCCCCCGGTTCACGAGGCAATCTGAAATTGACCAAAGTTGTTAGCCCTGGTGATGATAATGGGTGTAACTAACTAGAACCCAGTGAGATACCATAGAGTGAACTAGAAGAAAACAGAGGAACAACATCATTCACAAATATCTGCTTTATTTCTCATTTCAAGGAAGCCTTTTCTGCAGAATATGGTAACAGGTTTGTAATCTATGATACATTTTTATTCATTTAACTAATATTACAAGCATCATATATGGGCTGGGACATCCCCCAGGAGAAGGTAGGCAAGAGGGGAACATTCATTTAGCATTTGTCAAACATATTTATGCATGTACATTTCAACTGTGTGTGTGTCTGTGTGTGTGCGTGCGTGTGCACCATGCACACACTCAAGATTCCATGTTTTCCTTCTATGCAGGTTATGGCCATCCTGAGGTAAAGAATCCATGTGTTTGACAACACAGGTGACATTGCTCGGCGCCTTGGAGATTGTAAGTTGATGATTGATGCTAATTTTTCCACGTTCATAAGAGTGAATCATTTTGAATTATATGATGTTATTGACTTGACATCTAAAATGCGAATTGAGGAAAAAAGTAAAAATAATACATTTTAAGCCACACACCAGTCACAAACACATATGTAAATCATTCTTTTTCTTTCATACGTTCTTGAATACACTGAATTTGCATGTGCATTGAATGTCACGTTCGCACACACTCACGCACTCTTAACGTACGCAATCACATGTATGCGGATGCATGCACATTCCACACACACACACACACACACACACACACACACACACACACACACACACACACACACACACACACACTGTTTCTTGTATCCTGAATTACAAACAGTGTTTGTGTGTTCAGTTTAGCCCTATTACCCCCATAGTTCATTAGGAAGCACAGGAGGTTCCCTTTGGACCAATCAGCTTCCTCCATCTCTCTCTGCTTCCTGTGGCTTTACCTTTACCTGTATTTCCTTCAAAAAGATCATTTTAAAGGAGAGTGGAAACTTATATTTATAGTTTTATAAATGTCTTTCTTTCAGTGAATAGTTTTAGTTTAGCAACTACGACTTTAGTATTTTTGCCTAAGTATTTGCAATGATACAACATTCAAATCAGACAAAACTGTATATTACTTATTGATGCACTGTTTTTGTTTTTAAATGTGTGTAGAATCTTATTGCATCTCAGTTGTGCTGCAAATGTGCTTGGTTTCAAATTGAGTTTTTGTAGGCTTACAAATGTGTGTGGTTTTGTGTTACATGTCTAGATAGTTCTTTAGCCTGTCTAGCTCTTGAGCCTCCAGCTGCAGTTCTATTAAGTGATACAAGAGGATATATATATATATATATTTTTTTTTAAATGAAATGAAAGAAAAATGACAGAAAATACCACCACCTGCTTCATACACACACACACATCTCTGTTTATCTACCCAAGCGAATGTCCTTATACTGGCAGAGCAGGAGTTGTTTGAAGGTCTTTTTGAAGGTGATGTTGCAGAGGGCGTAGCAAGCTGGGTTGACGGTGCTGTTGATGTAGCAGAGCCAGTAGGCGACGGTCCACATGGAGTAGGGAATGCAGCTTGAGCAGAAGGTGTTGATGAGCACCATGACGTTGTAGGGCGTCCACGTGATCACGAAGGCCACCAGGATGGCCATGATGGTGCGCGTCACCTTTTTCTCGCGCGACGGCGCCGCCTTCTTCTTCTTGGGCGGCTGCTTTGTCGTTGTAATAATCGTGCGCGCAGCGGGGCTTCCCCCGTGGCCTGCAGGTGCCTGGGGGTTGGCTTGCGGCTGGATGGCCCCGACCCCACCTGCTGTGTGCGGGGAGCCGCCATTCTGGCTCCTGTCTGTGCCCTGGGTTTCCACGTCGTCAATGTGATTTTGCACCTCGCTGTGGGACGGGTTCTCCTGTTTTGGCCCCGAGGGCTCGCACTTGCCCGTCTTCACGCGACTCCTGCTGGCCCTGGAGATGTGCCAGTACAGTATCGTCATGATGAAGACTGGCAGGTAAAAGGCAGCAATGGCGGTGCTAAAGGTGGCCGTCGCGTTGGAGAAGAACTGGATGTAGCACTGCGTCTCTGGCACGGTCCGCACACCCACGATAAACTGCCAGAACAGGATGGCCGGGGCCCACAGGATGAAGGAAATGACCCAGGCCGCCGCAATCATCATGCCCGCCATCTTGGTGGTCCTTTTCACCGGGTAGCTGAGCGGTTTGGTGACGCAGAAGTAGCGGTCGAAGCTGATGATGAGGAGGTTCATGACAGAGGCGTTGCTGACCACGTAGTCGAGGGCAAGCCATAGGTCACACACCACGGGTCCCAGAGGCCAGTAGCCAATCACAATGTAGATTGTGTACAGGTTCATGGAGCTCAGCCCGATTATTAGGTCTGCGCATGCCAGGCTGAAGAGGAAGTAGTTGTTGATTGTCTGTAGGTTCCTGTTGACCTTTATTGAAAGCATGACCAGGATGTTCCCAATAATGGTGACCAGGCTGAGAGACCCTGCAACCAGGACTATGAACAGCACCTCCACTGGCTGGTAGGGGGCAGCCGGCAGCAGGGTGGCTGTGTTATTGCCCTCTGAGGAGTTGGAGACATTGGAGAAGGTGGATAGAGCAAACTTGAAGGATTTCAACTCCATCTGTTCTCTTTGTGCTGAATCTTCAGCTGTCAGCTGAGCCCCTAAACCTTCAGACAAAAAATAAATATTTTTGTTGAGCACTATGATTGCTAATTAGAAGTAAAATTGTGTGTGTGTGTGTGTGTGTGTGTGTGTGCGCGCGCGTGCGTGCGTGCGTGCGTGCGTGCGTGCATGTGTGTTACATTTATATGAAAAGTAGAGCTTTGTCTTTCCAGTCTGTTACAACACTCCCTCTCAAAACATAAATTGATCAAAAAGTACGTGTGTATATAAAGTTGAAGTCAGAAGTTTACATACACTTAGGTTGAAGTCATTAAAACTAATTTTTAACCACTCCACATATTTCCTGTTAGCAAACTATAGTGTTGTCATTTTTCCAACAATTGTTTACAGACAGATTATTTCACTTTTAATTCACTATATCACAATTCCAGTGGGTCAGAAGTTTACATACGGCATACATACACACCGGCACGGTGGTGCAGTGGTTAGCACTGTCGCCACACAGCAAGAAGGTACCGAGTTCGAATCCCGGCCGAGGACCTTTCTGTGTGGAGTTTGCATGTTCTCCCCGTGTCCGCGTGGGTTTCCTCCGGGTACTCCGGTTTCCTCCCACAGTCCAAAGACATGCCGGTTTAGGCTAATTGGAGACTCTAAATTGCCCATAGGTATGAGTGTGTGAGTGAATGGTGTGTGAATGGATTGGCGACCTGTCCAGGGTGTATTCCTGCCTCTCGCCCAATGCATGCTGGGATAAAGCCTGACCAGGAATAAGCGGGTTAGATAATGGATGGATGGATCCTTTGCATGCCATGACTTCCTGATGTCTGTGACCCAACAACATCAAAATATTCTGGTACTCTTACGAGCAATACTATAACATCTCTGCATTTGAATGGATCTCTATGGCAATTGGGGGGTGGGACTAGATAAATTATGCTGGAATAGTATGGAATACCAAATGATATGCGACCAAATATTAGAAATTTAAAGGCACAGTCAACTTAGTGTATGTAAACTTCTGACCCACTGGAATTGTGATATAGTGAATTAAAAGTGAAATAATCTGTCTGTAAACAATTGTTGGAAAAATTACTTGTGTCATGCACATGCACAAAGTAGATGTCCTAACTGACTTGCCAACACGATAGTTTGCTAAGATGAAATCTGTGGACTGGTTAAAAATGAGTTTTAATGACTTCAACCTAAGTGTATGTAAACTTTTGACCACTACTGTACTTTATATATAATGTAAAATATTTGAATTAATTTGACACAAGCTCCAGATAATGGGTCCAGATAATTTCACTGTGAGCACAGGATGTGAGTTTTGCTCTGAGCTGGGCTTACAGTCCCTGTGGGGGCTTGTGGTATGCAAAGATAACTCGGCCTACATTAAAACATTATGGGCTTGATACAACCCCTGGCAAAAATTATGGAATCACCACACTTAGAGGATGTTCACCCAGCTTTTTTACTTCGTAGCAAATAAACAAATCACAGATATGACAGAAAACAAATTTTGTTTAATAGCTGAACATTCTGGCTTCAAACATACCTCAAACAAATTAAATTAAATAATTTTAATTAATGGCATATTTTTTTCTAGATCAAGTAGAGGAAACAAATTATGGAATCACTCAATGTTGAAGAAAAAATTATGGAATCATCAACAAAAAAAATCACAATTAGTACTTTGTTGCTCCTCCTCGGGCCTTTATGACAGCCTGAATTCTTTGAGGCATGGACTTCACTAATGAAAAACAATATTCTCCAAGCTGGTTCCAACTTTCTCGAATAGCGGTTGACAGATCAGCTTTGCAGGATGGAGCCTTATCATGGACCAATTTTTTTAATTTCCACCATAAATTTTCAATTGGATTGAGATCCGGACTGTTTGCTGGCCATGTCATTGATTTGATATGCCTTTCCTGAAGAAAAGCTTTAACACTCTTTGCTCTGTGGCAAGATGCATTATCATCCTGAAAAATTACTTAATCATCACCAAACCTATTTTCTATCGATGGGATGAGAAAAGTGTCCAAAATGTCAATGTACACCTGTGCATTGACTGTTGAGGTCATGATTGCCATCTCCCCTGGTCATTGACATGAACTTCCATATCATAAATGACTGGGGAAATTTGATTGTTCTCTTCAGGCAGTCTTTATCATGTTTCATTAGAACGGCACCAGACAAAAGTTCCAGCATCATCTCCTTGGCCAATGCAGATTCGTGATTCATCACTGAATATCACTTTCATCCAATCATCCACACTCCATGATTGCTTCTCTTTAGCCCACTGTAACCTTGATTTCTTCTGTTTAGCTGTTAGTGCTGGTTTTTGTTTGGCTTTTCTATATGTAAATCCCATTTCATTCAGCCGATTTCTTACAGTTCTGTCACAAACATTGACTCCTGTTTCCGCCCATTTGTTTTGTTGTGCAGTTTCTATTTTCAAGGCATATTGCTTTGAGTTTTCTATCCTGAAGCTTTGACGTCTTCCTTGGTCTACCCGTATGTTTTCCTTTTATAACCTTCATATTTTGTTTATACTTGCACCAGTTTTTAGACACAGATGACTGGGAACAACCAACATCTTTTGCCACACTCCGTGTTGGATTTCCTTCTTGAAGGAGTTTTATAATCCTTTCCATTGTTTAAATTGACAACTCTCTAGTTGGGGCCATGTTTCCTTTCAATTAGCCAAGTCTTTTAACTGCAGACTAATTTGCATTTTTAGACTTGTGCCGGTATTTGTTTTAGAAATGCAAATTACAAGGTGATTCCATAATTTTTTCCTCAACATTGAGTGATTCCATAATTTTTTCCTCTACTTGATCTGGAAAAAAATATGCCATTAATTAAAATAATTTAATTTGTTTGAGGTATGTTTCACAAAGCCAGAATGTTCAGCTATTAAACAAAAATAGTTTTTTGTCATATCTGTGATTTGTTTATTTGCTACGAAGTAAAAAAAGCTGGGTGAACATCCTCTAAGTGTGGTGATTCCATAATTTTTGCCAAGGGGTTGTACACTGCCTGGCCAAAAAAAAAGTCGCACGCTAATATTTCGTTGGACCGCCTATAGCCTTGATTATGGCGCGCATTCGTCGTGGCATTGTTTCGACAACCTTATGCAACGTCACAACATTTATTTCCATCCAGAGTTGCATACATTTTTGTATTGACGATGGGAGAATCAAACCACTCCGTAACGTCTTCTCCAGCACACCCCAAAGACTTTCAATGGGGTTAAGGTCAGGACTCTGACTTTTTTTTTGGCCAGGCTGTGTATATTAAGACCTTTAGCATGTGCAAAACCTTGTAGCACACGCAAAACCAATAACATGACCAATAATTGGTCATGGTATTTGTTTTGCACCAATCATTGGTTTTGCACCAATCATTGTGTTCTTGGTTTTGGGTGTGCTAAAAGATTTTGCACACGCTAAAGGCCTTAGTAAATCAGGCCCTATATGTAAAGCATATTTAAATGCTTTAAGCAGTTTTTTAAGCAGTTTAAATGTATGATAGCAGTTTAAGGCTAAGCTCTGTTTGCTGACTGCATATACGCACCCAGACCCTGTGCAGGCGTCTTTATGGTGAGGACGTGGGCGTTCAGTGTGTTCTTCTGCTCTTCAGAACCTTCAGTGTACTTCTCTGCGTGGAGCCGTGACCCTGGAACAGTTCAGCACATCAGTTTAGTCATCTATAGAGTATTCTGGGGGCAACTGTAACAGGGGTCAATTGAATTTTTTGTTACAATTGCCCCCAACGCTGAACACATGAAACTAGCTGGCTTGCTGGATAGAATCTCAGCTCTTGCTTGTTTCAGATTGGTGCAATTTTATGGTGTTGCAATTGTCCCCTGTTACAATTGCCCCCAGAATACTCTACTCAAAGACTGCTGTGGACACAATTTGCATAGGAGTCAAAGGAAGAGCTTTTTCTTTTTTTCCTCTCGCAGTTTAGTACAGATAGTACAGGCCATAAAATATAATGTTGAAGGAAAGGTTTCGGTAACTCATTGGGCTCCATATAAGGTTTATACCAAGATCAGGCACTGTGGAACAGCACAGTTTCACAGGAAATGTTTTATTTTGAGTGGACAGTGACACATTTATTGTTGTTTTGGCTCTGTACTCCAGCACATTGGATTTGAAATGTAACAGTGAATATGAGGTTAAAGTCCAGACTTTCAGCTTTAATATGAGGGCATTTACATCCATATCAGGTGAACCGTCTAGAAATTGTAGCCCTTTTTATACATGGTCCCCCCATTTAGGGGACCAAAAGTAATTGGACAAATTAACATAAACTTAAATAAAGTCATAATATGTAATAATTGGTTGCATATCCTTTGCATGCCATGACTTCCTGATGTCTGTGACCCAACAACATCAAAAGACTCTTGATATCTTATTTTCAGGTACTCTTACAGGCGATACTACACTGCCTGGCCAAAAAAAAAGTCGCCGTTGCACCCGTCATGCATAGTGCCCACTGTACAAACCTCTGGAGGTAGTGTTAAGATCTGGGGTTGCTTCAATTGGTCAGGTGTAGGCTCAGAAACGTTATGCAGCAATAAAATGAAGTCAGCTGAGTACCTGAATGTACTGAATGACCAGGTTATCCCATCAATGGGCATATTCCAGGAAGACAATGCCAAGATTCATCAGGCTCAAATTGTGAAAGAGCGGTTCAGGGAGCATGAGGAATCATTTTCACACATGAATTGGCCACCAGAGTCCTGACCTTAACCCCATTGAAAGTTTTTGGGGTGTGCTGGAGAAGACGGTACGGAGTGGTTCGACTCTCCCGTCATCAATACAAGATCTCGGCCAAAATTAATGCAACTCTGGACGGAAATAAATGTTGTGACATTGCATAAGGTTGTCGAAACAATGCCACGACGAATGCGCGCCATAATCAAGGCTATAGGCGGTCCAACGAAATATTAGCGTGTGCAACTTTTTTTTTAGCCAGGCAGTGTATAACCTCTCTGCATTTGAATGGATCACTGTTCCATTTAAAATCCAATGTGCTTGAATACAGAGCCAAAACAGCAAAAAATGTCCCACTGTCCAAATACTTTTGGACTGCACTGTATATATGATGCCTGTTGTGTGGAATCTCTGCTTTTTAAAAATACCTTTCATTTTTCTGTATCATAATTCATATCAAGGGAAACAGAGGTATGACATGCATTTATTCTTGCACCTTGCAGCCCCTAGAAGGAAAAGATGGGATTGCTTGGATTTTCGGAATTAGTCTGGCAGGCCTTCCTCTTGATGCTTCCAGCTTTCTGCTCACTCTTCCCCTGCTTCAGAGCTCAAGACAAAATCCTTATGGCCCTGGGAAAATTAAAAAGAAGCACTGTCGTTGTGAACAAGTGAACTTTGTCTAATAGGCTAGGTGTTCACCTGTCCAAGGGTAACTTATCTTTGCATTAGCAAATTATATCGTCTCCGTATGCAAAAAAATAAATGTCTTTTTTAAAGGCTTTGCCAAATCTCCGCCGTCTTCGAACCACGCTGACTGCTAAACACTGGCAGTAGCTAGTTATTATTTGTTTCCGCGGTTAATACAAATAATATATCTAATAATAATAACAAGAACTAAGTAGCTAACGTTACTTTAACGCATTTCGAGGGGCAGTTAAAATCACTCCCTTTTTTTTGTTAGGCGTATAGTAAATCCTATTGTAAAAGAGCTCCTCGCGCTCTTGCTTCACTCTCAGAAAAAAAGGTACAAAAAGTACCTAATGGGGTACAAATGCTTGCCAGTGGGGTGGTACCCTATAGGTACATAAAATTGTACTCCTACCCAGCAATGCATAATTAATTTGCATTTTTCTTGAAAAGGTTCTTATTCGTACCCAAATAGAACAGTATTCTACTTTCAGGGTAAATTTGCAAATGTGTTTCTTAAAGAGGAAAAATGTACCTCCACTAAACCTTTATTTTTAAGAGTGTTCCATACTGGGTTGTCTAATCAAAACAAGAAGCCAGACATATTCTGAGTTAGAAAATGTGTATAGCTGGTGGACGCATTTCCAGACTTTGGTTTGTCTAAGCTGTTTTAAAGGTGAAAACATTTTGGGATTTTGACTATGGGGATGTTTTCTTCACATTTTTAGTTACTAGTGAGCTGACAGTGTGCTGCGAATGCTATTTATTGAACCTGCAGCTATGTATATTATAGGCTGATTTGTAAATTATTCCTGTGGCCAACCAATTACCTTTCCTGGGTGTGATCTTCAGTAGCTGTGGTGATTTGTGCCGTTGTGTAGTCACTTGTATAGTCCCCACATGTATTTGAGAATGCTTCCAGATCTTGAAAAACTGCAGTATACACACTGCCTTTGACCCTAGCACATCTGGGTAATCATTATGCAGCCAACACCTGATAAATATATTGGTTTGCACAAGTAAATAGCTTTCGTGTTTTTGTTTTTTTGCAAGCTCTCTGTAGCACTTAAAACATTGTGCAGATCAATGGACAGAGCGATCAAACATGGCTGTACTGCTGTGGTTAGGATGCTAGGCTTATAACCAGATGTTCTGGGTAAAGGTCCCACATGGTGAATTTATGAACTTATGATAAAAGGTACTTGACCTTAGCTCCATTAGCCTTTGTTCTAAGCCTAAATATTAGAGAGGAAATAAATGTGATGTGAAAATGTTAAATATAATAGCTCTTTAATAAGGAGTTATCCAAACACCATCTGCACAACATCTCGGCAACATCCTTACCACATCGTAACAATGTCCAAACAACTTTCCTCAAGTGTTTCGACAGTCCTAAAGCTGTTTAGTTCACAGTGCCTGTGCTTTACCAGCTGCCAATGCCCTCTGACCCTGCTCTCAGTTTAGTCAGGATAGAAATAAGATGTGCTGTGGCAATCACAGTGTTTCTGTGTCCCCATCGTCACTGAAGGTTACAAAACTTCATTATGCAGTCATCAGTAACAGTAATGCATTGTGGTTATTTCATAAATATCTTCTTAAATACATTTTCAGAAGCCTAAAAACAAAAATTGATTATTTTAACAATAGCTGGAATTATGCCTTGATGTTTAGCGTAGAGGTGTTTATGCTTAAATAGACTAACGGTCGTATTTTAATTGTATGTTCAACATAACAGCCCAATTAACAAATGTAATCATAGTAATAGTTATTACAATATTGCTACTAATCATTTTCCATAGTTTAAAAGAATGCTGGAAAACACATCTGAAGAATATCAGATAATACAAACTGCATTGTGTATACATCAAATTACAATCATCAAAATGTTTATTCTCATAAAATATTATAATTCAGTCTATACGTGTCACCCATTGACCTCTGGTTGTGACAGACTGCTGTGTATTTAGCTGCTGTTACTGATAACCTGTTTGTTTTTCCTTCCATAAGGTGTGTGGGGGAAATTTATAATCTTCAGCACAATCAGCAGTACAATTAACTTTGATTAATTTGTTGGGGATACGGTTGCATTATATGGTTGTATGCGTTATATATCGTAGTAATTAATTGCTCTTGTGGCTTACCCTCTTGTTCTTCGTGGTGTGTCCTGAGAGCCCGGTCCGTCTGTGTCAGCCAGTCTGTACTCACTGAGTCTGTGACCATCTCAACGTTTTTTCACTTATTTTTTTTATTATTTTTTTTATTTTTTTATCAGTTTAAAAAAAAAAATCAGTTTCAGTGTGCTGTCTTTTCACGATCAGATACCGCTTGAGTTTACAGTGCGCTCTTGTACATGGATGAAATGTGAGCACTCCCTCCAGCCAAATCCAGCTCTGTTTTATTCTCACGAATGTGTTCATTTTAAAACGAGACTGAGATACAACAGACCTCATATCAGGCGCGAAATCTATCAGCTGCTTCCAGACAGTCCCCGGGAATAAAGCCCTCTTAGCCGGGAACGTACACTGGTCCGGGTAATGACATTTTAATACAAACCGCACATATATTAACCAGGCATGTACTGACAAATATCTTACTCTTAGATCAAGAATGCCTGAACATTTCACCTCGGTCTTGTGCTTTCCCTTCTAGTGAATTCCTCTGGGATAAATTCTCTCAGATTTAAACAGAAAATTTAGCAGTCAATGCATACATTTATATTCAAAAAATGTAATTTAAAGGGATAGTTCGGAATTTTGGACATAATGTCTCAATTACGACTTACCCATGATGTAGTTGATTGATGGAAACCATTTTCAACTAATTCCATGCTGTCCCTTCTTTTGGACATACACACGTTGCTAATGCTAGCGCAACTCTAAGGTAACTGGTAGCATCCACTACCAAACACACTTAAACACTGCACAGTGCACCCAAAGCAAATAAAATACGACGACAGTCTATCGGGGTTATTTTGAGTGTTTATACCATCATTTTGAAGTCAAACTATCGTTGAATCCTTTACTTTGTGCTGACCTATATTCTTTGGAAGTACGGCGGCGGAGCAAACGTGGCCATTGCAACTTGTTGCTCTTCTTTGTTGTTGTAGTCGACCAGGGCCGGCACTACATTCGTACGTAACGTAAAGTATCGCTCCGCCGCCTTAATTCCACAGAGAATGCCGTATTTTATTTGCTTTGGGTGCACTGTGGAGTGTTTAAGTGCGTTTGGTAGTGGATGCTACCGGTTACCTTAGAGTTGCGCTAGCATTAGCAACGTGTGTATGTCCAAAAGAAGGGACAGCATGGAATTAGCTGAAAATGGTTTCCATCAATCAACTACATCATGGGTAAGTCATAATTGAGACATTATGTCCAAAATTCGGAACTATCCCTTTAAGTCATTTTGAAAAGTAGAAGTCCAAAATATCTTAAATTTCCTATGATGTTTTTGTCTTGTGACAATTACAGTTGTTGTGATGCAAGTTATGTTATGCCTTTGACAGATGCGACTGTCACAGACACCATTACATTGCATTAGTGGCATGTACACAGGTAACTTTGCACTTAATCACGGATGGATTTTCCATCCATCCATCCATTATCTAACCTGCTTATTCCTGGTCAGGGTCGCGGGGGGGCTGGAGCCTATCCCAGCATGCATTGGGCGAGAGGCAGGAATACACCCTGGACAGGTCAGTTGCAAGGCGCACACACCATTCACTCACACACTCATGCCTATGGGCAATTCAGAGTCTCCAATTCAACTAAACTGCATGTCTTTGGACTGTGGGAGGAAACCAGAGTATGCGGAGGAAACCCACGCGGACACGGGGAGAACACACACTCAGAAAGGCCCTCGGCCGGGATTCAGGCTCGGTAACTTCTTGCTGTGAGGCGACGGTGCTAACCACTGCACCACCTTTATTCTTATTCCTGAACTAGAATGCTGAATCAATGTTATTTTTATCCATCTCTGCATTTCAAAGGAAATATCCTTAAGAAAATCTATGGGCATGGAAAGCACTCCTAGTGGGTTTGGTTGTTAATAACTTGGATTGGGAGAATGATACTAATGACACAAGAATGAAGAATTGAGGTGTGTTTGTATCCCCAGGGACAGGCATTTTGACACCGGGAGACTGCCCTTATTTCTCTTATTTGACTGGTAATAGTAAATTCTGTTTGCGTCCTATAAGGAAATGAAACGCGTGGGACATCGCGGCATGGGGAGTCCAGGCCTGAAGGAAGCTGAAATCATCCAACTGTGCCTGTGACTTCTCGCACACCATGGTAAAAATGACTTATCTTTCTCTCTCTCGTCCTCCTCTGTGTGTCTTCATCTTTCTTGTCTCCCATAGTATTTAGCTGTATCTGAATGGCTTGCCATGTCATATTAATTGGCACCATTATACCCTTGCAGTATTTTTCATTTTAAAATTTGTACGTTGAAATACTTCAATGTTTTTTTGTCAGACGGGTTGGAGGGTGGTGGTTACATTTGGTTATGTAACATATTTTGCTAATGTGTCAATTGAATTAATCTTGGTAAAGTGTTTCAATTACGCTTTTTTCATTTTCTTTGTTTTTCATTTTCTTTGTTCTAGACCTCATTGAATATCTTACATTTTCTTAGTCTGAGCTGAATACCGGTTTCTAATACTAATTAGCTTTCGAGGATCAAGTAAACAGAAATCCATATCCAGGTGCTAGAGATTGATCCTGTTGTAAATCGCGACATTTCATCGCAATGCCTATCATCATATAGGAAGAGTAGTGAATTTTGGCTAACTAGTGACACAGTGATGAAACGTAGACTATTGCAGTTGTAATTTACTATTGGCTGTTGTACAATGATGTCCCAGTACATGTGATGTCACACCAACTGGGTGCATCTGGCTATGCCCTTGCACCTTAAACTATAAACACATTTTCTCTGGGAGATATCTTCATGCAGTGAACACAGGTGCACGTGTTGAAAAAGAAAGTTCTGCTTGCATGTACTTGATGATAGCATAAGTGTCAACCCATACGGTTTGCCCGTATGAAATACGGTTTTTCCAGCTTTTTGAAGGCATACGGGTGTATAAGGTTATGATACGGGAAATCTAGCTAGTCTAATAATATCTAACGTTAGTTAACTTGGCTAACAGTTAAATGGTTATGACTGGACAATGTTCATGTTTATGCAGTTTTGCCCGAAATTAGATAATGTTCCATGACGTTTTAATGTGGCTATATGATTCAGTTTAGCAAAGTTACTACAAGTTTCGTTGTAAATTAATTCATGGCTAATTTAGCAGTCTTTAATAATGTTAACTGAAATGTGGGAAAATAAATAAATAAATAAAACTAGGGCGTGGCTTGATAACTTGAGCCCAACCCTTTCATGAGTACCTTTCCCACCCCCGATTTTGGCATTTTTTTAACCGCAAACGGAGGTCTACATGGTCGCTTTGAAAACAGCCCGTTTAGTTACCCTTTAAAGACTGGCTCGCCTGCTATTTCAACAGAATGTGGCCGCCTGGTTTATCTTAGAGAATGTCTTTGTGAAATCTGATTTTGTAAATTTTAGATGACGAAGATAAGAAATAACGAGCATTTCCTTTGTGGGAGTTTTGTTTTCTATTTAACTGGCAGTTAACTGGCACAGATAACCAAGTAGAATGAGTTGCTCCTATACACATGCAGAAAGCCTGTGGCTATATGAGGTTTCCCCCCTGTTACCTGAGATATACATTATGTACCCTGTGTTTGCAATAGCAGGAGCATAACCAGTGAGATTGCGGTTTTGTGATGATGTAATTACGTGGGCAAGCCAAGTGTGCACAGCCTTTCACCAGTAATTTCTGCAATTAAACAGCTGCCACTGTGAAAAAGAAAAGTCAGTTAAAGATTACACCTGCTGCATAATTATCTTGCACTAATGGACTATGGGATGGAGCTGTGACTCTGCTGCAGTGATTAATTAATGTCTGGAATGGGAGGAGTCATCAGTCTCAACATTCACAGAGCAACTGTCTCCTGGAAATTCCGCGCACAGTGCGCCGGTTCTGTGAGTGATCTGTGAAGGCAGGATGAGTAATGGGGTTCTGGCTGTGTACAGAAGTGAATAAGGCACTCGACTTGCGTCAGTGTGTGAAGGTTGTGATGGAGCGGGAGCCACTGTGTGTTCCTGTTTACAGCAACTATTGCTGAGGGCATTGCGGGAAAATAAATGGTGTGTGGGAAGGGGGAGTAACTGGTACGAGGGCACTGGGGTAAAGGGGTGGAGGACAGTAAGGTTTTTGAGGTCAGTGGTGGCTCAGATTTCCCTGAGTTTTATTGTGAAGCTAAATCTCCATGAACTCTGCCCTCTTCCACTCATGGTCTGCCAAAGATATTGTTTTCACAATAATCTCACTTCTGGACATACAACCTGTTATTTACAGTAGTAATATTGCTACGAACAGCTGCACTATATTATGTGCATGTGTATATTATTAGCAGGATATACCCCTTGAGTCACATCCCATTTTTGAAGGGGTCCTGTAACACAGAAGACACAATACAGTATTGCTATATAGCTGTAATAGAGGTGTAGTATGCGTGTAGTAAAACTGTAAGCTCTTATGCTGTCAGTTATCATATTTTTATTGTAACAAGTATGTGCAAATGAATGCATGTATTAAGAATGTTATGTACTCATAGGATGTTGCTTGCAGCTAAACATAGACTTTTTCAAAACCTTAAAAAATGGCGAATCATTTTACTGTACATGCTACGCAAGATATGTCCAACAGAATATCGGAAATTTTTATATAAATCGCTGTAATTATCTCTTGAGTTGGAGAAAAAAGATTCAGAGCCAGAGGGAAAATTAGGAATCATGTGGGATTAATTAGAACCTAACTGGGGTTAATTAATTAAACCACTGTGATATATTTTAATTATTCCCAAACAGAATTATTTAATAGTGTCATGGTTTTGGTAGCATCTTGTGGTTTCTGCGGTCGTTCTTCTTCGGAGCGGCTCGAGGGCGCTCTTGCTTTATTTTTCCGTCGTCCATTCCGGGTTTTCGTTTTCTCCAGGCACTTATTCTTTTCACCTATCCCAGGTTACCTGCCGGCTATAAAAGCTCTGAGCTTCCGTTTTCCGGTGCTTCGGTGTTGTCTTGCAAACTTCGCGTTGCCAGTAAGGTATAGGCTTAGGCATTTAAAGGAGATCGCTTTGCTTTGGAGTAACGTGGGACTTGCCTTTATTTGCATTAGTGTTCCTTTAGGATTTTGTTTCACTTTTGCATTTGTAACGAGTGTGGAAAGAGAGAAGCCATACTCGTTACACATTCTCTGTCCCTCGTTTCTGTTCTCCTGTTCTGTTCTCATTGAGACAGTTTTTACTTTACCGTTTCCTTTTCTTTTATCTCTCTGTTACTGCTCTCTGGTATTGAGAGTGAGAGATTATATTTCCTCTTTTCAATCTATACTCAAGCCTTTGAGTTTTTTCACCCTGTTATTGTGGGTCCCTATCATTTAATTTGTTTTTCTTAACTCTGTTTAGTCCTCTCTCTAATTGAGAGTCGGAGGTATTTTCTGCCTGTACTCTGCTCGAGTTCCGATTTTATGGGTTGTTTTTCTTTGGCTACGCCGGGAGTTTTGTTCCCTATTTCTTTGTGTTTTCCTTCCCTGTCGTGGACACGGTTCCGCTTTACTGGTATTCCACTCCGTGGTTTACTTTTAGATTCCTCTCTGTCGCGTCTGGGCCTCCGAACCCGACTTCCCCATTATAATAGATCCAATTAATCTTGGTTTATTTGATTATAGCTGTCATTAACAAAACCAAGAATTGGGTTTTCAGACAATACTATATATTGAATTAAGAAAACTCTGGCTGTTTTATGCAAAGTGGTTCCCTTGAGCAGGGTAAAGAGGGTAGCTTTCATGTCAAACACTTTTTTTTAAAGAATTCGGCATCTCCAATTGCACCTGATTTGGAATGTCCAATTCACAAACTGTGTACAAGCACGCTCATACGCCCCTTGCTGCCAGCTCGGGAGTGTGAAGAAAACTCGCAGTTCCCCTCCGAAACATGCGGTTCCAGCCAGCTGCTTCTTCTCACACGGCAGAGCGGAGGCGGAGAGCTAGCCGCGAGTGCCTGGACAGCCAACAGGGCTCATCTGAGCAATGAATCAATCCCTCCCATATATCCCTTGCGCAACACAAAGCCAATTGTGCCCTACCCCTGCTGGCCACAGTCGGTACTGGCATGTGCCGGATGCAATCCGAGACCATGGTGCTCTCATGTGCCGCAAGAGGTGCTTTTAATGAGAGAGCTACCCAGCAGCCCTTCAAACACTTCTTTTGTTTGCATTCACTGTTCCTGAAGAGGTATTCAAATTATTTTTAAGATTATTGTAGAACCCATGGATATAAGACTGATTTTATACACACAAGCACACGCACACACACACATACACACACACACACACACACACACACACACACACACACACGGAAGAAAAAATCTGTTTTGTGCAATACAGGTTGTTCTGCCGTGTGTAGAGGACAGATTGCTCATTAAGTTGCTGTCTACTTTTCCTTGTATACTACCTGAGCAGAGATGTTTCATATCCAAGGACACAGAGCTACTGGTGAAAGAATAACAGGAAGTATTTGTCTTTGAGTTGGGGAAAAAAAAAGTTGCTGTTTTCTGTATATAACTGGCATATATCTGTATATCGTATGCAAATGATGCTCTTTTATATTCATGATTAGTAAAATAATTTGCATTGAGTGAAGGGTATTCGGCAGAGATAGTGAACTATTCAAGGACATAAAATTTATATACGGAGAGGTGGTGATTCCTTTGAATACACTCCTCATAAACCACTCTCCTCTGCCTCGATATAACTTGATATAGACCAATCCCTCTGCTCTACCAATCACTGTGACTAAACGTAGGTGGGTGACGGCGTGAGCGAAATGGATGGGCAGAGAGTGAGAAGGAGGGTGACGGAGAGCGAGTGAGATGGTGAGATGGAAAGAAATCGAGGGAGATGTGCACCATAAAGCTTGTCTTTGCAAACTCAGAACCTTTTGGAATGTAGTTCTGTCTGTGTTGCAACTACCCCCCTCTTCTGCTCAGTTTCTGTTTGCTACTTAAATTGTTTTTGCAGGTTCTGTAGGGCAGGAGTCCAGTCAAAGTCCTGTATGGAACGCCACATGGAATAGACTTTTCTGAGAAATGTTTTAATGGCACAGACATCACAAGCCACCACACTCACATTTGTCCTCTTCGTTTCACTTTCCCCCCCCCCCCCCCCACAGTTTCCACTCCCTCAAAACTCCTCGTTCATAGCTCTCCCCTGCTGTCGGCTTATGAAAAAGGTACCATGTGCGAGCCTTTTTTCTTGTTTTTATTAAGGAGCACAAGGTCTGAGCTGTCTTAACCAAGTTAGGTAAAGAGTTTCAATAGTGCAAGGTGTCAGGGGAAAATATGAAGTGGTTTACAGCTTGGCTCTAGGC
This sequence comes from Synaphobranchus kaupii, assembly GCA_029718625.1. NCBI lineage: Eukaryota > Metazoa > Chordata > Actinopteri > Anguilliformes > Synaphobranchidae > Synaphobranchus > Synaphobranchus kaupii. The sequence goes on along the minus strand of CM056377.1, from coordinate 13,037,204 downwards.
CTTAATAACCAAATGTGTCATTTATAGCTTGGCTGTAGGCCTTGACAGAATGTGGTCTCTCGTCCCTCCTCACTATGGAGGCAGAGTATTCCAGGGGTTAGGGTATATTTTTCTCGATTGATGAGGATAAAAAGGAAATGGAGCGATCCTTGTATTTATAGAAGGGCGTATTTTTAAACGAGAGCATACAAACTTATAGAATGCTGGGGCATGGACTACAAGCCACATAGATCAGTGCTGTCAGCGACACGTTTTGTACACCATTGATGAGAACACTGAGCAGGTGGAAAAAAGCTATCTTTTTTTTAATTCATTTTTTAAATTTGACATTTTTTTCCTGTTGCGAGTTAAACTGCCTATTAAGTTGTAGTTGTGATCCATGTAGTTGTGAGCCTACTGAATAGCATTGCATTAATGTTTCTGTTAAGGCTACATTTAGAAATGTCAATAAACAACTTTAGGTTAAGGTATGCGTACACACAATGAGTGTATTGTATACCTCATGCATCTCATTTCTGATCTCCCACTCACACACATGCATGCACACAATCTCTCTCACACTCACACGCACAGAGGACACACGCAGGACATAATGACGGGGTTGAGTCCTCCCAGGTCTTTGAGCAGAGTCACTCTTTGCAGTGACTTTGCAGAATTATCAGGTGGGACAGATGGAATTGAGGAAAGATGGGCGGGATGAGTCAGAAAGGATACTCCTTGGAGAAGGGTTGTTGGGGCATTTGTTTGTTTGTGCATGCATTTCAGCTGACCGCTTTTGATAAAGATGTTCATGACTTAACGTACGATCATGATTTTCCAGTTCATTTTGCTGTGGGATCATTTCTCATCATTATGTCCTCACCTTATTAAAACTGCGCATGAGCATCCCCCAGAACTTCAGTGACAGTCCAGCCTTGGTCGCGTAGCCTGTTGTTGAGCGCTTTGTCGTCAACCATATGAGCGTTGGCTGTGCATTTTTTGTTTTTTCTTTTTTTTGTGTGTTCTTGCCACGATTAGTTTTGTTTTTATTATTGTATGTATCTTTAATTAAATGCACTAAAAAATAATTGAATATTTTCCCACACAAGAAACTGCTGCTGACAGAGAGGACAGCATGTGGAACACAGGAGGGGTATAAAGGCGTACAGGTGGAGTGTAGAGGGGGCGGTGGTGTAGATTGGGAGTGGAAGGACAGGACACGGACCGCGAAGAACATTACTGAAAGTTTAAGATATTACACTGTCTTTCACAATGACACAAATGTAAAATAATAAAGTATGTGTGAAATTGATTTATTAATACAACAATTATAATATCAACGTTACATTTCCTTTTTGTTTTTCCTTTTAACTGTTCTCTCTGTTGTATCTTTCTTTCTTGAACGGTGACTAGATGTGACGCAGTGTATTCTATTCTGAATGTTTTTTCTTGAAATTATCTCCTGCCCGATTGGTCATCATAAAACAGCGCTCTGCTGTATCAAATTATCCCCTTGCAGCGTCACTACGTTTACGCGAACAATAAACTCTACCCGGCAAACCAAGACATGATTCACATGAAAAAACCCTAAACAACTCAGTGACAAAAAAGGGTAATTTACGCCACAGCCAAACCCCCACGAATACGCATCCGTTTAGCCATTTAGGAGCGTTAAGAGAACATTGTGGATGAAAACGGGCACATGTATGTTTGAGACAAGGAAATTCTTAATTATTAGCCTAATAAGAAAAAAATTACACGCTTTAAGTGGGCATCCTATTAATTTACTAAATTGATGCACAATGAGGAAAGGGTCATATATAGACAAAACTGCTCATGCACCCGAAGAGCAAGTCATTTTTAATCATTTATTGTAAGATGCGAAAATAATTTCGAGGAGATTACAGGTGAGCTGGTGTGATTGGATCCGTATTGTCCAGCAGAGACGAGGGTAGCAGACTCTTGGGTGTGGACCAAAGTTGGAACATCAGCCAGTGCTGATTGCCGCCGAGAGCAGAGAGACTTGTGGCGGTCTTGGTTGATACGTCCACGCTTTCTGCCTCTTCCCCTTCCAAAATTGTCTTAAGCACTTGGTCATGTATCTGTTATGATCCATGCTAATGATAAATAAGTGACGTAATCCATCGTTTTCATTTTTATTATTTTTAAGTTAAGCACTATACCGATACTTTAATGATTCAGTGCAGATCTTTCGGACTTCACTTACTAGCTATATGAACATATCCCCGCTCCCTAATGATTTTCAGGTCGGTCTGTTGCGCTTTGTGGTCTGGTATTTACTTGCAGCAACATACACACTCTACGTGATTGGTGCAACGTTTTCTGGACATTTGCTGGAGTGAAGGAGTGCAGAACGAAAAGTTTTGTCCATGATGCGTTTTATTGCCCATTTTTTTATTTTTATGCCACGGTACTCCAGTTTCGTGGCATTGGAAAGACATTTATGTAGTTGCTGCGATTGTAATTATGAACGAAATGAATTGATGCAGTCCCAATGCCGCGGTTAGCGGCGGTCTGTACTCTGAAACGTCTGGTAGCTACGCGTGCGCAAAGGGAACAAAAACTCTCACTTCACTTACTGCCCACGCTTCACTTACTGCTCCATGTTTGCAATTCTACAGTAAAAAATGTAAATGCTATTCTTTTGATCACCAAGGTTATTTATCTGCTATATATGCCCGGAAGCACCAGGTGGAAAGTGGAGAATTTATGCCTTCCGACTTACTTTTTCATCCAGAAGTCCCTCTCCAAGATTTCAGACCAAGAGCAGCACAAGAACGTACACCAGTCCGTGTTAAAAGACTATGAATGGCCGACTCTACTTGTTGACGTTTGTGATAAATTAAAATGAACATAAGTTGGACCATATTAAGTTATCAACGTGATATTACGTATACACTATGTGAAACCTTGGAACCATATATTTCCCTAAAAACACCCCTTTACGACTATTATTTTTCTATCGATTAGTGCGTAAATCTACGAACTCTCATTTTGTCAATGCATTCAAACGGCACAAAACGTGATCTTATATGGCCGTAGACCATTGAAAAACATGCTTCAACAGTGAGTAGCTAAGTCACAGGTGACTTACTGTCTTACATTCTGAAATACATTCTTTGCATCGTGAGCAATTAACTTATTGCTCTGGATTGTCTGCTAAATGTCAGTCTTTGTATTTGTTATGCACTTTTTAAAACAAGTAAGCATGTAGAGCTAGACAGTAAATTTTATATATTTAAATAAACCTGTACAACAGAGAGGCACTTTCAGAGGAAAACTGTCGCGTGCACATTAACGGCATAAGAAGACTGGGACATATCAACAATCTTAAGTCAGTACCGGTCCAATTACCACAGTCTACATTAGAAACACCACAATACATGGTAAGATCCACTTAGTATTATGAATTATAGCAAATTAGTGAGACTTGATGATGGGGTAGAAAATTTATATTACGCAAATTCGCTGTCATGTATGTCTGTTGGTAATTGTGCGCGAGTTTCCGTCATGCATCAGAATGCACTAGTGGGCTGCGCTGTCTCGAAAATAATGTCATATGCCAGATCTCCATAGGCATCTTGTGACAACACTTAGCAAACGTTGCGCATGCAGGAGATCTGCATTACAGTTTCATGAGTTAATTACCTGTTCTCGAGGTTCCCTTATCCTCCTCCCCTCGTGCCCTGCATTCGGTAGGAGCACGCAGCCTTTAGTTGGTCCCCGTCACGGCGTGGCCCGTCTGATGGCATGCTTGTGGAGTAAAGCAACGCTCAGGGATGATTATGTGCATCCTTACTGACTGGAGAGAGAGAGAGTGAGTGAGAGAGAGGTGAAGGAAATGAAGGAGGGAGTGCGGGTGAGTGCATGAGGGAAAAGGGAGACGAGAGGCACATTAAGAGAGAGGGGATAGAGAAAGGGGGAGTTTGATAGAGCACAACCCCTCAGACCGCCGCACGCATCACAATCTCTCAGGGATTTTTGCAAAATATTTTCACCACATGCAATTTTTGCGTCAGGTGTGAAATCTTTGGAATAGCGACACTGAACACATCATGTCCAGTCATATTATTTGGTTGAAGTTAAATTTACGAAATTGGTTTGAGGTGCATCTTTGGTGTGTGGGTTTAGGGTGATGGTAGTTCAGTTTTATTGTAGGGATGGGCTAGATTTTATAGGTACAGGACCAAGAAGGGCAAGGAGAGGGTATGTTGGCACATTTTTATTTATAAACCCATTATTGGGCAATTCCCTAATTATTTTAATTGCCTTTTTAAATGGAACACAAGTTCGTACAGCCTATATGTTCACAAGGCTATTTTTTTTACTGTGTCTCGCCCGTCCACAGAATTTGGCTTTTAGTTATTATGCCCTATAGTCTTGGAACCAGCTTCAGACAGACATTAAGCTGGACTACTTCATTCCTTTGGATGATTTTAAGTTGGAAACTAGTTTTATCTGAACTATGTAGGTGTATAATTAGTGGTTTTATTGGTGTTGCTTTGTCTGTGGTGCTTGATGTTGTAATCTGTCTGCTGGTTGCTTCTCTTGGTCAGGGCTCCCTTGAAAAAGATATGGATATCTCAATGGGACTCACCTGATAAAATATGAGAAATAATAAAAAATAATAATAATAATAACAGTACCTATAATATAATTAATTTTAAAAGTTTGTGTGGTGTGTCTGTTCGTGAGGGGGGGGGGGTTCTCAAATAAAATGGGGAAATAAAAATAATATCAAGGTGATGAAGAAAAGTCTGTTTGTTCCTGCTCAATGTAGAAGCCATCTCTCTTGAAAAATAATAAAGGTTTCCAAATGTTTCCAAAGCATTCAGGGTAACATAAATTATTTTGTTGCCTTTAAAAATCCTGTAAATCTGCAGTTTTTGCATTCTGTGTATAAACTGATAACCCCAGTGTTGTTGCATGGCATATGGGAGTACATGATAAATAAAGGCAGGTCAGATGACCTTCTAAAGATTCCAGGACTCAGTAGAGAGGCGGGGGTCTCATGAGTCAGAAGTCGCTGAGTCTTCAGGCGTGGGCTGTAGACAGTTCCTGACCTACACGCTTTTAACTTCTGACTAGTTTAATTCATCTTCTTCCAATTGATTTTCTTCATAGCAGCCTTGGACCTGAAGTGTACAATTACAGCACTTACTTTCTCTCTTTCCCTCTTTCTTTTGTTCATTTTATTTAAGTAAAACTTTGTATGAACAACTAACTTCTTCTTTAGGAAGTTAGTTGTTAGTACTAGAGTATTCTGTAAAGTTATCCACGCATACATGTTCATGTGGTTAATATTTAATTTCACACACTTGTGTAATGGCTGACCAACTGTACACTAAATTTATGTCGTTTTACTTCATATGTCATCCTCTCTGGTCATAATGACACAATGTGTGTTTGACATAATGACTTTTTAAGTCTCCTTATTCCTCTTTGATTCTTTATGTCTTTGTGAGATTTATTCTTTTCTATGTTGCATTTTTTCCCCTGTCCTTCCTAGCACACTGTGAGCAGTTGGCAGAGCTGCTTAATGGGAGCCAAAGTTTGGGGTTCCTTTGAAGAATGACTGCCGGGCTGCCTGAGGCAATTTAGGGGTTTTACTTCCTTTATGTCAAAATAAATAAAATTCAAATGGGATTTTTAATTAATCAAGATGAAGCAGACATTTTAAAATGACAACGAAGCAAAAACTGTCAAAAGTTAATTTGACAGTACTGACCCAACAGCAGTTTATTTTTGAACTGCCACTGTCAGTTTCTCCTGGAATGTTCTTGCTGATGGTACACTACAGTACCACACAGTGTATTACAAACGTTTGAGAATTAAAATAATGTTTCCTGAGACATGCCTGCTTAAACATGCAACTGCATCGTGAGTTAGCCATAACTGTCCTCAGTCAATTAATGAATCGGTTGTATCTTAGTTTCATCCGTGCATCTCCGTGAAAGTTTGTGGTTCAGTTCCTGAATATTAGAATAATGACAAAGTCGGCTGTTCCTGCTACCGTCATGTGCATCAAGTCCCTGCTATATCCATACTCTCTGTCCAACATGCAAATCCTTCTTCCTTTGAGTATGGACACCTAGGAGTTTCTGATCACTTGAACCTACCTGAATTCATAGTTTTCTGGCTAACCAATGTTTGCTAGCTGTACGGCCTAGTATGGTGTTTAATGTATACACATACAGGCAGTTAGTTTGTGGAAAGCCTCATTTAACTATTGAAGGTCCTAATTGGGGACCATGATTAGTTCACCTTGTTGATTCAGGTGTTGGAGTGTACACACGATTCCAGGAGTCCCCAAAACTATTTCTGTGCCATACATCAGCCACCTGCACCACCTGGCATTGCTCTATTGTTGATGATGTCGTCCTTATTTAGAATAGGACTTGTTGCATTTTATTGCTTCAGCGTTACACAATATTGCTCTGTCATTCATTTAGACTCCTTGCACTATTTCAGTCTTACTTAGTTTGCTCTCCATTGTATCTCACTCTAAAATATCTTTCAATTATATCTCTTTTTTTTGTGTTGACATATAATAATATTAATAATTATTATTATTATATAGATTGGCCAGGACAGGCTGTAGGCTACTCCCCATAACTAACCTAAGAGGAGGAGGAACAGTGTGCAACACATATCACAAAGTGCTTCCATGTGAATGCCCTGTTCTAGAAGTGTCCTTTTGCGACGCAGTGGCCCAGCGGTAAAAGCATTGGCCTTGTTTCGCGCCTGGGTCCTGCCAGATCGGAGTATGGCCGATGCTTTTGAGGGAACGGCAAAATTGGACGGCCACTCCTTGGGAAGTCGGGTGGGTCTCGGCGGGGAGACTTATCGCGCACAGAGGCCCTGTTTAGCGATGGAGTTATGGTCAGGAGCACAAGGGGCCACGCCTTTGGGAAAGGCGTGGCGACCTACCACCGGTGTTGTGTAGCAGCAAATTCTCAGCATCTCCAGATGTTTTGTACCACCTGTCCTGAACTGATCAGACGGACTGAAAATTGACCTGACCATGTCTTGTCTCTGTGAACTCACACCCTCTACCTCTTGAGTCTGGTTCCTCATAAGGTTTCTTCCTGTGTGCCATCCAGAGAGCTTTCCCTGTCCACCATGTCCCTTGGCTTGCTTTGTGGGGGGGTTTGGGCCCGGGTGAACTGTAAAGCTTATTGTGACAAATTCTTCACGTAGTAGTATGCTATATGAGTAAAATTTGACTTGATTTGATTAGATGAGTGACACGTCTTAGAAGATCCCTTTCACGTGAGTTAGATGAGTTGAAATGGCATTTTACACAAGGTGCTGTGCGCTGCTGCGTCGAGCTCTTGCGTGACGACTCTAAACTGGCCAGCAGGCTTTTGTGCGCTGGAAGGCAAACGATGCGGACGAGTGCTTTCTGGTGCAGGGCTTTAAGCCCAATCACTGAAGGTCAACAGCACAGAGCGTATACTTGACCCCTCTCGCCCTTTCCTGCCCTTTCACACGTTTTGTTCTGCTGTGTCCTGCCAGGAGTTTTTTATATGTACATACTGGTGAAAAATTGTCAATAGTAATCATGGGGTAGAGACAATGGAATATTTGATTAATGTACAGTTCCCTAGCATGCATAGCTATGCTTTAGATTATTATTTACCTATGAATCGCTTGCCGAACCTTAAACAGGTACATAATTTTCTCTCTTACTCCCTTTCTCACTCGCACACACCGACGCGCACACGCACGCGCACACACACACAGACACACACACGCACACACACAGACACACGCGCACACACACGCACGCACACACATGCACACGCGCACGCACACACACACACACACATACGCACACACGCGCACACACACACAGACACACACACGCAGACACACGTGCACACACGCACGCACACACAGACACACACACACGAGCACGCACGCGCATACACACACATACACACAGACACACGCGCACACACACGCACGCACACACACACGCACACACAGACACACATGCACACGCGCACGCACGCACACACACGAGCACGCACACACACACACACACACACAGACACACATACGCACACACACGCACGCACACACACACTTGCTCTCGCTCTCACTGAGTGCCCTGCAGACAATGGCATCACTTATTTCACCAGCTCCTTGTGACTCATTCCGCAACTCTTAGTAGCTTAGCAACAGGATATTAGACAGACAGACGTTCCTTCGAAGAAAACAAAACAAAAGAGCTTATTTTATAACCCTTTAATAAAGCCATACATTTCAATGAAGCATTTCGTCTGCTGGTCAGAACTCGGGTGTTCCCATGCAGACTTGGAAGGGTCAGTTGTCTCATTTTTATTAATGTTTACAAAGGGTGGCTGGTGGTCAGATTTTTTCTACTAAAAATAATTTTTGTTTGGAGTGATGAAGTAATCATAATGATTATGGAATTTCTGTCATTCCTTCACCTTATTCCCAGAGCTCTTGAGAATGTCGTCGGGTGGAGGGCTATGTGTGCTCTGTGTGTGTGTGTGTGTGTGTGTGTGTGTGTGTGTGTGTGTGTGTGTGTGTGTGTGTGTGTGTGTGTGTGTGTGTGTGTGTGTGTGTGTGTGTGTGTGTGTGTGTGTGTGTGCAATCTGTGCATGTGTGTGTTGATATATGTGTGTGTGTGCGTGTTTGTGTCACATTGTGTGTAGATGTGTGTGTGCGCGCGCACCTATTTTTGGAAGGTTCTGAGGATTCATTTAGCATTTAATTTGCAAGCACTGCCTGTTTTCAAGTCTCTGTTTGTTCAGTATTACTTTCCTGTATTCTGTTCATTATGAAGTGTAACATGAAGCATACATCACAGGCACTCACATTTGGCTGAAACTGCTGAAATATGAAAATGTGAGAGATTCCAGAAACATTCAGATCCGGATAAAATATGGAGAATTATGAAGCCACAGGTGGCGAGATGATTTACAGGAAGTGCAGAGATAAGATTATTTATCCTTCCAAACTTCTTTATTGAAATGCTGTTAATGCTATTGCATTTCTTTGAACAGTGTGGAGAGGAAGACACTGTGATTGATGTGCTTAACAGAGATTGGGTGAAAGGGACAATTGTTTTCTTTGCGATGAGCTGATTCATCTTCAGCTAATTCATCTTGTATTCTATTAATCTTATCAAATGAGGACATCAGGATGTGCGTTTCGAATGCTCTCTTGTGTGTGCTGTGCTGCTGAGTTGACTCACAGTACCTTGCTTTGAATGGAAGTATCAGCATAGCTGTGTCATGTGATGAGGGAGAGAGATGCATACTGTAATGTCTGCTTAAGAGGATATTATTTTCAGTGCTAGTACTGGTGAACTTCAACATAAATGAGTAATTTGGATTTAAAGCATTGCTGCTTATTGACAAAAACAAGTGCTGCTCTCCCACTCTTTCAGTGTCAATCTACCTTTCAAAATCCTTATATTTGAAAACATTTGAAGGTCTGTTTGTGGTGTTTGCATGTGCCAGGGTTTAGCCATTTAAAGCTGCCTGGGCTCTCTTCCCCCATCACAATTCTTCAGTAAAGTCTTAATGTTTAAAAGAACATTTTTATTCTGGGCTTATGTGTGTGTAGGAGGCTGTCTCTCACACTGAAGGCAGCTGCCTCGCTGCCTTGCTGCCTTGTTGTCTTGCTCCCTCTGAAGGTACCTCAAAAGGCAACGAATTTGGGACACACTTCGAAGGCAGCATGATGTTACATGAGATCAGTGTTTACGTTTGTTCAATCAGCTTGCTAGCAAGTTAGCTGGCTAGTTACTGCAAAGCTCACAGAGGCTTAAAAACATCAGATACACTATTCCAGTGTATTAAATAATTAAATGCATTTTTAAATATAACTACAACAAATTATGGAGTTTACTGCATATTCAGACTGTAAAAAATCGGTTGTTTTCGGCCGCCATTAATTTAACAGAAATGAGAACCCTGATGTAATCGCAAAGACTTATGGGATATTATACCCGGAGAAGGATACATGCGATGCTGCCTTCAAATGCTGCCTTCTAAGGCACCTTAGAAGGCAGCACCTTTCGAATGAGACACGCCTCAATGCCTTCCTGCCTTCAAATGCTGCCTTCGAAAGCAGCATTTTCCCTGTTTGAGACACAGCTATGTGTTTGTGCCATTAGTGTGCATGCATGTGTGAGTGCGCTTGTTATATGCATGCATGCGTGAGTGCGCTTGTTATATGCATGCATGTGTGAGTGCGCTTGTTATATGCATGTATGTGTGAGTGCGCTTGTTATATGCATGTATGTGTGAGTGCGCTTGTTATATACATGTATGTGTGAGTGTGCTTGTTATATGCATGCATGTGTGAGTGCGCTTGTTATATGCATGCATGTGTGAGTGCGCTTGTTATATGCATGCATGTGTGAGTGCGCTTGTTATATGCATGCATGTGTGAGTGCGCTTGTTATATGCATGTATGTGTGAGTGCGCTTGTTATATGTATGTATGTGTGAGTGCGCTTGTTATATGCATGCATGTGTGAGTGCGCTTGTTATATGCATGCATGTGAGTGTGCTTGTTATATGCATGTATGTGTGAGTGCGCTTGTTATATGCATGCATGTGTGAGTGCGCTTGTTATATGCATGCATGTGTGAGTGCGCTTGTTATATGCATGCATGTGTGAGTGCGCTTGTTATATGCATGCATGTGTGAGTGCGCTTGTTATATGCATGCATGTGTGAGTGCGCTTGTTATATGCATGCATGTGTGAGTGTGCTTGTTATATGCATGCATGTGTGAGTGCGCTTGTTGTATGCATGCATGTGTGAGTGCGCTTGTTATATGCATGCATGTGTGAGTGCGCTTGTTATATGCATGTATGTGTGAGTGCGCTTGTTATATGCATGCATGTGTGAGTGCGCTTGTTATATGCATGCATGTGAGTGCGCTTGTTATATGCATGTATGTGTGAGTGCGCTTGTTATATGCATGCATGTGTGAGTGCGCTTGTTATATGCATGCATGTGTGAGTGTGCTTGTTATATGCATGCATGTGTGAGTGCGCTTGTTATATGCATGCATGTGTGAGTGCGCTTGTTATATGCATGCATGTGTGAGTGCGCTTGTTATATGCATGCATGTGTGAGTGTGCTTGTTATATGCATGCATGTGTGAGTGTGCTTGTTATATGCATGCATGTGTGAGTGCGCTTGTTATATGTATGTATGTGTGAGTGCGCTTGTTATATGCATGCATGTGTGAGTGCGCTTGATATATGCATGTATGAGTGAGTGCGCTTGTTATATGCATGCATGGTGAGTGCGCTTGTTATATGAATGTATGTGTGTGCGCTTGTTATATGCATGCATGTGTGAGTGCGCTTGTTATATGCATGCATGTGTGAGTGCGCTTGTTATATGAATGTATGTGTGTGCGCTTGTTATATGCATGCATGTGTGAGTGCGCTTGTTATATGCATGCATGTGTGAGTGCGCTTGTTATATGCATGTATGTGTGAGTGCGCTTGTTATATGCATGCATGTGTGAGTGCGCTTGTTATATGCATGTATGTGTGAGTGCGCTTGTTATATGCATGCATGTGTGAGTGCGCTTGTTATATGCATGTATGTGTGAGTGCGCTTGTTATATGCATGCATGTGTGAGTGCGCTTGTTATATGCATGCATGTGTGAGTGTGCTTGTTATATGCATGCATGTGTGAGTGTGCTTGTTATATGCATGCATGTGTGAGTGTGCTTGTTATATGCATGCATGTGTGAGTGTGCTTGTTATATGCATGCATGTGTGAGTGTGCTTGTTATATGCATGCATGTGTGAGTGCGCTTGTTATATGCATGTATGTGTGAGTGCGCTTGTTATATGCATGTACGTGTGAGTGCGCTTGTTATATGCATGTATGTGTGAGTGCGCTTGTTATATGCATGTATGTGTGAGTGCGCTTGTTATATGCATGTATGTGTGAGTGCGCTTGTTATATGCATGCATGTGTGAGTGCGCTTGTTATATGCATGTATGTGTGAGTGCGCTTGTTAAATGCATGTATGTGTGAGTGCGCTTGTTATATGCATGTATGTGTGAGTGCGCTTGTTATATGCATGCATGTGTGAGTGCGCTTGTTATATGCATGTATGTGTAAGTGCGCTTATGTGCATGCATGTGTGAGTGCACTTGTTATATGCATGCATGTGTGAGTGCACTTGTTATATGCATTTATGTGTGTTTTTGGCATGGGAAGGGAAGATTCATGCTGAATATATAAGCACACAAATAAAAACATCCACACACACACACACACACACAAAACGTTATAATCCTGATTGATCTTTTACCAGTTCCAACTTGATTTTGTCTCCTTGCCAAGGCAGCCAGGAATGAGTCTGACAGACAGAATAGTTCCTTTTATTAAAACATCTTGCCTTTCACATAAGACATACGCTTGGCAGTTTATGGATGGCACATTAGCAGATGGGTGAGGGCTGGAGGTACGGGACAGAGCCGGGAGCATTGCCTATACATGAATCATTCAGGCCAGGAAGAGACTAAAAAAGTGAATAGAATGTGCTAGAAAGAATGCACACTTCAGCTCTTCACCAAGAAAGAACTGAGAAAAGAGAAAATAGAATTGTCAGAATCCTCCTCCTAACACACGCAGCACATGTGACTCTGCATGGCTTGGTCCTGCGGTGGGGATAGACAATGACTTGCGTGAGCAGGTGGAGTGATATGGTATGTGTAATTGGATATGTGATAACTATCGTGTGATAAGTGGATTCTGAGGTGTGTGTGATGCTCCCTTCCCGCCTCATATATCATCAGGCATGCCAGTGTGTGCATGTGGCAAGCCTTTTTATTTTTTAATATAACATGTTAGTGCTTTAAAAGTGAATGTGCAATCATTCACCAGTATATGATTATTGGCAACAATATTAAGAATATGCAAATGTATGCATATCATTGCAGGTGCAGAAGCAACCATTATTGTCAACCATTATTCAGGTCTAGATTCTCACAGGAAATACCACAGGAAGCATATTATTTTGTGTTGTGTTTATTTTTATTTGTGTGTTTGCAGTTTTTCTGGAAAAAGCTCTTCATTGTGTTGTACAGAGCAAGATTAAATAAAATGCGTAATTCAGGCAAAAGCAATCCACTAAGAGTCCCAACAGCTTATGTAAATTACTATGTGTTGTGTCATGAGTTTTTAGCTGAAAGACTCATTAAAGAGTTTGTGTTTTTTTAAGGCTTTTTTTGTTGTCCGTAGGGCTTTTTCAGCTTTATTGGATAGCACAGTGTAAAGAGACTGGAACAATGGGCAAGAGAGGGAAAGATATGCTACAAAGGTCGCACGGCCAGATTCGAACCGCCGACGTCACGGCTCGCAATGAGCACATGGACGATGATCTACAGGCTACGCCACCGAGACACCCCAAGAGTGATTTTGAGATGCTCACAGCTGGCCACCATTTGCAGAGTCCAAATTATTGGCAGATCTGAAGCAGATTATTCAGGTTATATCCAGAGCAGAGGTGGGTAACGAGAACCATATCTGTTTCTGGTTTTTGCCAACTTCTGGCCTAGTTACTTTATTAGCCTTAACATTTATGCCATCTGACATTTTAGCTACATTTCTTAATAAGTGCATGTACGAGAGCTGAAGACTGTACTTGTGTCTCTATATGAAACATTTTACTGTGCTCATTTAGCCAGGGTAATTGGTAGAAATAAAAACCTGTATACGCAGCAGCCCTCCAGGACCGGAATTGCCCTCCCCTGCTCCAGAGCAAACCACATATGAGTTCTGTAATAGAGGAGATAATGTACAATGTCACATTATCAATTTTATCCTGCCACACCTGTATATTTCACCCCCAGTTTGTTATGCCACTTTGCCACTGTAAGCCACTCCCCTCATTGCAGCCAGCCAATCACTTTTTTCCAGTCTGCCTGCAGAGCTGCTGCGTAGCAAATCATAGGCGCCCCTCCACGTAAGGAGTTGCTATTGCCTGACGATAACACAAGCATCCTGTAGAATTAAACCATCCATTCATGTCCAACACTATGGCCAATTTTGCACCACCCCAGTGGACTCCTCCTGTCTGCAGTCCACCATACCACAGTCAGGGTCTAATCTGGGCTTTAAGATGCATAAATGCACCCTGAAGATGTGCCTGGCAGAGTAATGCTCCTGGCTGCTGATCCAGTTAAAGTTGGGAGCCCCTCGCCACGTTTTCCCCACAGTGTGGAACAGCACATGCGTGTGCTGGTGGTGTGCACGCCTGATCCTGATGCTGTGTAGCACACAGGGACTGTAAATCCACATCCTAACCTGATTGGTTGATTATGAGGAAATTGTGGCACAGATGATTGTCAGTGCCGGTGTGACCACCGTGTCAGGATGGGGATTGGACAATACGCAAAACGGCGAAGCCCCAGTGCTTGAGCGAATCAGAAAACAAGAAAATGAAATTAATACATTGAAAGAGACCCCCCCCCCCCCCCACACACACACACACACACACAAGGGGAGCTTAGAGAGTCACGGCAGGTCTTGGACCACCTGGGAAATTGTGCGTGTGTTGGGGCGGGGCTGCGTCCGTGAAGCTCCCCTCCTGGTTAAAGCTGACGAAAGCCTGACGATAGCAACGAGCAGCAGCTGCGCTAATTACCAATTAGCTTTGCTTGCCTGTAGGCGAGTCCAACGCTGTTCGCGGTCCTGAAGGCCTCCCAGGCATTGAGAGGCAACAGGGAGGGCTGACGGCTATAGAAGGAGGGTGAGCTGGTTTCTCTGCTCCTCTTCCACCGCTGCTAGCCTTGCAGGCCCATACATTGTGATTGTAATGCTTGGACATTGGCAGTCACTGATATCAGTGATGTCACAGTATCCATTTATACACTTGGATATATACTGAAGCAATGCAGGTTAAGTACCTTGCTCAAGAGTCCAACAGCAGTGGCCTACCTGGGAGTCGAACCTGCAACCTTTAGGTTACAAGCCATTAGTTCCTTACCCTTTACATTAACTGCCATCCCACTATTCCCTGATCAGGAATGTACATTGACAGTAATGCTCAATTATCTGTGATGGTGAATGGCACAGTCAGGCTAGTACAGGCATGGGAGGGCTGCAGTTTGATGCAGGCTAGCACGGACATTATGATTTTCATTTGGCACACGACGATGCTAGCACAGACACGCGTGGACCGCTATATCGCACAGTCATGCAAGCACAGGACCAATGCGTATTCAGGGGCTTTGAGCTTAAGAAAGCCTGGCTGTGCTCTAAAACCATAAAGTACCTTTGGGCGAGAGTTTGGTAAGCTTCCCACAGCACTGTGGTAAAAGTTATACTTCCTGGCCCATTCATTGAGCTTAAAGACATAAAGCAGATTTTAATATTTCTTTTGATATTGCACGTGTGCATGGTTATCGCTGCAGGAGAGCAATGTTTGGATTTAATTCACTTTAAGGCGCGCACTGTCAATCTGAGCCACGGCAGGGGGTGTGTATTCTCTGTGCGCAGTGTGAAGCCCTGTGTGGAACTGAATGCCTTCCGATTTGACACATGCTCGGTTGCGACGTTGCTTTAGTCTTTGGGTGAAAAGCGTGAGCCGTGTGAGCTGTGTGAGCCGTGTGAGCTGGGTTCGGTGCTCTGCGCAGCCCTGCTGACGTGCCTCTCTGTATTCCTGAAAGAATCCAAATGAAAGGTGGGAGTTTTAACAGCAATGAGCTGTAAATAGAGAGCAAAATTATAAAGGGACTGGACACAATCCCCATAGGGTTTGCAAGTTTTATTCCCAGGTGGGGCACTGCGGTTGTAACCCTTGAACAAGTTGCATAACCTCTAATTGTTTTGATAAGCCTCCAGCTGTATAAATCGATGAGGTGTTAAATGTAAGCTGTGTAATTCTCTCTGGCTTGGCAAACATGCAAAGGAAATAAGTAGTAATACTTGTCATAGTGCACATTTTGTCTATATAATGGGGAACAAACCCTGACCTGTGTGCGTGCATGCTCGCGTGTGTCCGTATGTCTGTGTGTGTGTGTGTGTGTGTGTGTGTGTGTGTGCATACGTGCATATGTGTGTGCGTGCAAGCATGCTTGTGTATGTTTTGCCTGGTGTGTTTGTGTTTGGGTGTGTTTAACAACATGAGAATGTAAGAACATTCTGTTTAGAGAACATACAGTATGACTTGATATACAGTTGAAGTCGGACGTTTACATACACTTAGCTTGAAGTCATTAAAACTCATTTTTAACCACTCCACAGATTTCATGTTAGCAAACTATAGTGTTGGCAAATCAGTTAGAATATCTACTTTGTGCATGACACAAGTAATTTTCCAACAATTGTTTACAGGCAGATTATTTCACTTTTAATTCACTATATCACAATTCCAATCGGTCAGAAGTTTACATACACTAAGTTGACTGTGCCTTTAAATTTTTTATATTTGGTCGAATATCTTTTGCATATCATGATTTCCTGATGTCTGTGACCCAACAACATCAAAAGAATCTTGATATCTTATTTTCTGGTACTCTTACAAGTGATACTATAACGTCTCTGCATTTGAATGGATCTTTATGGGAATTGGGGGGGTGTGACTAGATTTAGCTGTAAATTACACTGGAACAGTATGGAATACATGATAAAATGGCTGTAAGTCATCAAGGGTCTGACATATCAAACAAGCCTTAAATCATCACTCTGCTGCCAGAAATACAGTAGATATGGATGGATAACTTGAAGGGTTTCTTCTCCTGACTTATTTTTTCATAGAGTTTAATAGGAAGATTTGTCAGGAGAAACAACCCTTAAAGTAATCCATCCATATCTACTGCATATCTGGCAGCAGAGTGATGGTTTGAGGCCTGTTTGATACCTCAGACCCTTGATGACTTACAGCCATTTTATCATGTATTCCATACTGTTCCAGCATAATTTACAGCTAAATTTAGTCCCACCCCCCAATTCCCATAGAGTCCATTCAAATGCAGAGATAGTATTGCTTGTAAGAGTACCAGAAAATAAGATATCAAGAGTTTTTTTATTGTTGTTGGGTCACAGACATCAGGAAGTCATGGCATGCAAAGGATATGCGAATATAAAACATTTAAAGGCACAGTCAACTTAGTGTATGTAAACGTCTGACCCACTGGAATTGTGATATAGTGAATTAAAAGTGAAATAATCTGTCTGTAAACAATTGTTGGAAAAATTACTTGTGTCATGCCAACACTATAGTTTGCTAACATGAAATCTGTGGAGTGGTTAAAAATGTTTTAATTACTTCAACCTAAGTGGATGTAAATGTCTGACTTCAACTGTATGATGAAAATGATTAGACTCTGTGCACTGGGAGCCAGTAGAGACAGTGTTCGAGTCAGGAGAGATGTTCTGTTAGTTGGCTCTGTGCCAGTTTTGACTATGTTATGAGAATTTTTTTATCACATCTTAGGCATCTGATGTCGTTAACAGTGCTGTTATATTAAGTGTGAAACTTGCTTCTCCTGTCAATGGCCTCATAATGAACGCTTAGCTGAAGCTTCTGAGAACAAGCTTACGTTCCCACTTTGATTTGAGTAACGGGGTTGATTTTCATGTTTTCGTGACATCTGCACAGCCTGGTAGCCTCCGTTTTTTGGCTTCTTGAGGTCCCTATTTAAAGCGGCAGTTCCAAATTGCGAGAAAAAGTGAAGTGTATAAATAAATAAATAAATAAATTGGTGATTAAAAAGTGAAGCCTAGTACTGTGGACGTACAGAATGTGCGCTCTTTCTCGCTTTGAATGAAACTGAAAAAGGCGAATGATGCTGTACTACCAAACTCATCAAGTTTGCGCGCGTGGCGTGATTGCAGTTACTTGTCAGCACAAGTCTCGATGAGTCACTGCAGTTAATCAGCGTCTCCGACGGAGCACAACGGCTCCTCGCCACCTTCTCAGGAAATTACTGTCATCAGGATGGAATGAGACATTAACCAAAGCCTGCGACTATTTTTAATTAAAAATCGCTTGGATCTTCAACTGGGCCTCTTCTAGGCCTGAGTGGGTTTTTATGTTAGACTGACTTCAGAAATGCAGCTTGTTTCAGTATTTTAAATTAAAACATGTTTTCTTTCTTCTTCCTTTTTTTTTCCTGTGACCTGCTTTCTATATTATCGTTTTAGTATATCCTAGCACTTTCTACATTGAGTGCTGGAATCTCTTTTACAAAGAATACAGCACAATAAATAAATGAAATAAATTTAAATTATCAAGCAATGACAGACATCAATGACACACTATCAAAACAAAGAGTAGCCATAGTTAAAAACAACAGCACACTTCCAACATGGTTTCCTGAATTATTCATTTACATTTCAATGAACAGTGTATTTTACATTTACATTTACTGTCCACTTCAGCGTTCAGCACATACCCTTTTCCAGAGCTTAAGACTATATTTTTTGCATACAAGCCATACAGCTGACTATTTTTAGTGAAGCAGTTGAGGTTTAATGCATTACTCAAGGGTACACCAGCAGTGCTTTGGTGTGGATTGAGTTTGCAACTTCTGAGACACAAACCTCTAGAAGTAAACCCAGTGTAAGGAAGGTTTTGGCCCTTGATAGCTACTGTACTTTAATGCATTTTCTTTGTTGTCTGATTTGATTTGGAAAGGCAAATCCCCACTGTGCACATAATTACATTACATTACATTCCCAAAACCCCAAATGTAATGTAATGCAAGTCCCCACTGTGCACATAATTAAGAGTAAATATTCATTTAGAAGAGACCTACAGTCAAACAAAACACACAGACTGAACCAGGTGCACTCATACTGTGCTGTTTACTAACTGAGTCACTGAACAGCAAGCTTCTTCCAAACGTGTCTTCTGCTTTTTAGAACCCAAAGATTCAGTCTCCACTGAATTTAAAATAGAACAATCTCTTTTCTGTAAGATCTATGAAAGCTGCAATCGGGGGACTGAACGCTAGAGGGTGTCCTAAGCCGCCCGGAGAGAAGGGTGCAGTTAATGTTCTCTGTGAACAAAGGCCTCTGTTTCACTGCTGGAAACCCAGCTCTTCTCTGGAACCAGTGCAGACCGCAGTGGAAAGGGTCTTGATTTTTGACATTTTTATTTTCTAGTCTAAGACGCATTCCAGAGATGGGAGCTCTTGCATTCAGGAAGTCCAAAGCAAATACCACAAAACACGAGCTGTACCCCTGGATAAAGGGTTAGACACGCAAGGCTGTTTCCAGCCATGAGGCCCTGGGGAATCATTGACATAAATACTGGGGGGACGGGTCCAAAATCCACACTGGGAATCGCGTATATAGACGAAGAGGAGAGAACAGTGCTGTGCTGTATTTGTGCATTAACTTGATTAAGACTTCAGTTTGATAAGGAAATGCCAGTTGTGTGAGTTAAACCCAGTGTTTACATGGCATGAGGGGAGAAACAGAGTTCAGTAGTCTACTCTACTGGATGGAGATAGTGAAGAATGTCTTTGAAATAGTGGCAGTTACATCTTGTAGTCTGCCTACTTGAGCCTTAGCAACCATGAACTTATGCTAAAACCATCGTGTAGGTACTGTGTGTTATGCACACAGTTGTGTGTGGAGACAGATGCTGGGAGAAATGCTCTCGTCACATTTTCTATACTTTCTGACCCTGCATGTCCAGACACGGGCTGCGGTCTCGTCTTCACTGATGTTGATTTGTGAAATTCAGCCTCTTTCAGATTCTGAAGCACTTGTACAGTATAAAGGCTCTTTGTTTATAATATCTCTGATCCAGGGGTCTTTGCTCTGATTTACTATCGACAGCTTTGATAGGATTCAGGAGAGAGAAATAATTGATTAGTTAAATAACTATATATGGTGTTTGGAGAGTCTAATGCAAAGAACAAAAATGCAGGCTTCTTGTCTGACCTCTCAGGCTTCCTGTTTGACCTCTCAGGCTTCCTGTTTGACCTCTCAGGTTTTCTGTTTGACATCTCAGGCTTCAAGTGCCCGAGAGGATAAAGTAGCTACAGCGGGTGGGACAGGTGAGACATAGAACAGATGTACGAGATTTTCTGTTGTACACGTTTCTGAAGTGCACCTATCAGAATGCAGATTCTCTAGCTGCATCATTTCTCCAGCTGCATGGGATCTGAGCAGTGATTGGTCAGCCACTGGAGTCGAAGTCACATGGGGATACCTGCTTTACTTTGGAAAGGAGAGACATGCTTTTATCCAGAATATTTCCAGACTCAGTGAAAGGCTGGAATGTGAACAAACTCCATGCCAGTCGCGATCGTTTACACACAGTTTAACCTGGAGCTGTAGCTCTCTTACAGTCGGCCGTTATTTTAAGCTCTCTGGGGAGAAATCCAGAAGGGTTATGAAGGGATAATGATCTTTGTTTTCTCTCCATTTATCCCAATGTTCTCAGAACAGTCCCATGGGATGTGGATTATTTAACATCCCAAGCCTTTTGTGGGTTCACATGATGTCGTCAAATTCTTCACCCACTGTAGTTATTCAATTATACCTCCTCACCAAGAAAATCTATGATGTAGTTTAAAAATTTTTTAAAAAAGTCAAATGATCGCAATGCAGTTTCACTTCACTTGGTCTTTACTGGAGTTTTAACAAGTTAAATCAATAATAAATCATACTGTCCACATCCCTACCTTCTCGTCCAGCCAACAGGAAGTGGCAGGAAACCGAGTGCTTTTATTCTCTTTGAGTAACTCCACCTCTCTGGTGAGCAGAGATGATACAGCCTTTACTCCACCAGGGGCTTCTGCTACAACAACATCAAACCCAATGTAACACTAAGATAGTTACCTTACACTGGCATGGAGCATGTGCCAGTGTTGCTGTATAATAATGTTTAAAGCTTGAGTGGCATTATAGCATTTTCCATTGCAGTGGAGTATTTATGCTTTCTGTCCATAGAGACAGCTTTCCTTGAGAGAAGGAACACATTTAGAAGGGACATATTAGCACAGCTGGTACTATACTGTATGTTTACTATTTGTAGGTTCACCCTGGGGGGTATCTTAGCTGAATTAGGGTGTGGCTGTAGTTTATGGGGCGGTACTTAATGACTGCTGTGAGACACCCAGAAACCAGATTAATTTGGAATTGGGGTTCAGTAACAAGCCCGGTAAAGGCATCTGCATTTCCAAACAGGACCAGAATGTAATAGTATAGTAGGGCCTCTCAAGACTGGTGTAATATCTGTTATACTGTATTAATATCACTCCAGACAAGAATGAAATATCATTCTATATGAAGGCATTATCACTAAAGACATGAGCGCAGTGTCACAGTATCACACAAGACAAGCAAGTAATTATTTCCCAATATTACAGAAATGTCAATTTAATGTAATATCACAGCATGCATCACTGTGCATGCCACTAAGTACAAGAGTACAAGATAATATCACAGAAATAATAATATCACTCAGTTCAACAGAAGAACATCATTGTGATATCGCTTGAGATGTTTTGCGCAGCGATGACATAGCAATATAATTTTCACAGTAATCACGAACCTCAAAAATCAGATACCCTGCATTCAATTACTTTAACAGTTTTATCTATGGGGGAAAAAACCCGGAAACAATATAAATCAAGATATATATTGTAAAAAATATATATTATTATTTATAAAAATATATATCAATTTATTAGGCTACATAATAAAGAGCCAATATAATACCATAGACATTTCTGTCATTGACAGATCATCATCGGGTTCTGGGTGCCATTCATTAGTCGATATAACATTGTATTCTAATATTCAATTCTAATTGGTCAGTGATACAGTTTAGTAGAGTAAGTACAACAGACTGCACTAAAATATGGATACAGACATCAATCTCTGAATATACTGAATATACCAAAATAGATAAGTCATGTATCTTGATAAAACTTCACTGTTGGATCAATACTTAACTTTATACAATGTAAGGTTAAAAGCATCAAATACAAATAAGGTCAAAAATACATTACAATTAGAGTAGACAAACTCAGCATCATACAACTCATACAGATCCTGTTTATTCACCCCACTTTGTGTTTGCAGATAATGCATCAGATGTGAAAGTCTGATGCATTACCCTGAGTGGCCCAGCTCCTGTGTTTCTGAGTGGCCAGAGTGAGTTTTCATGGTGGTGTGCACGTGTTCAGTTATTCCATTTATTTCACAACACGGACCCTGCCGTAAGTAAAAGGCTCTTTTACTGCAGTGGTGATCTATTGAGTGTGGCAGCATCGATCACATTGACCCGCCAGGACTAAAGCATTCATTCATGCACCTGGCCTGCCCCCTACATGCAACTAGTGGTATTACATTGGAGTGTCTGCATTCACATTCAGTCAGTCCCATTGCCAGAGCAGCCTTCCCCGACGTAGGGTATTCTAGAGTGGCTATTCTGCATTTACAGTTTCCTTCTTTCTCTGCACTACGTTGTACTTACATTGTATTTATTTGTGTGCCTATTGTAGTTACACTGCAATTACTTGTGTAACTATAATGTAGTTACCCTACAGTTACTTGTGACTCTTCATAGCTACACTGTAATTACTCATCACACTGCTTTATTATTACAACATAACTAAGATAACACTTTAGCAATCGAACCAATCAGCACTGTGAGTTTAGTCACATGTCAGGCCTTCTCAACTCTTGTGGTTAGAAATTACATACTTTACATGAAAAGGAAATTATAATATTTTTCTGTTATAAGTTTGAAAAACGTAAGTAAGCATCTTAATCTTGCGGCTTGTGAAGTACTTTGTGAATGCAGCAAAAATGTGATTTTAAAATCGTCAAGTGTTTAAATGCACAGCTTTAATCAGCTAAACGATAACAGCTCTTCAGTGCCGCATTCACAGTACTTGTGTTGCATTGTGTTTGTGTGAAACTGTACAAGCAGAAACATTTCAGTTTTTTTGTTTAATATTAGGGGCCAAACCCATGCTCACCAGGACTATTTTGTATAGCTTGGAAACCATCTCTTCAGTCGGACTCTTCCTGGTTGCAGCTGCTTTGAGACTTGAGGCTGAGTTTTCCCACCAAGGCTGTAAACTTGGGAATTTTCCAGTAGCCACTCTTAAAATTCATAAAGTGTGAAGAAACCTATCCAAGTTTCCGTGATGAACCATGTGCAGTGCCTAGTCCGCAGTGTTTCTGTTCCTAAGGGCAAATTCGGTTGAGTACAGTGGTCAAGGTCATAGCAGTAACAACACACATCCTACACGCACAGCACAATCGCTGGACCCGGCAGGGTCCCGATGGCTTCCAGACAGAGGCTGAGAATGGGGAGCGGTGCAAACTCACAGAAAGGAAAAGCCAGATAAGGGAGGAGAGGGGGCACAGGGCGGGGTGCACGGTAGCAGACTGTGCAGGAGTAGGAGTTGCTTTCTGAGAATTGGAGCTGACGCACAGTTGCAGAAACTGGAGGAGACGTCACAATGTGAGCGAGGTGGAGGAGGAGGAGGAGGAGGAGAGACACATACAGCAGGAAGTGTGAGGTAGATGGAGAGACGGTGCAACAGGAGTTGCAGTCTGAGTTAGAGACACAGTGTGGTAGGACTTGCAGTGTGAGAGAAAGAGAGAGAGAGAGAGAGAGAGAGAGACAGAGACACAGAGAGAGACAGAGACACAGAGAGACAGAGACAGAGGGATACAGTAGCAGACAGTGCCGTCTGCTCTGTGTTTTATTCACTCACAGTGGTGTTTGTCTGGAAGCTTTGAGCTCTGAGGCACTGTGTGAGACCCTGTGGGGGTGGTCTGGACGTTTCTCCGGTAACTAAGCTGCCTGGTCACCATGCTTCACTGGAAGGTGCTGATGTTTGCTGTCCTCCACTGTGGCCTCTACATCTGTGCAGCTGGGCACCGAAACAAAGGTAGACTCTGACGCACTCACATATAGGCATCTGTTTAGCATCATATTTCACCTGGCTGTTTTAAGAGAGAGAGACAATCATGAGAACTGACTGACTTTACTGATTTAATTATTCACCTTCTCCCACCTGCCTGTCAGAATGAACCCTGGGGGGGTTTCACTGCTTTTAACTGCACTGAGTATAATACAGAACAGCTCTTTTACTTCAGTCCATGTTCCAGATTTGGGAGGGTTCCGGGTTTTACTCAGTGCAGTTATCCAGCTAACTCAGTAATCCTGCTTTGCCTTCTTATTACACTGATAGGGAAGTAGAACATTTTACTAATTATGGTTGTATTTTAAACTGGAGTCCAGAAACAGTGCCAGTGCTTTATATGGATAGACAGCTGTGTGTTTTAATTTTATACATAGCGCTGTGTTATAGTACTTCCTGTAGTCTATCACTCTGGCATGTTCACTGTTAGTATTCTAACTCTATACCCTTCAGTAATACATGACCCAGTTTATGTACCCCAAACTGTGCTATTTATCATATGACATTCACCCTTATCCAGGGTGTCTCAAATAGCTTAAAGTGACGGACAAGGAAGATCAGCAATATGCTTATAACCACATTATTTATGGCTAATAAGGTATGTATTGGGCACCAATAAAGCGTGAGGAATAAATTCCATTGCAGTCTCATTCGATTTACATCACTTTAAATGTTTACATGCTTGCTGTTTATACAGCTGGATATTTACTGAGGGATTTACGCAATTATAGAACGTCCCAGCCCAGGTGAGAGAGAGGAGAGAGAGAGAGAGAGAGAGAGAGAGAGAGAGAGAGAGAGAGCGAGAGAGAGAGAGAGAGAGAGAGAGAGAGAGAGGAGAGAGAGAGAGAGAGCGAGAGAGAGAGAGAGAGAGAGGAGAGAGAGAGAGAGAGAGAGAGAGAGAGAGAGGAGGAGAGAGAGAGAGAGAGCAGTGTGGGGCTTGAGTGTTTGACGGCTGGGTATTTTGGGTTTGAGTTAAAAGAATCAGTGTGAATTTTGAGAGGGAGATGAGTGTGGGGCTTGAATGAGGAATTTGGAATTAATAGTTTGGGAATTAATAGTTTGGCGATGGACGGTGCAAGTAAACATAATTATTGATAGCCAGACCGCTAAGGGAATTAGCCCAGTAAGCGCAAGCAGACCATTAACAGGAAATATAAATGTTGTGATTTAAAAAGAGCGGCGCCACTGGTAAGAGATGCCCGGGGGAAATTCCTTCATTCCTTCTTTACAGAATTTTTGTATTTGTTCCACCCCCCCTCTCTCTGTTAAAATAAAAACATGTATAATGAAAGTACTTTATATAAAAACATTTTCATTGCTAGGTAAAATTTCACCAGTCAATGCATATTATCGGTCAGACTGGCCAGATATGTAGATATGCAGATATGCACTTAATGATATTTTGTCTCCCTAATATTCCACTTGGAGGCAAAGTGGATAGTAAAGATTGGTAGTGTAAATATTTTATGCTAAATTAGCATTTTAGGATTCTCTCTCTCTCTCTCTCTCTCTCTCTCTCTCCCCTTTCTCTTTCCTCCTCTCTCTCTCTCTCTCTCTCTCTCTCTCTCTCAGTACTATACCCAGCAGCTCTCAGAATGAAGAGGGGCGTGGTTATCCCCACCTTTCAGAACTCCATAGAAGATGTCAACCTGCTCTTTGAGGTGAGAGAGCCTCGATTCGCTTCCTGTGTCACGGCGGCGAGCAATGATATAGCACGTATTACGTAGTACGTTTAGCGGTGTGCGGTGATACGTGTGTCAACAAAACAGGCTTACAGACATAAGAATTCAGCTCACAAATTAATTTAGAAAAGAGAGAGGTTCCCAACACAGGACTGGATTGTTTTCCTTTCGGGGGCCTGCATGGCTGTTAGGATGAGGATACTGAAACCCCCTGCTGCTTGAGGCCCATGTGCCTGTTAGGATGAGGATACTGAAACCCCCTGCTGCTTGGGGCCCATGTGCCTGTTAGGATGAGGATACTGAAAACCCCCTGCTGCTTGGGGCCCATGTGCCTGTTAGGATGAGGATACTGACACCTCCCTGATGCTTGGGCCATGTGCCTGTTAGGATGAGGATACTGACTCCTCCTGCTGCTTGGGGCCCATGTGCCTGTTAGGATGAGGATACTGACTCCTCCCTGCTGCTTGGGGCCCATGTGCCTGTTAGGATGAGGATACTGACTCCTCCCTGCTGCTTGGGGCCCATGTGCCTGTTAGGATGAGGATACTGACTCTCCCTGCTGCTTGGGGCCCATGTGCCTGTTAGGATGAGGATACTGACTCCTCCTGCTGCTTGGGGCCCATGTGCCTGTTAGGATGAGGATACTGACTCCTCTCTGCTGCTTGGGGCCCATGTGCCTGTTAGGATGAGGATACTGACTCCTCCCTGCTGCTTGGATGCTTTTCCTGCATTGAGCCCCATTGGAAGCTGGACACTACCCACTAAAGGCAGTGTGTCTGTGTGATATGACTGTGCCATATGTACAGTGAACACAGCACTGGGTGTAATTTGGGAGAGATATTGTTATTGGCTGCTTGTTAATAAGAGTTAAGACAGAGTTAATGAGAGGACAGCCCAAGTAAACATGGGACAGCCGCCAGTGAAATATATCAGGTTCTTTATAAACAGCAGTGACGGCTGCTCTGTAGATATAATGTTGTTATTCGTTCCTTGTTTTTTAACATTCTTTTGTCTTTTTGTCAAGGAAAAAAAACCTAACTGTTGGAGAGTTTCTTTTAAATAAATAACAGATCTGAGATTACAGCTAATATGGCACAGTTGTTGGATATAAAAACAAAAGAGGTGAATTGATTTATTTTCAGGCACCCTGTCTAAAAATGGGTAAAATTATGATCCTTAATATTCCCTGTGAAAGGCTTCAGCTTGCAATAAAGGAAATCCTTACTTGCTATTCCAAGAAATTTTTGGCTTTTTGCCTTGTTTTTATTTTTAATTAATATTTCTCTACAATTTGGAAATCCCAATCACCCATCCAGTTTCTGCTATGTGCTTTGTTAATGCTATAAGGAACTTGTTAGTGTGACCCGCTAATTGCTATGAAGTTTCAGGCCATCTGGATGCACTCATTTCAGTCAGAGTAGTCGTCAGGCTTGAATTCATCCTCCCATAACTGTTATAGGCACGTCTCGCTAAATGTGTTTTGCATTCTGTATATTTGGCATCCTCACTTCTCTGATATTGTGGGCCCCAAGGAAACCTAAGTACTTCTTTAGACCTCTCAGTTCTGGGGAAGTTCACAGTAACAGTTCTGGGGAAGTTCACATTAACACAGTAATGTTTGCTTTATGGAGCACAAGGCAGCCAGTAGCAGTCTTAGCCCTGCCGGTCGAACGGGTTGGCCTGTGAAAGTAGACCTTCCCTCTTTGTGTTCCAGATCCTGCTGGCGGGCGTCCCAGATGGCGGACGAGCACGGCGATTTCTCCGTGCAGGACGAGGAGCTTGCATCCCTGCGCCGGACGCACGCGCTGGCAAACATCTGCGAGGACGTCCTGCCCCGCAAACTCACCGACATCCGCCGCCTGACCTCTGACCTCTCCCAGTACCAAGGCCCCCTCCGGAGGCCGGACTTTGAGCGAACAGTACTGACCATGGTCTATACCGCCTACAGGCTGGCGCACACCAGGGGGCACCAGAAAGACAGGTGGGCCGAGTCATTCTTCAACTTGTTCAGGGCCATAAAGCAAGACCTGACTGTGCAATAAGGAGCCCTGGGGGACATCTGTGTTCAGTAATTTTTTTTTAAATGACATAAGACATGACTCATAGTTATTCCATATAAATATATAGCTTGTTTAAGTCAGACTAATGTTTTTCTGTATCGCTATAACTTTAGTCATCACTAGATGGAAGCAGGCGCCACATAAAACAGCTTGGGGCTGCAGTGTTTGATTCAGTAGATGGCCACATGGGGTCACTGTTGAGTAACACACTTTTCTCAAGTGAATACATCTTGTAACATTATTAGGTTACAATATGCTGCTGTTGAGGAAATTAACCAGACTGATATGGAATCACAAGTATTAATATTTTTCAAACTACATGCTCATGCAGGGAATCAGAACTGCCCTGCATGACTAAAGCCCCTGTCTTCTGCCCCTACCCCCCACCTGCTGTGGATGAAGGGCAGTTGTTTATACATTTTTCAGCACAGTGCTTTTTTTTTTTTTTTTTTTTTCCTTTTTGCTTGTTTCTTTCTAAAGGTTTGTTCATTTTATATGAAAAAAAACATGCTGCACTTGAACCAGAGCTATAGACAGGAATTTTATTTCGGATGGACCTACACAAAAGGGGATGGATTAGTAACTTAGTAACAATACCACACACCTAACACATTCTCTTTTGTATGAAATACATACAATGCAGGAGAAAATAAGAAATAAGTACTTCTGATTGGATGTGCATGAGTTCTAAAAGGAGGGGCCAGACTGAACTAATTACATAAACAAAGGGGAGTTTTAGAAATCAAACGACATCCTGCACATCCACATAGACACACAATGTGTACCTTACAGATGTTTTTCACGTAATATATTATTATATTGCTTTATTTTATTCCATATCTTTATTAAAGTTATGTATTTACAACATGCGATGATAAATATCAATTTGAAACTTTCAAATGTAATAAAAATGCATATAATTAAAGTATATTAAATGTTTTAAGTAAAATTTCACCAATGTATATTATCAGTCGAACTTACAAAGATACTCTGTGAGTGTGGACTGGCTACATATTTCATTTACTTTATGGGTATTTTGCCTCCCTAATATAACATATTCCACTTGGAGGCAAAGTGGATAGTAAAGATTGGTAGTGTAAATATTTTGCGCTAAATTTGCATTTTGGGACCCATAACCAATATTAATACACGGTCATTAACACACACAAGTTTGTTGAAACCCCTAAATATGGATTCCTGTTCAGGGTACACTGTATTTGATGGCGGTGTATTACTCCCTTG
This sequence comes from Synaphobranchus kaupii, assembly GCA_029718625.1. NCBI lineage: Eukaryota > Metazoa > Chordata > Actinopteri > Anguilliformes > Synaphobranchidae > Synaphobranchus > Synaphobranchus kaupii. The sequence goes on along the minus strand of CM056377.1, from coordinate 13,008,292 downwards.
TTCCAGCAGATGGACATATTGAGTCGTTGATTCTTTTGTCTGCATCCAAATTCCAAAGATATGGGCAATGAAAAGAATTTCCTCTCGCTTAGCTGAAGTGATTATGACAAAATTGAGTTTGTATTTGTTCAGAAAGTAGTGTATGAATCCTACAGAATTCTGAAGAGAACATGGTGGCTAATTTGAAAACCGCTGACTTTTGTATTCTCTCATTTAATAGTTGTATCCAATAGCCTAACCCTCCAAACTCATATACCAAATAAGAACATTATCGTTGTTATTATTAGTTAATTGTGCACTGCAATGTATTCGTTTTACGGCTATCACTTGTTCCTAATTGCCTTTCCTCCAAATCTCCCTTGAAAGCCATTCATGTTTGCTCCGTTCAGCGTAAATGGGCAGCGCCGGGGAGATGCACCAATGTTCACTGACGTCACCTGCAGAAGGATGGAAACAAGTCCTGTGCACTTTGCTCCACAGACGATGGGAGAGATGGCGTCCAGGTGGCTATGATTAAGCAAAAACAAACAAATAAATAAAAAACGAAAAAGGACTAAAAAGGATGCGAGCCAGATTACCGATATAGGGTAGCCTACATTTTTCAAATCATCGCTGCATTTTATAAGCATAGCCTATAACTTCTGCGGGGATACTTGAAATCGTTTTTATTTTTTATTTAAGTAAACCATGTTTTTTGCGGTGTGGGAGTAGCATGCTGATTAATCGATTGAAATAGTTTTTTCTACAAAGATCAGTATATAGATCTATTGGCGGACTTAGTGTTTTCAACAGCCGTTTTAGCCTCCGCCTCCCCGTCCATCTAACGCTGGACGGCGGAGAGGCAGGAGAGAGAGAAGGGCGATGGCAGCAGGAGGAGGATGTGGAGAGACGGTGGATCAGTACCGGGCGGAGGTAGAACGGCTAGTCCGGGACCTTGCGGAGGCCAACCGAGAGAAGATCCGGGCGGCGGAATGCGGTCTTGTGGTACTGGAGGAGAACCAGGCTCTGAAGCAGCAGTATGCGGACTTAGAGGCCGAACAGGAGACGCTGAAGCAGGAGTTGGAACAACTGCAGGAGGTACGTTACGATCTGTTCGCTGTCCCGGGCACAGTACGTTCCGTCCGTTATCTTGTGGTAGAGCTGTCACCCTGACGGAAACCGGGCTCCGGTCCAACTTCATGAAATGCAGCGCTCACAGAAAGCATCAGGAATAGAGGCTAGTGCGCTCAGTGTTTTGGTTAGTGTGCTTGGTGCGACAGAATGACAGCTGCATCTTCGTGTAGCTAATTCAATAGGAATAAATGCAATTGTTGGTAAATATCCTATAATTTGCCGACAGTTGTCGGTAAATGTCGGCCTGTTCCGATCATTGTGCTTGTTCACGAAATATTTCCCATTGCATGCACGTAGGCTAATCCATAGAGGTTGCCGAAACTAGGTATTTCGAGAGAGAATTATGTTATGGACAAATGTCATTTTTGTTTTTTATGGCATGTGGTTCCAATGTAGCCGATTATTCAGATATCCCTGGAGTTAGCTTACATTATTTTGGATTACATTATTTTGGAGCATAGTGAATTAAATCGCACCCAGTGAGCGATCGAAACCGCATCATCTGACAGAAACAAAATGTGCATCTCAACACTTCCTGTTCCGCTTGTCCTTCCTACCTTTGTATCACACCAACTCTTTGCTGTTGCCTAGGCTGCTCACCTGCTCGAGCTAAACATCAATCTGAATTAAGAGATGCCTGTAATGTTACCTCTCACCTCTCCCCAACACAGGGAAGGCAGCCCACCCGCTAAATCAAATAAGTGACATGTACCATACAATTATCCCAACAAATATCCTAACTTTTAAATACTTTTAGGGACATGATGTATGCAGCCTCTCTTATTGCTCATTAGGCCTAATGACAATTACTTGATTTTGCTGGTAACTAAATTTGTCGACACATTTCGGGCGGCAGTGTAGTATAATGGTTAAGGAACTGGCCTTGTAATCGAAAGGTTGCAAGTTCGATTCCCAGGTAGGACACTGCCGTTGTACCCTTGAGCAAGGTACTTAACCTGAATCGCTTCAGTATATATCCAGCTGTATAAATGGATAATATGTAAAAAAAAATAATAAAAAAAATGCTAAAAAGTTTGGATAAGAGCGTCTGCTAAATGCCTGCCTGTAATTTCATCATCTGATTTAACCTAGCCCAGGTAGAGATCTGTCTTATGCCCACAACTAGCCCACCACACACCCCTCCGCTTCACCCTCCCACATTAAGTTTTGCCCTCAAATTCATTATGTATTTACTGAGCATGGATAATAATGTAATAATATTATCTGTAATTTGCACAAATGCATCAGTAGGTTATCCATTATGACATGAGTACACTGTGGCACTGCGCTGTTTGGGTTTCACTGCATCTCACAGGTTGGAGAGACATTTGATAGGGGGAGGGTAAAAGCAGAAGAGAAAAAGACCTGAGATAAGGGGGATAAATGAGGTATAGGGGGGAAAGGCAATGGGACAAAGAGGGGGAATTTAAGATAAGGGGGGTAAATTAATTATAGGGGGGAAAAGGCAATGGGACAAAGAGGGGGAATTTAAGATAAGGGGGGTAAATGAGTTATAGGGGGGAAAGGCAATGGGACAAAGAGGGGGAATTTAAGATAAGGGGGGTAAATTAATTATAGGGGGGAAAAGGCAATGGGACAAAGAGGGGGAAGATGAGGAGTAGTTTGAGGAAGGGCAAAGCGTGGCAGGTGCTGTAAGGGCTGGGTGCCTGGTCTGGCTGGGCTTCAGAGGCTCAGTGGAGTGGGTGTGGCAGGACTGAAGATGTGAGTTTGCTGTAGTGGGGCGGGCGTGGCCGTCGCCCTGGACTGTGCATGTGCGCCTGGGAGGGGTGGGGGGGGAGAACTGCTGACACGTGCAGGCTTACCGAAACATCATCTACATCCAGTCCCCCTCAATGTCTCCTACGGATTTGAATGGGTATTTGAGTTTAGCTGTGTCTGTTGTGTAACATGGAGTCCCTCTGAATGTCTCCTACGGTTTGAATTGGATATTTGAGTTGAACTGTGTCTCTGTGTAACATCGAGTCTCTCTGCATATCTCCTATGGATTATAATGGATATTTGAGTTGAGCTGTGTCTGTGTGCAACATCGAGTCCCTCTGCATGTCTCCTACGGATTATAATGGATATTTGAGTTGAGCTCAGTCTGTGTGCAACATCGAGTCCCTCTGCATGTCTCCTACGGATTATAATGGATATTTGAGTTGAGCTCAGTCTGTGTGCAACATCGAGTCCCTCTGCATGTCTCCTACGGATTATAATGGATATTTGAGTTGAGCTTAGTCTGTGTGTACCCTCTCTGTCTCTGGGGTTTATCGGGTCGGGTCAGACTACCAGGAAATGTGCCTCATTACACAGGCCCTCTTACATCATCTCCCAGTGACGGCAGAGGTCATGTGACTAATTCAAAGTGAGGACCGTTAGTCTGTACATGAACTTTATATGCCTGTATATGAATCCTGTCGCTCTGAATTTCTCACATGTAATTTCATTGTAATGGTGTATTGTTTATTGTTTAAATAATGGCTTTACTCTGTAGTTTAAGTTGACCTTTTTGTGTATGTGTGTCTGTGTGTATGTGCGTGTGTCTGTGTGTATGTGTGTGTGTGCCTGTGTGTATGTGTGTGTGTCTGTGTGTGCCTGTGTGTATGTGTGTGTGTCTGTGTATGTGTCTGTGTTTATGTCTGTGTGTCTGTGTATGTGTCTGTGTTTATGTGTGTGTGTCTGTGTGTATGTGTGTGTCTGTGTTTATGTGTATGTGCCTGTGCGTATGTGCATGTGTATGTGTGTGTGTCTGTGTGTATGTGTGTGTGCCTGTGTGTATGTGTTTATGTGTATGTGTCTGTGTGTGTGTATGTGTCTGTGTTTATGTCTGTGTGTCTGTGTGTGTCTGTGTTTATGTGTCTGTGTATGTGTGTGTCTGTGTCTGTGTTTATGCGTATGTGTCTGTGTGTGTGTCTGTGTTTGTGTGTGTGTGTCTGTGTTTGTGTGTTCGAGAGAGAGAGATGGGTGAGATGGAGTGATGTGGCAGAGAAGGAGAGGAGGTGCTGCGTTTGGTTTGGGTGTTGTTACTGAGGCAATGTGCTGGCCAAAGCTCTCTTAGAGCCAGCCTACCCGTAAATCATTATCCTCATTCCTCCTAATTCTTTTCACTCCTCAGTTACATCTGAGTCATCACTCACTCTGCTTATGCCAAACCACAGAATAGAGAGCCGTTCTGACCTCCATCCAGCTACTTCTTTTTCAAACACTGGGTGCGTCCCAATACTCCAAAAATGCACACTCCCTTCCTCCACTACCACCTCCTCTCCTCCTTTCCCCAGAAATGGATCTTTGTGTTTTAATCTAATGTCGCTGATTACATCTTAATTACGTATTAATGGTTACATGTTAATGAATGTCTCGATGCAAACCACAATATCAGGTACATTGTATAATGTACATGTAAATACTTGTACTCGAAACGTTCAGGCAGTTTTGCATACTTCCGGGTAGGACAGGAGTGGTAGTGGGGGAGTGGAGGAAAGGAGGTGGGGAGTGAAGAATATTGGGATGCACCCACTACCTCCGTGTTGTTTCCTACATTTCCCAGCATGCAATTTTCACTACGCAGCTTCTATTGCTTCAGCAAATAATAATAACTTTTGTGGCGGCTGCCTCTGGGACATACATATATAATTCACCTCCTACTGTCATAGACTTTAACTTCTATGACGTGTTCTTTGGGTTGAATGAGGTTTATAAATAAAGAACGCGGCTGCGTTGCAGTTTGCTGGACCTGGAAAGAAGTCTCAGTTTGGTAATTTCCCGCACTCCTTCACTTTAATATTTAATAATAACTTTTGTGAATCTTTGTGCTTTTAATGCAGTGTGCATTAAAAATAAAAATAAAATTTTTATTTAAAAAAATAAAAATAATTCCCCCCCAATAAAGAATGTTTTTAAAAATGTGAAATGATTGTATGGCAAATTGTGTTTAAAAGAAAATGTGTTTTATTGGAAAATGAATTTTATAACCAATAAAAGACAAATTTTAATGCAGTGTGCTCAAAGGACAGAGCTGCAAGTTATGATAAACCAGCTTTACTTTAGCAATATGTTATAAAATGTGTAATATATATATATATATATATATATATGTATTCAAAGATCAAATATGCCATTGTGTCTCTCAAATGACTTCTGTGTCACCTGCACCTGTGTCCAAGGAGCCTTTCGAGTGCACTCACCTGCAGGCCAGTGGCTATTGTCCATACCACAGGACACACTGTGCTACAGGTCACTGGTAGTCCATGGGTGTCTATTGTGTCATTGAGTAGTGCTGATGTAGTGGTAACTCAAAGAACACTGACTAACTAAAACATGCGTTACCATTACACTAGTGGGACGAGGCCTATTGCATCCCACTGCCGTTGCCTCCCTATCATATTTAGCTAGTGACATACAGTGAGCACCATAATTCATTGGACAGTGTCACATTTTTTGTTATTTTGGTTCTGTACTCTAGCACTTTGAGTTTGAAAGAATACAATGACAATGAGGTTGAAGCTTCAACCATGCTTCAGCGTAAATAGTGCCTTCATAGTTCCTGACAAGTTACTCATACCATGGGCACTAACACACCCCCATACCATGACAGACGCTGGCTCTTGAACCTTGCGTTAGTAACAATCGGGATGGTCCTTTTCCTCTTTGGCCCGGAGAACACAACGTCCATTATTTCCAAAAACTATTTGAAAGTTGGACTCGTCAGACCACAGCACAGGTTTCCACTTTGCGTCAGTCCTCCTCAGATGAGCTTCAACAATGAGTTCAACCTCATTGTCATTGAATCCTTTCATACTCAAAGTGCTGCACAGGTAATGTTTGGAAGTGAATTTGTGGTGTGCAGGTAATGTTTGGAGAAACGGCTGTGTTGCACTGGTAATGTTTGGAGAAAAGGCTGTGTTGCACAGGTAATGTTTGGAGAAAAGGCTATGTTGCACAGATAATGTTTGGTTTTTGAAACTCTGCTGTAGGCTTCTGGCTGAGAACTGCAGGCGATGTCTGAGTGCTTCCCGACCGTGCGCAGTCTGGAGTGCACTCCTGCCATGCAGAGCTCAGGAGGAGCAGTGCAAAGAACCAGGAAATAGTGGCCGAGGTTACCCTAATGCACCCTGGTACTTGGAGTCGATTAAGAGATTTGTTAAGGCTTGAGACCAACAACACCGAAAGCTTATTTCACTTATGCAAACATGGCATGCTTTTATTAATGGAAAAACTTGACATCCATGAAAAATAGATGATGAATGAATAATGAGTGGTTAATTGAAGGCATCTGAATGTAATATTAATGAGAGTCTAATGAGGGATTGAGCAGCATACTGTGTGACTGTGACTCTGCGTCTGTACGATGTGTCTGTAGTTCTCACTGTTTGTGGCTGTGGTGGGAGATCTGCTTCTTTAGTGCTGTGCTCTGGGCATGGAGACTCATATTACTGAAACTGCGGTAGAGAAGCTCAGTGGTTATTTGATCCTTCCTGAAAACTTGTTTCATTCATTTAGAAATAACCTTCACATTATGTATTGGTCACGCCTACAGCGTTATTCTCTCCCTGCGCACGTCTCTTTGTGTGCTGTGTGTTTCTCTGTGGTTTAGAGTCTGGTCAGTCCCCCTTCCCAAGACAAAAGCACACATTAAGGCTGGTCCTATTGAGTCCTGGCAGTCCCAATAATGCATGTGTGTGTGTGTGTGTGTGTGTGTGTGTGTGTGTGTGTGTGTGTGTGTGTGTGTGTGTGTGTGTGAGAGAGAGAGAAAGTGCATACACGCGTGCATGTATGTGTGTGAGAGAGAGAGGGTTGTGTGTTGATTAGTGCCCAATTCTTTAGTACATCTTGTTGTACTAACATGTATTACATTAGTATTACATTGTAATATTACTAATGCTACACACTAAATTATAAGAAACCTTGCAAAACATATGTGTGTGTGAGAGTAATTAGATCCGCTTGGATTTGCACATATATTTGATAGTTTAGGTTTAAATGGGCTGCAACCTTTCTACCAATACGGCACGCATTTTAGCAGCCGTTTACTAATTATTAAAAATGTAACCAAAAATAAAACGTGCATGGTGCACATGACGGTGCGGAATCTCATCTTCCTTCTCACCACGTTTATGAAAAATGTGACCTCTGTTAACTGCTGTGGATAAAATGAACAGGATATGAACAACACCCCCCCCCCCCCCCCCCCTTCCCCAGGGAACCTGTCTGGGATATTATGGGATGTTGGCCGAATTTGTTGTGTCTCGGCTCAGATCATCTGCAGTCAGGAGTGGCCTCTCTCCATGGTGCTGAAGTGTCTGAGAAGTTTTGAAAAAGGATTTGTGCTATTCGTTTACTAAACGTCACACAAACACACAATGTGTAGTTCCATTATTAATTAATTAAATTAATAATAATGCAAATATTTTTAAATTTATGAATCCAAATTATCCAATTCACCTTTACGCAGGTTGTACATATTTCATTATTAAATCTGACGACTGTATTCAGCGTCCAATACTAATGAAAGATAATGACATTGCCATTTTACATTGCACCCTGGAGAAGGTCCAGAACCTTTGTGTGTGTGTGTGTGTGTGTGTGTGTGTGTGTGTGTGTGTGAGAGAGAGAGAGAGAGAGTGAGAGAGTGTGAGTGTGCATACTAAATAACCCAGATGTACATGAGAGAGGGGGATTGGTGAAGGACAGGAGTACCCACAGCCTTCATTAAAAAGACACTGGCCTCATTCACAGGTCCTTACAGCAGCTTCAATCCACCAGTAATTACCACTGCCCTTCCACATCACCAATTGACAAAGAACACATCACAGTTTGGACGGCATCCCAGCCATGTTTGTTAGGTTGCGTCATTGAATTGTTAAAAAATTGTGCTTATGTAATACAACCTTTTCAAATGTTAATGAGCAATGCTATTTGGCTCAAGAAAACCCCAATTTAAATGTTAGTGGATTGAGATGAGCCAAAGTACAGGTTGTGTGTTTCAGATGCACACTTGATAAAGTATATCACTAAAATAATGGGAACCTATTATGATTTACTTCATTTATACAGGGGGATCACACTGAGACAAGTCTCATTTTCAGATGAGCCCTGTGTAAACACCAATACAGATACAATAGAAGCAAGGACATGAAAGATAAAAGCAATAAAAAATAAAAAATAAGTAAATAAAGTTAATAAATTATATATATATACATATAAATTGATATATACATAAATATACAAGCAAGCCAAATACACAGAAACATCTAAAAACAATTGCATTCATCTATAAAAATATCCATAATAATTATGTGCTAATGTTTGGATGCACAAAAACGTATGCATCAGTCTTGCAGGGGGTGGCTGATTTTAAACGTACTTGCTTTGTGTGTCCAGTTAAATAATTTCAGTGTGGTTCTGATGCATTCAGTCTGTAATGAAATCTCCGTGTGTAAAGGCATTTGGAAGGTGAGGCCCTGATGGGGTTTGTGTAGAAAGCCTCCGTGTTGCCCTCCACTGCTCTTCTCTGACCTCCAGAGTGTGCGCTTCCACACACACCCCTCTCCCCTCTCTCTCCTAGGCGTTCGGCCAGGCCTACACCACCCAGCGCAAGGTGGCGGCCGACGGCGAGACCAACGAGGAGGTGCTGCTGCAGGAGTCGGCCACTAAGGAGGCGTACTACATGGGCCGCCTGCTGGACCTGCAGGCCGAGCTGAACCAGTGTCGCTCGCTGACCTCCAACACGCAGGCCGAGAACGAGAGGCTCGGCGGGCTGCTACAGGAGATCAGAGAGGTACGCTCACCTGTGCCCCAGTGAATCTGGGGAACACTGTAGCGTAGTGACGTGTTTATACCTGAGGCAGGTACGCTCACCTGTGCCCCAGTGAATCTGGGGAACACTGTAGCATAGTGACATGTTTATACCTGAGGCAGGTACGCTCACATGAGTCCCAGTGCATTCTGGGAACACTGTAGCGTAGCAACATGTTTATACCTGAGACAGGTACTCTCACATGAGTCCCAGTGCATTCTGGGAACACTGTAGCATAGTAACATGTTTATACCTGAGACAGGTACACTCACCCGTGCCCTAGTGCATCCTGGGAACACTGTAGCGTAGTAACGTGTTCAGATCTGTGACAGGTATGACCCTCTCCGAGGTACACTCACCTGTGCCCTAGTGCATTCTGAGAACACTAGCGTAGTAACATGTTTATACCTCAGACAGGTACGCTCACCCGTGCCCTAGTGCATCCTGGGAACACTGTAGCGTAGTAACGTGTTTATAACTGAGACAGGTACACTCACCCTTCCCCTGTGCATCCTGGGAACATTTCAGCACAGTAACGTGCTTATACCTGAGACAGGTACACTGGCTACAGTTACATGCAGGCTGCAATCGAATTATTTGTCCAACCTGATTTAAGTACGCTGATGTTGTATCTGTTTATATGCAAAAGAGGTAATATGGGTATCTGTTTACATGTTTTGACACACTTGGATTAAACTTTTAAATAAAACTTTTGACTTGCGCAGTGTAAACCTTTCTTTATCTTTTATTTGTGATCAAAACACACCTCGGAGGGGTATACAATGAAGCGAGATTAAGGGGATAGCCAGCTAAATTAAGCTTCAACCCTGGGTTTTCTGTATCACAAAGCCGACTCACTTTTAATCGGGGTATATTGCCACGCCAATTTACTCTGCGCGGCTAACCTGCTCTGGGGCAGGTTATGTTCAGGATAACAGATTGAAACATATAAAAGCACCGCCCTTTGACTAATCAACTCCTTGGCTTTGGAAAAAGGCATCTCCATTCCAAAGGATCCCGTAGAGATATGTGCGGACTGAGGGAATCTCTTCGCAGGGCGAGATTAGTGAGTTCCGCAAAAGATTGTCTTGATGTGATTGCTTCAGCAATATTTTAAACATGCTGTATCAAGTTTAAAGTTTAGATCTCTAGAATGTAGTAGCCTAACGAATTTAACCTACACGATGAGCATTTTTTATTTTTATTTTTTACAAAAGCTCCTTCCTGGCTTTGTTGGAGGCAGTGGAGTTGCTTTTTGCTCATATGATTGTTTCATGTTCTTATCCGTCCATTATACTTGTCCGTATCTGTCTTTTTTCCCCACAGGAGAGAAATACGTTGCTCTAGTACAGCCCATGCTGCACCCCCTTATGGAAATGTAATATACTGCATTATATTTTAAATATATTGTGAAGATAATTTTGATATATTTACAATATACAGCAGTATGTTATTTTCCCATAAGGGCCGCTATAGGCTCGTTGTTGCAGACACCGCCCCTTTTATGGGAATGCGCACGTACCTTGATTAATAAAGCCCGTGTTCACTTAGCAAGTTGATAACCACGTTCGTAGTACCGGTTAAGACAGATTACAGTGTTTAGGCTTTAACACAGTCCAGCTTTGTTTATTCGTCTTTTTTGCTGCTTTCGGCATTTTTTCAGCTTTTGTTTTAACTAAATAATTCTTATTGTGACCAAGGGGTTTAAATACAGAAACCATTTAACCGCCACCTTTCGTATTGGATGAATGTTGAGCGCAAGCATGCGCAGTCAACTTCAACTAATTACAGAGGTAGAATGACCCGATTAAGTGTTTACATGGCTATTAGAAGCTAATAATTCTCCTATTGAATGGATTATCTAACGGAGGATCCAGGTCCTTCAAGCGGATTGAAAATGTAATCGGTTTGTCGGTAGTCGGCTTACTCTACGCCAATAGAGGTGTTTACATGAAGGAATTTCAATGGGAGTGGCGTGAATTAGTCCTATTAACGTAGGCTATTATTGGGCTGCATGTAACCGTAGCCACTGTCTCAGAGATGCGCACAACTGTAACATTTCTGCTAAGTGCAAATGTGCGGCAACACATCTGTATTGGTATGCAGGAACGTGAGGTGAATGAATGCATTGCAGGAACGTGAGGTGAATGAATGCTTTTCTTGTGCAGCTCAACAGGTGGACCGCTGGTGCCCAATTGACCAGCAGGGTGTTGCTAGTGAACGGTGAGACATCGCCCAGGGAAGGGAGGGTGTATTGCAGTGTTAATCTCCTATGGCAACGTGGTGGTGTGTGCTTGTCTGACTATTGCTCCAGAATAAGGAGGTGCTGGAGCTGCAGAGGAGTAGGTTGAAGGAGGAGGTCCAGGAGTATAAGTTTAGGGAGGCGCGGCTGCTGCAGGACTACTCCGAGCTGGAGGAGGAGAACATCTCCCTGCAGAAGCTGGTGTCTCATCTCAAACAGAGCCAGGTCTGTGAGAGAAAGGTCCGCACTCATCACAGGTCATTTTCTCACTCACACACACACGCGCGCACACGCAAACACGCACACGCGCGCACAGTCACACGCACACACGTACGTACGTATGCACGCACGCACGCGCACACACACACACACACACACACATACTGTACATATACACATGCAAACACGCACACACGCATACACATACACACACACGTATACATACATACATAAACACACACCCAGACACTCACTCATGCACACACACACACACACACACACACACACACACACACACACACTGTACATATACACATGTAAACACGCACACACATGTATACATACATACATACACACACACCCAGACACTCACTCACACTCACACAGACACTCACGCACACACTCACACACACACACACACACACACACACACACACACACACAGACACTCATGCACACACTCACACACACACACACACACACACACACACACACAGACACTCATGCACACACACACACACACACACATATACATACTGTACATATACACATGCAAACACGCACGCACTCACACACACACACACACACGCATACACATACACACACATGTATACATACATACACACACACCCAGACACTCACTCACACACACACACACACAGACACTCACGCACACAATCACACACACACACACACACACACACACAGACACTCTCACACACACACACACACACACACTCACACACACACACACACACACACACACACACACAGACACTCACGCACACACTCACACTCTCACACTCCCACACACACACACACACACACACACACTCTCACACTCCCACACACACACACACACACACACACACACACATACACACACACACACACACACACACACAGACACTCACGCACACACTCACACTCTCACACTCCCACACACACACACACACACACACACACACTCTCACACTCCCACACACACACACACACACACACACACACACACACACACACACTGAACGCTCTGCAGAGGACCCATGCTGTGTGTTTGTGTGTCCCAGGTAGAGTATGAGGGTCTGAAGCATGAGATTAAGGTTCTGGAGGAGGAGACGGTGCTGCTGAACAGCCAGCTGGAGGAGGCGCTGCGTCTGCGGCAGATCTCCCAGACTCAGCTGGAGGAGGCGCTGGACTCCCTGAGGGGCGAGCGGGAGGTCAGGAACAGCCTGCGGAAGGAGCTGGCGCACTACCTCATTCTGACTGACAGCATGTACGCGGCGGGCGCTCACCTCAGCGACTCCGTCGTCCCCGACAACGATGAAGGAGGCAAGTGCAACGGCCACGCCCCTGAGAACGGCCATGCCGACGGGACGGCCGAGGCCCCCAGGGGGGAAAACGGCTCTGTGGATGGGGAGCGGGAGACACCGCACCCCGTCTCTGACCTCTTCAGCGAGATGAACCTCTCCGAGATCCAGAAACTCAAGCAGCAGCTTCTGCAGGTAAAGACTATTACATCCCCTTCAAATTGTAATGGTTGTACAGTGTGTGTTAGCACTGTGTGTGTGTGTGTGTGTGTGTGTGTGTGTGTGTGTGTGTGTGTGTGTGTGTGTGTGTGTGTGTGTGTGTGTGTGTGTGTGTATGTGTGTGAGTGTGTGTATTGTATGTGAATTTGCCTGCGCTGCATCTATCTGCTAAGTTTGCTGTGCTGTATTTGTGAGAGCTGTGTTGTATTTGTGAGAGCTGTGTTGTATTTGTGAGAGCTGTGCTGTATTTGTGAGAGCGGTGCTGTATTTGTGAATGCTGCTGTATTTGTGAGAGCTGTGCTGTATTTGTGAGAGCTGTGCTGTATTTGTGAATGCGGCAGTATTTCTGAATGCTGTGCTGTATTTCTGAATGCTGTGCTGTATTTGTGAGTGCTGTGTTGTATTTGTGAGAGCTGTGCTGTAATTTTGAGAGCTGTGCTGTATTTTTGAGTGCTGTGCTGTATTTGTGAGTGCTGTGCTGTATTTTTGAGAGCTGTGCTGTATTTTTGAGAGCTGTGCTGTATTTGTGAATGCTGTGCTGTATTTGTGAGAGCTGTGCTGTATTTCTTGGAGCTGTGCTGTATTTATCAGGCAGGGTTCCATTCTCCTGGCCCTGTGTCCCTACCCTATCCTCCCCCTCCAGCCAGTGCTGATGGTTTTTTTCCCTTGTGGGGCGAGAAGGTTGAATTATTCAGGGCATGGTGTAGCACGCTCGTCAGGTCACATCAAATCATCCCCCCCCACACACATTCTCACTCCATATACATTTTTAAGGCTTGGCTCTTGGCATTACTGTATGTTGTGGCAAAATAAGAAATGGTACTTTTGAAATACAATAATATTTATACTTTTAAATACTTTTACCCTCATAATTTAGAACATCCAATAAGGACTATAACGATACCATGTTTTTGGTGATACAGTTTAGGGTTCTAATATTACAGGGTCTTAACAGAGGCACATAAAGGATTGAAAATGCCCCAAAATGCGCACTTTGATTGTAAGTTTCTGAAATCTGAAATGTGTCAAACATACTTCCTCCACAGGATGTTACTTTGAGGAAAATGATGTCTAATTTTGTGAGATTAACTTCATGTCCAAGTTCACAAGGAATGTGAACCCCATGAATCTTTTACACTTATGAACTCTTTGGCACATATGAACTCTTTTGCACATATGAACTCTTGTCAGATTATTAAAAATATTAAACCTTTTTTTTTTTCTTTATTTTTAGTTATGAGTTTGATGTGGGCTTTGGCCACAAGAAAGGCTAAAGAGCATAGATGGAAATCCAGGGGACATAATGTAAAAGTCCTACCATGTGTTTCTTCCACCCATAGACTCAGCCAGCTGATTTCACTAATTAGTTCTACCTCCTTGCTGAAGAATTATGTTAATTAGCAAATCCAGGTGATTGGAGCAAAATACTGAGGAGGACCTTTACTTTATGTCCCCTGGATTTCCACCTCTGCTAAAGAGATGTGCTTTATGACTCAGCATATTCCTCCGGCATGTTCCTATTCTTCGTGGGATTACTTACATTTTCTTGTCTTTATAATACTTTAAAAAAAATTTTTTAGCATTTTGTTCTTTATGGATCTTTGTTTTTAGAATTTTTTATGGAATTTGTTTAAGCACCCTTCATGGATCCTTGTTTATGGGTTTTGTGTTCTTTTCTTTTTCTACAGTTGGGAATTTATGGGACTTCTTACTCTAAGGGTGGATGTCCAAAAGCCATTTAGTGTCCTTAGTCTTAACACCAGAGAAAGTAAATATCCTTTACAAGTTTTATTTAAATGCTTGCTGTGTCCAAAATCTGCATTGTTTCACACTGAACAAAAACTTTAGGTTGAATTAAATTTTAAACATCTAACAATAAATCAGTACGGTGCTTAGAGCTGTGCTAGCTGAATTTGACTTTAGGCTAGCTGTGTATTTGAGTGCTAAAGAGGCGGTATTATTACAGTGTGAGTGACTGCGCCCCCTGCAGGTGGAGCGGGAGAAGGCGGCGCTGCTGGCCACACTGCAGGAGTCTCAGACGCAGCTGCATCAGATGCAGGGGGCGTTGAGCGAACAGCGTCAGCGCATGCATCACCTCAGCGAGAGCCTCTGTGCCATGCGCCGGCTGCATGGCCACGCCCACCCGGGGCGGGGGGGCTGAGCGGGACAAGGAGGGCGCCTCCCGTTCGCCCAGCTGCCGGCACTGCCAGATGGAGGTGCACAGCGTGGAGCTGCTCCAGTGCAAGTACCGGGTGGCGGTGACGGAGGTGGTGGGCCTGCAGGGGGAGCTCAAGGCCCTGCAGGAGACGTACAGGCGAAGCGTGGACTGCCTGGAGGGGGAGAGGACCCGCGGCGAGGAGAGGCTCCGGGCGCTGCACGATCACGTGGCGCGCCTGGAGCAGAGCCGCCAGGAGGGCCAGGAGGCGATCGGCGGGCTGGAGGCGGAGCTGCGGGCGGCCGCGGGCGTGGCCAGTGAGAGCCACAGCATGCTGAGCGCGGCGCAGGAAGAGCTGGTGACCTTCAGCGAGGAGCTGGCCCAGCTCTACCACCACGTCTGCCTCTGCAACAACGAGACGCCCAACCGGGTGATGCTGGACTATTACCGACACGGCCGCGTGGCCCGGGGGGGCTGCCTCAGGGGCTCTGACGACGTCCGGGCGCTCCTGTCGCCCCGCCTCACCCGCCGCGTCTCCGTGACCCCCCCCGCGGACTCCTCGCCCTCCTCGTCCTCCTCCTCGTCCTCGCCCGTCCCGGAGCCCGGCGGCGGCAGCGACCTGCGGAGGGAGCCCATGAACCTGTACAACCTGAACGCCATCATCCGCGACCAGATCAAGCACCTGCAGCGCGCCGTGCACCGCGCCCTGCAGCTCTCCCGCCAGAGGGCCGCCGCCCGCGAGCTCGCCCCCGCCTTCGACAAGGACAAGGAGGCCTGCGTGGAGGAGATCCTCAAGCTCAAGTCCCTGCTGAGCACCAAGAGGGAGCAGATCGCCACGCTGCGGCTCGTCCTCAAGGCCAACAAACAGGTGCGAGCCGCGCCCGCTAACAGGCTCATATCTCACCGCCAGGGGACGGAATTAACGTTTTCACCACTGACCAGAGTGGCTTGTGGGTTCTAACAATCACCAGCCATTTTCAACATTTTACCAGCCACATTACCTTTCACAATATAACACAACCTGGTTGGTTACCTGCCAAAGTGGCTGCTTGAGTAGAAAATCGCACCATTTTTACCAGCATTTGGCTGGTGGCAGGTGATATTTTCTGCCCTTTGTCTCACAGACCTGGAACGTTTCTTTTGTTCTTATGTTGTCATTTTTTGTCTTCAGTGGATGATATCTAAGGCCTATTCAGGCATGCCTTTTTGACAGCCGTCAGGGACAACGATGCTGGCAACGATATACAGTGAGCACCATAATTCATTGGACAGTGACACATTTTTTTGTTATTTTGGTTCTGTACTCTGTACACTTTCTCCTGACAAATTTTCATATTGAACTCTATGGAAAAATGAGTCAGGAGAAGAAACCCTTCAAGTGATATCTACTGCATATTTGGCAGCAGAGTGATGGTTTAAGGCTTGTTTGATACATCAGGCCCTTGATGACTTAGAGCCATTTAGCCAACCATGTGTTCCATACTATTCCAGCATAATTTACAGCTAAATCTAGTCCCACCCCCCAAGTCCCATAGAGATCCATTCAAATGCAGAGAGGTTATAGTATCGCTTGTAGGAGTACCAGAAAATAAGATATCAAGAGTCATTTGATATTGTTGGGACACAGACATCAGGAAGTCATGGCATGCAAAGGATATGCGACCAAATATTAAAAATGATTACTTTATTCTACATTATTCATCCGATATGGATGAGAATACCCTCAAATTAAAGCTGACAGTCTGCACTTCAACGTCATTGTCATTGTATCCTTTCAAACTCAAAGTGCTAGAGTACAGAACCAAAATAACAAAAAAAGTGTCACTGTCCAATGAATTATGGTGCTCGCTGTAGGTCAATTTTTGTACGTTTTGCAGCGATATCTGTCCATTTGTTTACCCCCTGCAGACGGCGGAGGGGGCGCTGGCTAACCTGAAGAGTAAGTACAACGGAGAGAAGTCCATGGTGACGGAGACGATGACCAAGCTGCGCTACGAGCTGAAGGCCCTGCGAGAGGACGCCGCGACCTTCTCCTCCCTCAGAGCCATGTTCGCCACCAGGTGAGAGGGCGGGGCCCAGGGACACATGCAGTAGAGGCCCCAGTATACTTAAAAGGAAATCGAAAATTGGTGGATTCGCAAAGGCTGTCAAACTGCCGTCAAATACGGTGCTGGGAGCAAATGTCAGTGTACTCACTGTGGAAATTTTGACTAGTTCTTCTAGCCAGCCTGCAGAAACCACGACGATCGAAGCCCAATGAGCCGCTTCGTTTTGGTCGCAAACCAGCAAAAAACGGTTTGGCGGCTGTGTGAATACGCCAATTTCGATTTTTGTTTTTAGTATACTGCGGCCTTAAGAGTGCCCTGCATTAGAATACTTCTCTCTAAGATGGTAAGCTTTCTGTAACCTTTCCCGTTCTCCTAGTTTCTCCTCAAAATAACAATAATAAAAGTCAGTATCAAGCATTCAGGATTGTTTGGTGATATAAGCCATGTTTTGGTGGTGCAATCATGAATTCAGTGTAATTATGAACAGTCAAGTCAAGGGATGAACAAACACCAAATCAATTGAATATGAAGCCTCTGTTCAGATTTACTTCCCTATTTTTCTTTTTGTGGTGAAGTACATCTCTCTCTCTTCCTGTCTCTCTCTCCTTCAATCATTCTGCCCCCCCCCATTCCACTGGCCGCAATCGCCCCTTTTGTCTTTCTATGCCTGTCTCCCTCCTCTCTTTCTCTCTCCTTCCCTCTCTCTTTCCCTCAGATGTGATGAGTACGTGACTCAGCTGGACGAGATGCAGAGGCAGCTGGCGGCGGCGGAGGACGAGAAGAAGACGCTGAACTCCCTGCTGCGCATGGCCATCCAGCAGAAGCTGGCTCTGACGCAGCGGCTGGATGAGCTGGAGTGTGACCACGAGCAGACGCACCGCGCCCGCGCCAGCAAGGTGGCCAGGATCAAGAGCAGCAGAAGGGTGCCGCCCACCCCCATCCCGTCTGCAGTGTACAGAACCCCCTCTCTCGCCGCCAACCCCCCCTCCCTCGCGCCCTCTGCGCCAGGCAGCCCCCCGGCCCTGGAGGCTCCGCCCACCTCATCGTCGCCCTGGGCGACCCTGGCGCCCACCTACCACCTGGGGCACCCGCACTGGACCCTGGGAGTCCAGGCGTTTACGGTGGACCCCCAGCTCTTCGGCGCGGACGCCTGCCCTTCCGCCCTCCAATCCCCGTCGGACTCCGGCCCCGCTGCCCCCTGCCCCCCCGGTTCTGCCCCCGCCTCCCCCCAGATGGCGCGGCACCCGCCCCACAGTGCCGCCAGGACATACACCCTCACCGATGCTGCGCGCCCGGCCGCCGATGTCACCCCTCCCCCCAGGCCCAGCCAGCCTGGCCCCTATGCCTACAGTTCCCATCATTCCCAGCACTGACTCTCACCCCGGAGTGGGGGGGGAGGGGCCTGTGATACAGAGAGGAGCAGTGTGTGCCCTTTTGTCAGTCGCTCTGGAAAAGAGTTTCTGCCAAACGCATAAACATAAAGCAGGCTAGTCCCCTGCTTCCTGTTTCCTGTTTCCTGTACCTCAGGCCCCGGAGTGCTGGTTGTGAACGTGCCTTCCTGTAGTTACTGTTGATCAGTCCACAGGACGTCCCACCCTCTCAGGTACCATGGTTTTCTTACTGGATGTAACTTTGTTTCTGTCTTTCCTATTATCTTTCCCTTATTATCTGCATGCTGTGTTACCCGTCTGCAGGTGATCCAGCTACCTGCAGGAGCAAATACACAGAGGAAATAAACTGAACAAAGATTTCAATTAAATAAACTGTAGGAGGTGAAGATGTTTTTTTGTTTGTAGAGATTAGGTCTTTGTGCTGGATCAGAGCAGGAACAGGGGTAATGCTATTTGTGGAGGTGTGGCCTGTTCACCTGCCAGTATTAGGGCAGCTGATTGGTTGTAAACGCTTGTGTGGGTCTGATGAAGCTCGATCAAAAGCAGACAGGATTTCCCCTCTCCCTCGCCAGGCCTTCACTCTTTACATTTATAAATCTCGTCTCCAGGGATGTTTTTAAAGTTGTTTAAAAAAAGAGTACACTTTTCACTAATTCCTAAATGCTGTCTACACAATTCTGTGGGAAGTAGTTATTTATATTATTTAAAAAAATAAAAGTGACAATATGACAGTGATTTCTGTCAGTTTGTAAACATTAGTTTAATTTTTTGTTTCCCTGTGAGTTAAAAAAATATACTATTGATTTTGTAACTTTTTATCAAGTCCATTAACTTTATGCCAAATAACTTCAAGTTGTTTTTGATAATTGTGCCTATGAATGATTTTATGACTTGTATGCTGTATATTTACCACCTAGTGGTCCTTTGCCTTCATTAGACATTATGCTATAAATGCAGGAAGCAGTTTGGTTGTAATTTGTGGTAATCAGTGTAATGATGTGATGTAGTACACAGGGAAGGGCAGTGTGATGTAGTGCACAGGGCAGGGCAGTGTGATGTAGTACACAGGGCAGGGCAGTGTGATGTAGTGCACAGGGCAGGGCGGTGTAATGTAGTACACAGGGCAGGGCGGTGTGATGTAGTGCACAGGGCAGGGTGGTGTGATGTAATACACAGGGCAGGGCAGTGTGATGTAGTGCACAGGGCAGGGCGGTGTGATGTAGTGCACAGGGCAGGGCGGTATGATGTAGTACACAGGACAGTGTTTGATTGAACCTGATGTTCCAGCCTCTGACTCACACTCAGAGAGACCTGATTGGCTGCTGTGCTGCGTCCTCTGTGAATTTCATTTTTCAGCCTCAACCCATTGAAAATCTTTGAAAATTCTCATGTTTGACAAAAAGTTTTATGTATATACATAAGTAAAAATATATACATTTCTTTTGACTTTATTCAGTTTTGAAAGAGGTGTCTGAAATCTTGTCCTGAGAAGCTTCACATCAATATTTAATGTAAATGATACTCTGAGACACTGATCCTGGTTCGATATCCACATCCTCCTGAACATGGTTTGGAGTTTGATTGCGGTTGGGAAAACGGGAGACTTTATAGCTTCTTACTGTGCAGTTGTTATGACTCTTTCTAGGTTAGAATGGGAACATTGTTCCATTTAAAAAAGTATACGGTAATTAGTTGCACCAACCACCAAAATTAATAACTACATGCAAAAGCATTAAAAATGTATCATTACATGTATAAAGTTAAGCAGGAAGCACAGTAGGGCCTTCATTTAAGTTTCTTTAATTGAACATTAAAGACCCGAGCCTTTCAGGTGAGCTGCACCTGGCTTTCGCTGCTCCACTTTAAGATTT
Organism: Synaphobranchus kaupii; assembly: GCA_029718625.1. Classification (NCBI taxonomy): domain Eukaryota; kingdom Metazoa; phylum Chordata; class Actinopteri; order Anguilliformes; family Synaphobranchidae; genus Synaphobranchus; species Synaphobranchus kaupii. Next base: position 12,987,929 of record CM056377.1, on the reverse strand, counting down.
AAAAAAAAAATGTTTTAAAGCACATCGTATGGTTGTTGTGCCCAACCCCACCCCACAGCACTTGGCTTAATCTCAGGACACACAGCAGAGAACAGGAACCGAGACAAACCTTTTGGCCAAATCTATATCTGATTGAGGTGGAGAGCTGCCATCAAACTGAGAACCTGACACAACCATTAATTATGTACTTTGGTTTTGTGCCACATCTTTGGGGCTGGGGGCTGGGGGGGGGTATATATAATTGGCATTACTGGGCATTACTGCTTTACATTATATCATGTAATGGCGCTGGATAGTGTCAGGGCCTGCGTGGTTCACCATTTAATGTGTTTATGTGTTTTTATCTGAAGGCCTCCAGATTTGCCTGTCGTGATTCACTTTTGTGGAGTAAGAAGCGTTTGACAGCATTACTCTTCATCGTGGAAACTATCTATGAGCGTTTTCAGCCACGCCAACCACAAAATCAGACAGGTAGAACCACTTTAACATTGCGATAGGGCATAAAATGAATAACCAAGTTATCCACAATGATGCACCATAAATCTAACGTACTCGCACAAAATGACATTCACTGTAACACTTTGAGATCTTAATCCTGTCCTCCGATAACAGACCAGAGCTGGTCTACACAATTGCTCTCATTGGCCATGGAATACATCTGCTATAAACATGAATGTATCAGTGTGACGATGTGACTTGTGTCATATCGGTGTTGATAAACACAACTATGTATAGCTGTGTAGTTCATATTCTGGTGTATGATTTATGAGGGACAGCTGGGGGGGTGGAGGAAGTCTTGACGTTTTGATAAGTCTTGAAGCTGATCTGACTTATTTTGGTCTTCTGGAAGGTCTTGATCACACACACACACACTTAAGCACACATAATGCACATTTTCTCTCTCTCTCTCTCTCTCACATACACACACACACACTGACACAGATACACACTCTATCACGCATACGATTGCACACACATGCAAGCACACGTCACACACACACTTCCTTAGACACGTACAACACTAATATCCATATACACAATCAGTACTCACACACATGCAACACTCTCACAATCACAGAATACAAAACTTACTGCATAACACGCTGTTCAAACAAATATATCTGAAGCCATCACCCACTACAGTATTTGTAATGTGGGTATGACTGATAGTGCCTGGTTTCTGCCACCAGGTGGCTGTATTCAATCACCTTACAGTTTTATCTCATCACACAGTGTTTGTGAGATTACAAAGCAACAAATGGACAAGAACCTGTCAAATGCTTTTTAAACCCAGGCATGAATCATGATTTAGCATTCATTTATACATGAATATCAACACATGCAGAAAATTCACAAATTCCATACTTGGTATTGTTGTCTCCTTCAAGATGAATCAAGCCTTCAAAGCTGGCCTTTATCTTATTCATGAGATACAGTAATGCAAAAATTAAAGATCTCATTAAAACCGGTCTTTTAATTCATATGACATGTCTATGAATGTTTCAACAAATTTTGTCGTCATTTTTTGTTTGAAACAAAGGGGAATAACACCTTTGATAGTTATACAGTGTTCATGTGTATAAAATCTTATTTGATAGTTAATTATGTGTGGAATACTGTGTTGTTGTTGAGCAATATGCAATCTGGGAGAAAGGTTATTGAATGTGAAATGTATATTGATCTCTCTCTGTCGCTCTCTGTCTGTCTGGGGATGTGTCACACATGCTCATATCTCTCTCTCTCACACACACACACACACACACCTACCCTCTCAAGCACATGGAGCCGTGCAGCATATGCTTGCTCTGTCTGCAGCAGCTCAACCTTGTACCGTGTTTTGGAAACTACTTACGAACAATAATAAATGAAATATAAATGATGTGCCTGAAATGTTTGATCAGTCCAGCTCGTTCAGATCGTGCAAATCTTTCAGTACGGAGGTATGAATGATTTTGAAGTGCCTCGGTAAGGAGCAAGCCATCCATGCATAAATTGTCCTACACACAAGCCCATCACTAATTTTGCTTGATTCAGCCAGCCACTGTTTTAACGGCATTTCTGACGGAGCCGGTGTTTTACTGAGAAGTGGAAGACCGTCGGGACTCTGAGAAGCGGAAGACCGTCAGGACGGCGATGCCCATTGGATCAGATTTGTACAGCTCTCCCCACTGGCGCTGAAGCCGCTAGGGGCAAGGGGACACACACAGGGCTGGCCCGGGGTGACCTGCAGAAACATTGAGAGGCAGGGTGCAGAAAAGCATATTGGCCTGTGCAGACGCAAAGGCCTTCTCATTTGCCAGTGGCTCACACAAACAATCCATGTGACGCCTGTATTGGAGGTGTAGTTTGGGTTTTCTCCCAGGTGCAGGTTAGAGAGAATTCCGTCTTCATTCGTTGCTCTTTCATGCTCTGAGTGGTCAGACGACACGGGATTTAGTTCCCGCCCACAAGTACTTTACCCATCTTTCTGTGTCTCAGTCTTCTGGTGCAGGACTTAGGTTAGTTGGTAACTTTAGAAGATGACGGTCTCTACCTCGTACAGTCACACAGCATTAAACCACCTCATTTCTGATAACTATGTACCTCATCCTTGTGTTTTCTGGTTCTGAAAACACGAAACACCCATGGGTTTTATTTTCAGAACTGCAGAACTAGTACTGTGCTAGCTGTTATCATGAGTGATATCTAGAAGCGCATAGTCCCAGTAGGTGAACTAGTACTGTGCTAGCTGTTATCATGAGTGATATCTAGAAGCGCATAGTCCCAGTAGGTGAACTAGTACTGTGCTAGCTGTTATCATGAGTGATATCTAGAAGCGCATAGTCCCGGGAGGTGAACTAGTACTGTGCTAGCTGTTATCATGAGTGATATCTAGAAGCGCATAGTCCCGGGAGGTGAACTAGTACTGTGCTAGCTGTTATCATGAGTGATATCTAGAAGCGCATAGTCCCGGGAGGTGAACTAGTACTGTGCTAGCTGTTATCATGAGTGATATCTAGAAGCGCATAGTCCCGGTAGGTGTTTTCTCCTCAGGGAGTCCAGCGCCTCCTCCAGCTGAGTCTGGGAGATCTGCCGCAGATGCAGCACCTCCTCCAGCTGGCTGTTCAGCAGCACCGTCTCCTCCTCCAGAACCTTAATCTCATGCTTCAGGCCTTCATACTCCACCTGGGACACACAAACACACAGCATGGGTCCTCTGCAGAGCGTTCAGTGTGTGTGTGTGTGTGTGTGTGTGAGAGTGAGTGAGTGTGTGTTTGTGTGTATATTTGACAGAGGGTGCATGTACAGTATAGATGTACAGTGATGCCATGAGTGAAAGACAGGATTTCTCTGATACTGTTCCTGGTGTAACCGATGGGCTGTAGGGTCACTCAGGGAGGAAGGTACTCTGGCAGCATGTAGGACATGTCTGGATGAAGCCATAACAATGCAATTTTGTGTTCAAAATGCGGGGGGGAAAATGAAAAGTAAAAATGTAAGTAAAACTGGTTTTAAAAAGCCACGATAAGACCTGTTTTTTATCACAGTCATGATTATTCATTAGAGGTCACCCACCAATTTACCTGGCTGCTGACCGCTATGCACTGGCACTACCTGTAACCATGTAGGACCATTAAGGCCATGAACAAACACATTGGAACCTGAATTCAAGGAATATTTACTGTGTAAGTATCCATTAATCTGAGTGGAGAATTGCTTAATTGTTCATATAAAAAAAAGTACATAAGTTTTCACCAGAGTGAATTGTTTGCTAACTGATTGCAGATTGAGCTCAATGCTAGAGCAATAACATGGGGATTTAACACACACACACACACACACACAAAATAGGCTTGTCCCCTGTAAGTAGTGAGAATAATTTACTGAGTTAACGTTTGTTGGAAAAGTAATCCATTTTACCACCACCTCACCTCATTTTTAAATGACTATTTTTATGAATCACAATAATTTGAGTATCTTATTTTATATGTTTTCGAGTCAGTAATGTGGCTGGTCACACATTCCATCAGCCTTTCCATCCGGCTTGTTATAACACATTTGCTTCAATCAAGAAGTGGAATTGCTTATTTGTTCATCTTCAGTGGGAGTGGCCAGTTCTGAGGTAATGCATAGAAATGGCTTCTGAACCAAGGCATTATTACAGTCCTGTGTTACGTTCCGTGTTGACAACATCACATACAGTGACATTTATTTGTACTTTTCATGCCTTATTTTCACTTATTGAATTGATACATATTAAATCTGTTAAGTACATTGCTGCAGGGTACAGTTGGACAGTTCCATGTGGGGTTTAAACCTGCTGCCTTCTGGTTGCACATCATATTCAACTTCATTTTCAAATTCATCCATAAAATGCCATACTGTCACATGATTTATTTCACAACCAAATGATTAATTCTAAAATAGTAATCTTTTAAAACCACTTTTAAAGATACGTATTCTAGAGTAAATCACTTGGTTTAAATAAGCTAAATAGGGAATATCCTTTATTTTTTAAATATTATCCTAATATACAGTACTGTGCAAAAGTCTTAGGCACATGTTAAAAAAAAAAAAAATAAAAATAAAATCTGTAAAGCAAAGATGCTTTTAAAAATAATGAAATTTCTAAATATCAAACAATTGACTATAAAGAGCAGTAAACAGTAAAAACTAAATCAAATAAATATTTGGTGTGACTACCCTTTGCCTTTAAAACTGCATCAGTACTCTTAGGTACACTGTCGTGCAGTTTTATAAGAAAATCAGCTGGTAGGTTGTTCCAAGCATCTTGGAAAACTTTCCATGGTTCTTCTGCAGACATTAGCTGTCTGGTTTGCTTCTGTCTGTCCAGGTAATCCCAGACAACCTCGATGATGTTTAGATCAGGGCTCTGTGGAGGCCATACCATCTGTTGCAGAACTCCTTGTTCTTCTTTTCGCATAATTTCTTTGGAAAATGAATGATTGGAAATCTAAAATTATCCAGTTTCTACTGACACACTAATGCAGAACAAAATAAACATTAATAAAACAATGTATATACAAAATCTAGGGTGCCTAAGACATTTAGACTGTAAGACAGTACTGTATATATATTTTTAATAAAGCATTCCTCAAAAATATGCCTCCTACCTCTGATAACACATTGAACAGCAGTGTCATGATAACAAATATGAACTGATTTATAACAGATGTCACTTAAATAAATAATAAAAAAGTAATATTCTGCAGTCTACTTGCCTCTCATATTCTTCTTTTGATCACAAATTGTTCTAAATTCACTGCCCCAATGTTTGAAATGGGGCACTCTATAATACTTATAAAATACACAGAAATTTTAATATTTAAAGCAGTAGACAAATAAAATGTACAAATTCAATATTATTAAATATTCTAAGGGCCTAACCTCGGTGTTCTAATCAAAAAGGACACGTGTAAAATATGTGGATGTGTTGACGATTTCATAAATATTGTATTCCATATATGTATGAATAAGTTTCCGAATCTGTGTATTAGAATGGGAACAACACATTAGGCATTTGTTTCTACTGTAACTGTGCGACATTCTTACCGCTTCGGTGTCTGTAGTTCCGTTCACTTTTGTTCCGTGTGGTTAACAGAGCAAACGATATTATTTTTTATTCTGTTTTTTTTTTTAACGATACATATATTAAACTGCTCATGTTGGTTTTATGAGTGAAGTAAAACACACTTTCCGGATGAATGTAGGTGTGTTTAAGGTGGAACTACGTAAAGCAACAAGGTTTCCATTTTTAGAGGACTGATTTAAAGGGTGCACTAATAGAACACGCAGGATGACAGGGGAGACGATTCAGCCAGAGAAATGACCGCTAAGATTAGCCGTACTGTGCAAAGGTGTCGATCAGTACATTTATGATCAGTTGGGTATATGTAGCAGTGTATTGGGAGTAGGTTGTGGACGGGATCATGGCTCGAGTTGTGAAAGTGCTGCGCACTCTTCGGAACCACTGGAAGAAGTCCACGCTTGCGGTGTGTGTGCTGTCATACGGCGGGCACTGGCTATACGGAAAACACTGGTAAAACATGGCTCGTTTACTTGGTTAGATATTAGGTAGAACGTGTAGATGCGATATAGCATCTAGTTTACGTATTCCAAGTTTAACAAGAGCGAATTATACTTTGTTGTGATGACCCAACACGTGATATTTCAACAAATCTACACGCAATTTTGTAACACTTGTACATCTGAAGTAAAAAAAAAAAAAAGTCTGAGTCGACTTACCTAGCTAAGCCTTTGCGGTCACTGCATACCTGGCGTTCAGAAAGCTAGTGTCCAAATTAAAAATTTGTTTGGTATTTCAGTTATTAAATTCTTTGTTGTATTTTTCAGTGACAATGTACTGCGAAGGGAAGCCTGCCTGGAAGCCAGGGTGAGATTTCACTAGATATTATATACCATCAGTTCCTGTAATTTCAAGCTTGATAACTACCTGCGTGGCATTAATGTGAAATGCATAGCAGTCTATCTGTTTAAGTGTGTAGCGCTGTGCCAGAGTGACCTGTATGATGCCTAAAGACACAATTTCAGACAATTCAATTCCTGGCTAGCTGGCAGCTGATCACATTGTCTTTTCCTCAGGAATTTGGGCGCCAGCTGATTTCACCTCAAGAACAGCTGAAGAAGGCCACTGTCATCCTCAATCCGGCTGCCTGCAAAGGGTAAGAGAGGGTTCAGTTTACCACATTCATTAGTTTCATAAGATACAGATGTGTCATTCCAAAGAGCTGAAGGGAGCTCGCTGTCAGTACATGTATCTGATATACATAACGCCTGGCCTGGACTGACCCTGCTGAACAAGCACTGTTGGCCATTGTTGTAGGCAGAGGCTCCCTATCAGTGAGTGATTTGGCTCAGTGTAGTGTCCGGCCCTGTTTTACTGAATGCACACCATGGAAGAGCTCACCACCGTAACTCCTGTCCTTCCTCTCTGCTGACAGGAAAGCCAACAGTCTGTTTGAGAAGAATGCAGCCCCCCTGCTACACCTGGCTGGCATGGAGGTGAAAATTGTGAAGGTAAGGTGTATGTGTGTGTGTGTGTGTATGTGTGTGTGTGTGTGTGTGTGTGTGTGTGTGTGTGTGTGCGTATGCGCACTTGTGTGTGCATGCCACTGATTTAAAGTGTCTGTGCTTACACGCCTGCAGACAGACTATGAGGGTCAGGCTAAGAAGCTTATGGAGCTGATGGAGCAAACGGATATGCTGATTGTTGCCGGGGGCGACGGGACTCTACAGGAGGTAACCGTGGCAGCATAGTGGCTTATCACTGACCTGTGACAGTGCAGAAATATATTCAGATATTGACCCCACAAAAAAACACATTTAAAGTATTGAAACTAATATCACATATGGAACAAATATTATTTCAAAGTATTTAAATATAAGTTGAAATGTAAAAATATGTATAAAAAAATACATGTATAAATATATTCAGTGATTCCCAGAAAGGTAGTCTTGCTACATGATGGTTGAAGAGGATTCCAAAATGAGTAGCAGTAAGGCTTACCCTCCTTTGAGTTCAGGCAAAAAATTATACATTAAATAAATTTGTTGAAAAAAATGTTCTTTCTGGTAATTATTTACAATATTCTCAGATATAGGATTTACATTTTTTTTAAATAACAGTTACTTTTCAGAAAGCATGTGTAAAACTATATTCATCGCAGGTCTAGCATTAACCCACTGACCCTGCATCTATATCAGTGCTGAGATGTGGGTTAACCCACTCACCCTGCATCTGTATAAGCGCTGAGATGTGGGTTAACACGCTGACCCTCAGTCTGTTTGTCCCTCTGTGCAGGTGGTGACTGGATTGCTGCGCAGAGCTGATCAGGTAAGTTAGAGTACGGCAGACATTTTGATTGTCTAAAGCAGTGGTGTCCAATCATGTCATATCCACTGCATATCTGGCAGCAGAGTGATGTTTTGAGGCTCGTTTGATACCGCAGACCCTTGATGACTTACAGCCCTTTAGCCAACTACACCTGCTGATTTCACTAATTAGTTCCCTTCTTTCTGTTTGGTGTGTTAATGTGGGAAATCAGCAGGTGTAGTGATTGGTTGGAGTGAAAACCTGTATACTCTCGGCCCGCCATGGCACATGATTGGACACCACTGGTCTAAAGTGTTGTCTTTGAAGTCCATGTAGGGTATAGCATACATTTGTTCTTTAATGAAGCATGAACAAGCGGAATATTTTGCAAACGTTGATACCAGCCTTGTGGGTGTCGCACAAACACAGGTTTCATTCAGTAGTACTCCCATTGGCTTCATCCCTCTGGGTTCCCAGAATTCCTTGAGCCGGAGTCTTCATTTTCAGTCTGAAAACAAAGTTGAGTGAGTATCTTGCGTGCGCCCGACAGAAACCTGTCTGCACAGATGTAAGCATGAAGCAAGAGTGTATTGCACATGCGCACGCACACACACACACACATGCCCACATGCACACATTTCTCATCAACACCTGCCCCCTCCTCACGGCACTAAAACTGGTGTTTTGTGGTGTCGTCAGACACATCACCGGAGCAACGCTGTCAATCCTGAAGGGGAAAACGGTGCCTCTGGACGTGCTGCAGATCAAGGTAAGTCTGAGGGGCGAGGCCACTCCCCATCTCCGGAAACTTCCAGCGACTGTAGAATTCCCACTCTCCCGATAGATCCTCTCAGTGAGTCTGTGGGAGAAGAACAAGTTTAACATTGAAAGCATCATACTGCTTAAAGTAAGGGCATTACAGCAGCTGCAAAGAATTGTGGGGATCAAGCCACATCCATAATGGCGGGAGGATAATGTTCCTCTGTGACAATCTGATACTTCTGGTGGAAGAGTGTTAGTACGTTCCACTGACATTTGTGTGTGTGTGTGTGTGTGTGTGTGTGTGTGTGTGTGTGTGTGTGTGTGTGTGTGTGTGTGTGTGTGTGTGTGTGTGTGTGTGTGTGTGTGTGTGTGTGTGTGTGTGTGTGTGTGTGTGTGTGTGTGTGTGTGTGTGTGTGTGTGCGCACTCAGGGGGAGAAGGAGCTGCCGGTGTTTGCCCTGATAGGACTGCGTTGGGGGGCTTTCAGAGATGTTGCCTCCATCATCAGCAAGTAAGACCTGAGAATGACCATTCACCAGAGTGTAGTAAGATAGACCTGAGAATGACCATTCACCAGAGTGCAGTAATATAGACCTGAGAATGACCATTCACCAGAGTGCAGTAAGATAGACCTGAGAATAGACCTGAGATAGACCTGCCCTGATAGGACTGCGTTGGGGGGCTTTCAGAGATGTTGCCTCCATCATCAGCAAGTAAGACCTGAGAATGACCATTCACCAGAGTGTAGTAAGATAGACCTGAGAATGACCATTCACCAGAGTGCAGTAAGGTAGACCTGAGAATGACCATTCACCAGAGTGCAGTAAGATAGATCTGAGAATGACCATTCACCAGAGTGCAGTAAGACCTGAGAATGACCATTCACCAGAGTGTAGTAAGATAGACCTGAGAATGACCCTTCACCAGAGTGCAGTAAGGTAGACCTGAGAATGACCATTCACCAGAGTGCAGTAAGATAGACCTGAGAATGACCATTCACCAGAGTGTAGTAAGACGTGGGACAGACTGTTCCCCAGACCTGAGAATGACCATTCACCAGAGTGCAGTAAGGTAGACCTGAGAATGACCATTCACCAGAGTGCAGTAAGATAGATCTGAGAATGACCATTCACCAGAGTGCAGTAAGACCTGAGAATGACCATTCACCAGAGTGTAGTAAGATAGACCTGAGAATGACCCTTCACCAGAGTGCAGTAAGGTAGACCTGAGAATGACCATTCACCAGAGTGCAGTAAGATAGACCTGAGAATGACCATTCACCAGAGTGTAGTAAGATGTGGGACAGACTGTTCCCCAGACCTGAGAATGACCATTCACCAGAGTGCAGTAAGATAGACCTGAGAATGACCATTCACCAGAGTGCAGTAAGACGTGGGACAGACTGTTCCCCAGACCTGAGAATGACCGTTCACCAGAGTGTAGTAAGACGTGGGACAGACTGTTCCCCAGACTTCAGGGCTGATACTGTACAAACATGTCCTGTCGCAACCAAAGTTGTGTGATGGATGGGATAGTGAGCTTCAAACCCCAGCTCTGATAAATCAATTTAATATACATTTTCAGACAATATCATTTTAAGCAATATTCCTGGTATTGAATTTAGTCTTCAACAGCAGAAATATATATATATTTTTTTTTTTAACCTTTTCAGATATTGGTATCTGGGCCCTTTGAAGACTATGGCAGCACACTGGTTCAGCACATTAAAGGTGTGTGAATGTGCTTATCTCTGCACAGGCCCAGTTCTACATCTCTGCCTGTGTAACAAAGGACTTTTCTTATGACTGAATAATATAGCTCCCATCTGTCTGTTACTTTCTCTCCTTTAGCACCCGCCCCTCTCTCTCTCTCTCACACTCACTCACTCTCTTTCTCTTTTCCTCAGAGCTGGCCGCAGATCCACGAGGCTTCTCTGTCCTACCAGGCTCCCACACCCCGCCCCCCGGAGGAGTCTACAGTGAAGCCCCCACGCCCCTCCCTCATCTACCGCATCATCCGCCGACTAAAGCTCTACTGGAACCCCCCTGTGGAGGGTAATGCTGTGTGTGTGCGTGTGTGTGTGTGCGAATGTCTGTGTGTGTAACTTCTGAGTAGCGGTATAGAAGTACAGTACAGAGTACGTGTACAGAGGATGTCAAGTGTCTTGGGTCCCGCTTTCTTTTTTGGCTGCTGTAATGTTTGTCCAGGGTTGACGGCCTGTCTGTCTGTCTGTCTGTTTGTCTGTTTTAGAGCCCCCTAAGGAAGAAGAGCCGGAGCGCTGGGAGGAGCTACAGATCTCAACAGTGGAGTTGTCAATCATCACCAACAACAGAAACCCAGTGGCTAATGTAAGTACTTGTGTACATACTGTTAAGACTATATAAATTCAGTAATGTGTGTGTCTGTGTGCTGTAGATATGTTTGAGATTCAATCTGTCTGTGGCCTTCACAGCGCACCGAGGACTCCATGCAGGTGTGTGTGGAGCCAGAGACCATGACTGTTGGGGAGTTCATCACTATTGGGTGAGTGTGTGTGCGTGTGTGTGCGTGTGTGTTAGTGAGTGAGTGAGTGAGAATGTGTCCGTGTGCATTTTGTTTTTTGAGAAAGACGAGGCTCTTTTTATGTTGTCTGCAGGAGAGAGAAAGCGCAGGATCCAACCATGTGCAGCGAGCGTGGGCATAACCTGGAGACCGGTGCCTGTGTACTCTCCCTGCCCCAGGTCAGTAACAGCCCCAATACCCCCTCTCCCTGCCCCAGGTTAGTAACAGCCCCAATAGCCCCTCTCCCTGCCCCAGGTCAGTAACAGCCCCAATACCCCCTCTCCCTGCCCCAGGTTAGTAACAGCCCCAATAGCCCCTCTCCCTGCCCCAGGTCAGTAACAGCCCCAATACCCCCTCTCCCTGCCCCAGGTCAGTAACGGCCTCAATACCCCCTCTCCCTGCCCCAGGTTAGTAACAGCCCCAATACCCCCTCTCCCTGCCCCAGGTCAGTAACAGCCTCAATACCCCCTCTCCCTGCCCCAGGTAAGTAACAGCCCCAATACCCCCTCTCCCTGCCCCAGGTCAGTAACAGCCTCAATACCCCCTCTCCCTGCCCCAGGTAAGTAACAGCCCCAATAACCCCTCTCCCTGCCCCAGGTTAGTAACAGCCCCAATACCCCCTCTCCCTGCCCCAGGTCAGTAACAGCCTCAATACCCCCTCTCCCTGCCCCAGGTCAGTAACGGCCTCAATACCCCCTCTCCCTGCCCCAGGTTAGTAACAGCCCCAATACCCCCTCTCCCTGCCCCAGGTCAGTAACAGCCCCAATACCCCCCTCTCCCTGCCCCAGGTCAGTAACAGCCCCAATACCCCCTCTCCCTGCCCCAGGTTAGTAACAGCCCCAATACCCCCTCTCCCTGCCCCAGGTCAGTAACAGCCCCAATACCCCCTCTCCCTGCCCCAGGTCAGTAACAGCCCCAATACCCCCTCTCCCTGCCCCAGGTCAGTAACGGCCTCAATACCCCCTCTCCCTGCCCCAGATTAGTAACAGCCCCAATACCCCCTCTCCCTGCCCCAGGTCAGTAACAGCCTCAATACCCCCTCTCCCTGCCCCAGGTCAGTAACAGCCCCAATAACCCCTCTCCCTGCCCCAGGTTAGTAACAGCCCCAATACCCCCTCTCCCTGCCCCAGGTCAGTAACGGCCTCAATACCCCCTCTCCCTGCCCCAGGTCAGTAACAGCCTCAATACCCCCTCTCCCTGCCCCAGGTCAGTAACAGCCCCAATACCCCCTCTCCCTGCCCCAGGTCAGTAACAGCCCCAATACCCCCTCTCCCTGCCCCAGGTTAGTAACAGCCCCAATACCCCCTCTCCCTGCCCCAGGTCAGTAACAGCCCCAATACCCCCTCTCCCTGCCCCAGGTCAGTAACAGCCCCAATACCCCCTCTCCCTGCCCCAGGTCAGTAACAGCCCCAATACCCCCTCTCCCTGCCCCAGGTCAGTAACAGCCTCAATACCCCCTCTCCCTGCCCCAGGTCAGTAACAGCCCCAATAACCCCTCTCCCTGCCCCAGGTTAGTAACAGCCCCAATACCCCCTCTCCCTGCCCCAGGTCAGTAACAGCCTCAATACCCCCTCTCCCTGCCCCAGGTCAGTAACAGCCTCAATACCCCCTCTCCCTGCCCCAGGTTAGTAACAGCCTCAATACCCCCCTCTCCCTGCCCCAGGTTAGTAACAGCCTCAATACCCCCTCTCCCTGCCCCAGGTCAGTAACAGCCCCTCAATCTGCCCCAGGGGGGGAAATACCCCCTTCACTCTGCCCCAGGTCAGTAACAGCCCCTCAATCTGCCCCGGGGGGGATACCCCTTCACTTAATCCCAGGTCAGTAACAGCCCCTCAATCTGCCCCAGGTCAGTCTCTTCCCTCTATGTGGGGTAATGGGGTCAAGATAAACGTGTGAACCAAAAGCACAGTTTGAATTTAAAATCCTGTCCATCTCGCCTTACCTGCAATACTGCTGTTCCCAATCCCTCCACAGGAGGGCGCCGGTTTCTACAACATCGACAACGAGGAGTACGAGGCCTTGCCCGTGGAGGTGAGGCTGTTGCCACGGAAACTGCGGTTCTTCTGCAGCGAGGAACGCAGGCAGCAGCTGCTCTCAGAGGCACACTGAGGGACCAATGGGCTGATGAGAAAAGAAGAAAAGGATGGAGGGATAGCAGAGAGAGAGAGAGAGAGAGAAATGTAGCCATGATGGGACATTGTGATCATGGGCAGAGCTCAATGCTGTGTGAAAGACCACAGGACCCAACCTCTCTCTGCTCTGTGTCCCCATTCATTGGAGACTTGCTCAGAAACTAATAACAATTGAAACATCAGTGCTGCAGTGCAGCAGAACTTTCCTGTCTCACAGCCACATCTTCCTTCTGTCCAGTCAGCTATTCATTGTGTCACATTTGGAATTATATGCAACTGTAACTAAGGATGTTTTGTCTTTTGTTTTTTTTATTTTTTTTATTTTTTATTTCTTTAACCAGGTATTATAATGCATTAGGTCTTTGTGTGTTCTCTGTAATTAATATGGGAGAAAAAAAAACATTGCTCTGCAGTTAAAATGTGTGCCCCAACTCTACATTTTGAGAAATCTTCTAGAGCACAAACATAAAAAACAATATCTTGTTTCTGCTAGCATTTACAGGAAGGACATCACTGTTTATTTTAGTCAGTATTGCAAAATTGACCCTGGAAACTGGCTTACGGACCAGATAAGTGGTACTTTAACTTTGTGTTCAGTAAACGATTCAGAAAAGAAAAGAGGCTGTTTACTGAGTTTCTGAATGCTGGTACTCGCAGTGCTTCAGGCACCTCCCATTGGATTACACATTTAAAAGCATTTGGCAGCATATTGTTTAGTTAGTGATGCCATTGGACATGTATGTGTGCACATATAACCTCTGGGAGAGTTTTGTCTGCAAGAGGGGGTTGTCCATCTGAAATCTTAAAGTATGACTGATGCCCTTGGGAACAACCCAATGTATCTGCTGCACTTCGACCCTAATGTCATTGATGCCATTTGATATTGTAAGAACAGAAAGGGATGGATTCTGATACCAATTAAACAATAAACTAACTTGAAACAGGACACAACTCCGAAAATACTTTGCTTCACATACAAAGTGTTCTTCTGCCAGCTCTAACGATTGCACACATTTTACACATACATTTCATACATGCAGCCTAATTTGGAGCCAAAGATATGTCAGGCAATTTACTATTACTTTACTAGATGGTTATTCTTAAATTCATACAATGTTCGTCATAAATTCACGTCAGGTTTACAGAACTGCAGAGAAACCGCAATCGAGTTTTTCCGGTCTTTCCCCACAAAAATGCGTATTGAAATATGATTGGCTAAAATATATGTACGTTGGAAATGTGCTGCTAAGCCGGAAGCCCTTGTCATGTGACAAGGACCTGTTTGTCAGCTGATCATACTGTCATTGACATTTGATTACTTACTGCAGAATCTAAAAAAGCTGTTGTCCTGTTATTCAGAGGTTATTATGGTTTATAGCACGTAAATAAATAAAATTGCCAAAGCAATCATCTGCGTTTAGTTATTTACGGATTATTCCTTTCATTCAACGGAACCTGGTTTCCAGGTTGATATCTAAACGTTAGCTACACTGGTTTAAAACTCTTGTTGGAAGCACAACCATGGCTCTCAGCGATGCAGATGTGCAGAAACAGGTATTTATCATACAATATTAATCTGATCAGTTTCTGGATAACCAGCAGGTCTCGTTTCGTCAGCTCGCTAAGCGTGCTTTTTTTGCATTAGCTCGCAACGTAGGTGCGCAGGCCTACTGTACGTTGCTAGCCCATCCGCTGCTTGAGACTGTTTTAAGTATGACTCTGATATGTAGATACGACAAGCCATGCAATATCATTCTCCCACACGATTCTCCGCTGTTGCAAAATATCATGTAATATCATCTCTGGTAACGTTATAATCCGATAACTGTAGCGTATGGATATTTAGACGTATAGACTATATAATCTCAATCTAC
The DNA here is from genome assembly GCA_029718625.1 of Synaphobranchus kaupii. NCBI lineage: Eukaryota > Metazoa > Chordata > Actinopteri > Anguilliformes > Synaphobranchidae > Synaphobranchus > Synaphobranchus kaupii. Next base: position 12,972,788 of record CM056377.1, on the reverse strand, counting down.
AGAATATTGAATCTCGTCAAAGTGAATAATTCCAAGTATGTATATTCTAGAAACGTTAGCCTTGGTATACAAGTACGGTTGGGAACCAGGATGACTTCACTTGGGAGGGGTAAACATATTTTCTAAGATGCCCTGTACCTGTACCTGTACCTTTTTACTACATCTTCTTTAGACAGCCTGATACATGCACTCATATAAAGTGTTCTTCCCATATAATAAATAACCACTTGCATTTCTATGTTTGTCCCTTATTGTCAGTGAGGAGGCTGTTGTGTGAAGTATCTGAATGACACTTTGGTCAGAGGCCGAACAGGAGACATACTAACTGTGCAACTCTCATGTCTCTGCTTTTAACAAGAGTGCAAAACACAATTCTGGTCAGAGCCATAATTTAAACTCATCCAAGTTTGTCATCTCTCTCTCTACAGATTAAGCACATGATGGCCTTCATTGAGCAGGAGGCCAATGAGAAAGCAGAGGAAATTGAAGCCAAGGTAATGAATTAGCTCCACACAGTATGCATTTACACTGATCAGCAGAGACTCCAGTACAAACAGGCACCTGCTGTTCCTCCCGGTAAGACTACACAATGTACTGGTTGCAAGTGGTGAAGCAGACACGGATGAGTGGTGCTATGCAAGGTGCTATGATTGTATGTGCGTGTGTGCGTGAGTGTGTGTGTGTGTGTGTGTGTGTGTGTGTGTGTGTGTGTGTGTGTGTGAGTGAGAGTGTAATGTCTTTGTGTGGTTGTCTCCTCCCGCAGGCAGAGGAAGAGTTTAACATTGAGAAGGGTCGCCTGGTGCAGACTCAGAGGCTGAAGATCATGGAATACTATGAGAAGAAGGAGAAGCAGATAGAACAACAGAAGAAAATGTGAGGAGCTTAAACTGTATATAAATGTGAGGAGCTTAAACTGTATATAAATGTGAGGAGCTTAAACTGTATATAAATGTGAGGAGCTTAAACTGTATATAAATGTGAGGAGCTTAAACTGTATATAAATGTGAGGAGCTTAAACTGTATATAAATGTGAGGAGCTTAAACTGTATATAAATGTGAGGAGCTTAACCTGTATATAAATGTGAGGAGCTTAAACTGTATATAAATGTGAGGAGCTTAAACTGTATATAAATGTGAGGAGCTTAAACTGTATATAAATTTGAGGAGCTTAAACTGTATATTCACATGCACTGCTCTGCTGAGAGTGGAAACCCAGCAGCAATGTTACCTCTTGAGTCTGCCACCTGTGCCCAATCAGAAAGCACAGTACATGAGCTGAGAGCAGGTGCTGCTCTGATGCACTGGCTTATGAGCCATTGGCCATTATACATCCTGTCATCTTTCTGGAGACTCACAGGATCTGCTAGACCTTTGTTGCTCCTCAGCACTTAACCAATCAATTAAAGCAGTAGATTAACACAGTTGACTCATCTTTGCTGGTTGGCTTAGGTCTAACTTGGTTGGTGATTTTAATGTGGAAAAGAGTGATCTGGGAGATCCTGTGACTCTCCAGGACCTGTGATGAGCACCTTTTGCTGTGTGACATAGTACAGGTTCAACCCTATGATTATAGGGCTATACCTGCACCCGTGCCAAGCCGCGTTATAGAATGTGCTTTTCCGAAGCTAACTGTCACTACAGTGCTGAACAAACTTTAACTCAAATTAACCCGATGAGTCGATGAGGACCAGCTGAACACGCCATTAAGTTGTGAACGGGAGCTCATGAATATTAAACGGCAAAGAAGCTGTTATTGGCCCAGTTCTTATTCTTGACGGATCTCATTGGATCAGAGGAACAGTGGGCTGGCATACACGGTAGTGCTGACCATGGTGTGACCTTTTTCTCCCCACAGTCAGATGTCCAACCTGATGAACCAGGCCCGACTGAAGGTTCTGAAGGCTCGTGATGACATGATCTCGGTAGGCCAGAAAGGTTCACGTTGTAATATTGCTACTAATATTAATAACGGACATATTAAAAGGGCAAATTGCCCGTTTCTCCCATCCACGTTCAGGACCTTCTGAATGAGGCAAGGCAGAGGCTGGCCAACATTGCCAGGGACCCAGTCCGGTACCAGACTCTGATGGATGGGCTTGTCCTGCAGGTATGTTCCTGAGGGTCGCACCTGAGGCCCTGACATCGGTGGCCACATCACCACGGAAACTGGCTCAATCTCAGTGTCCGAGCCCTTTATGCAGACTTTCCACAATCCTGCACACTGTGCTGAGGGAACTACCCACAATTCATAGTGTTTGTGATGATAAAAACGGAAACGCAGCCGGAAACGTCTCAAAAATTGTAAACAAACGACACATATGGGGGGGGCAGAGTTCTTTCAGGGGGTACAAACCTAAAATGAAAAGTCCTAATGCGGTGATCGTCATAAACATCTTGCATGTGAGACGGGCGCGTCAAGGCAACATATAACATCACCCTTAAGTGCTGTCCCATTCCTCGTATTCGTACCATTTCTAGCCCTTGCACTCTCATACACTCACGCATTTACGCTGGGCACGCATATGACCAAAGTCTGTTTAGGGGCTCAGGGCGGACATTGAGATTGGGCCTGTCACTCTCCTGTTTGGCAGCAGGAAGCGTTGAGTTTGCTTTATATGCCTGATACAAATCCTGCCTGTGTGTCTTAGTTCAGGTAAAATAAGTTCCCTGGGAATCATAGTTTATGGTGCATCATCTCTCTCTCAGGGTTTCTATCAGCTCCTGGAGCCAAAAGTGAGAATTCGCTGTCGCCAGCAGGATGTGAAGATGGTACAGGTGAGAGCTCATCTGCTGTCTGTATTCTGTCATAGTGTGACCTTTGACTGCCCCAGGATATGCACATCTAATCCCCCTGATCTTTCTCCACTGGCTACAGATTACAGCCTGCATCAGGTATAAAGCCCTGGTGTTGGCTTAAAGCCGTATCTGTTTCTGGATTTCAGACTAACTTCTGCTCTTAATTAATTAGCCCAATCATTTTAGCAACATTCCGCGATAGGAACAGCAGCTGATGAATGTTCCTGTGCCTGTATGCATGCATTGTAGTGTTTAATTTAACAGTGAATCTGTGTTGGTGTATATGACTAATTAGCTGATTGAGCCAGGGTAACTGGTGGCGGCAAAAGCCTGCATTCCCCCCGGCCTGCGAGGCCTGGAGTTGCCCATCCCTGGCTTAAAGCCCTAGAGCTTGCAGTTATCCTAGGTGTCACCTTCCATAGCAATCCAAATTGTGTTTTCAGATCAATTCAGTACTGGCAGGTAGCAGGTGTGAATGTGTGTATGAGAGAGTGTGAAGCCAGTATTTTGACTGTGTGTGTGTGTGTTTTCTGTGTTTCAGGATGCAGTACAGAAGAACATTGCCATTTACCAGGCAGCTGTGAAGAACAACATCAATGTCCACATCGATCAAAACAACTTCCTGCCTTCAGACATGTACGAGTATCCTATTCGTTTGTCTGTATCTCATACATAGAAATCAAGTATTTTTCTCAGGTCTATAATGGCACATAATGTTAAACTAAGGATAAGTCTGAAAGGGCAACATTACACTTCCAAATTGGATGTTTGTTGAGGTTTTTAATTTTTCAAGCTATCTACAGTACTAGTGGACGTTGTCCCTCCCTAAAAAACTCAAAAATAAATGTTGGCATTATGACTGGTTGGTTAATCCCGCTCCCATTTTTGTCAGTCAGTCTTTCCACCCACAGTGTACAGATATTACCTAACAACATCCTCTGTGTGTGTGTGTGTGTGTGTGTGTGTATGTGCGCACGTGCGTGCGTGTGTGTGTGTGTGTGTTTTCCAGCTCTGGAGGCATTGAGATCTATAACGCTGATGGCAGAATTAAAGTGTCCAACACCCTGGAGAGCAGGCTGGAGCTCATGGCCCAGCAGGTACAGAACAAGAGGGGACAGGAGGGGTCACAGATTCAGTATGCAAGAGGGTTTTAGAGGGTGGGGATTCAAAGTTCAAAAATAGCTTCACCTTTATGCTGTTGTTTAAACCCAATGTTTTCTCAAAATTCTAAACCAGAGTTCTATAACTCCAGTAGTGATTGTTGCATCAGCATTAGAATGTTCAGTTAAGAACATTCTAATCACATATTTGTGGTCTGACACCTTAAAGGGGTTAAATAAGTTCCTGTAGGCTCTGAACAGACTTGCGTTTGCACTGTATATACGTATGTGTACAGAACAAGGCTCTGTGCGGTGCCCGGTCCTGAACGGCTCTCTCTCTGTTCTTTAGATGATGCCTGAAATCCGAGTGGCGCTGTATGGCGCTAACCAGAATCGCAAGTTCATGGATTAATGGATCCTCTGGTTTTCAAAGAAAGGTTTAAAGCCAAGGGTTTCAAAATCAAATAGACGATGTTTAAAGTTCCCCGAATCACATGGTCAAGATCGCATTCCTATTGTTTCTGCCTTATAACCTAAAATGGACAACAACAAAAAAACGCTAGTCTTTTTTTTATTTTTTTTATTATCTCTTCATGTTTACTTTTACTTGTTGTCCAAAGTAAAACAAACTAGATGCTGGAAGAATATTTATTTATAGTCAAACCCATTATGCTCTGATCAAAAATGTTTTTTGAACTTTCACTGTAAAAAATTTAAAAAAAGTTGAGAATACTCAAAATTTCAAAGCAACTTACTTCACTAAATTTAGTGGGGGGAAAAATCTTAACTTAAAATATTTTTACATTATGCCAACTAACATGGATGTTCAGAAAACTTACATTTTATTGTTGGAAAAACTTAACACACAAATTTCATTGTTAGAAAAACTTAAAATTAAGTTTTCTGTAAAAAAACTAATGAATGTTAGTTGGCATAACTTGACTTGAAAATGTAAGTTAAGCTCAAAACTCAAAAAGGAAGTTGCCTCGAGTATTCAAAACTTTTTGTTTACAGTGTTATGGGCATAGTAGGGCCCACAGTTATTAATGAGTCCTATTATTTTATGAACCTGATGTCTTGCATTTGTGTGTCAATGTATTACATCAGTATTTACTGCAATGATTCAATCAATTCAGATTGACTGTCACTTCATTTACTGAACTGTGTGTGTATACCTGAATGTAAGGCATATGTTAAAGTATTGTTTTTTTTAAAAGCAGTATATATATACAGATCAATCTATATTATTTTTGACAGTTGTCTCCAGATGTGATGCTGATAATTGCTGATGTGAATATATAAATGCAGAAGAGTAACAGTTATGTTTGTTCTGTTTTTTTCTATTGTTTTTCACTCGCTAACTCACTCACTCACTCACACTCACTCACTAAAACATACTAATGTGTGATGCAGAGAACAGACAACTCAGACTATCTCACTCAATCTGATATCAGGACATCTACAAACAACATGAAATGGCTCCAAACGTTTAGCCGTGTGTACGTGAAAACTAGTAAATTTTAGTGAAAGTTGCGATCACAATTTGAGTGAAGCAGTGCAGACCTCGTTCAGTGTTTTTAGGATTTCCTTCAAGTCGTTTGATTGGTGAAGCGCTTATCAAATAAATCCTCTTATTTCTTATTAAAGTTTACTGCATTTTAAAGTTTTTTTAAAAGAAGAATGGATACATAATATTGTGAAACTTGTCTGAAAAATTTGAAGTTACTTTTAAACTCTTTTAAACTTTTTCTGTAGAGTTGTAATTGCTTTTACATACTGAGGCTACATGATAGCACAGGCATTTACTCTTTCAGGTACCTTGTTCTAGTCTATCCTGAGAGTTTCTAGAAAGTTGTTTTTCGTAAAAGATATATTTGATTGGTACCTTGTTCTAGTCTATCCTGAGAGTTTCTAGAAAGTTGTTTTTCGTAAAAGATATATTTGATTGGTAATTGGATGGTTGCTTTTGAAAGCGTGTAGGATACAGCTTTTTGCTGGAAATCAACCAGCTTGCACAACATATTGTTATGTATTGATATTGTTACATGTTAAGATATTAACAAATGAATAGAGCATTAATAGAGCATATGCTACCATGGATAATGTCTGCTCTGATATTCAGTAATGTACAGTTTTACAAATGTAAACCTGGCCATTAGTACAAAGCCGTGTTGTTCCCTCCTTAAGTCACAAGGTGGCGCCAGTACATCATGAAACCTTACAATTGACAACTCAAAAGCTCTGCTAGACACGTCATGGCAACAGAGTCATGGGGTGCATTCCAATCGCTTATTTTCACTCCTCGCATCCTTTCCTCGCTCCTTAGCTCCGCCCAATGGAGGACGCGAGGAAATGTCTGAGATGTCAGAGATGTCCGGGGAAAACCAAACATATCCAATATGAATCCATAATAAATTTAGCAGATTCTCAGGTGACCAGTAAGTGTCCAGCCTGGGTAACAGCCCTCATAGCACTGAATGTGATAAAGCAGAATTGACCAGTACCACAAGCTAAGGTAATGACACCACACCACTTACCACTAGGCGGTAAAAAAATGCTGAGTAACAGCATCACATCACCTGAACAGCAACCGTTCTTGCTGGGGTTTCTTTTTAAGCATTAAACACTGACGGCCTATAAAATAACAGCAGAGCTACACCTATGCTATCCATGACCTGTAGTTCAACAAAAAGTTTCAACAACTTTATTTTATTTTATTTTTTAACTCAGAGCCTTCACCCCCATCTGAAAGATAGAAAAGGTGTGACATCATACAGCACAGCTGGCTCTCAGAATTCCCTGTTCTGAATGTGTCACACAACTTGCCCCCTACCCAAAAAAAACACACATCTTGATTTTATCACAGATAGATGCGATACTGCAAACAACATTGCAGTCCATGGTTGCATACTGTATGTGAAGTAACTATAATCAAAATGAATTCTGTGCATTCAAGTAGACAGAGGGTGTAAAAGAAAATTGAGCCCTACCCCCCGACCCCCGACCAATTTTAATACCACAACCCCACAATACCCTGGCATCTCATTTTATTATAAGGACATTAAACGTGTTGTAAAACATGTCATATTTATGGGACCACGTGAGCTAATAGTTCTGTCTCAGGAATTACTTTTTTTATGTCGCCTTTTTATTAGAAGATTGGAAAATGTGAGCTTCCCAGAGGCCTTTGGGGAACCGCGGCAATCTATCAAACTGTCAGGTTATTACTGTGAAGTAAAAGTCAGGGTGCCCTGCAACAAGAGGAAACTTTACAAAATTAATTTATAAAATGACTGTGGGCTCATGTTTGGTGTGTGTGTGTGTGTGCGTGTGCGTGTTTGTGGCTTCAGTGCTGGATAAGAACAGATCCAAAGCAATAAGCTAAAAAGTTTGTATAAAAAAAAAAAAAGTAACATATCTAAACTCAGTGATTCCTGTACTGCAGAGTACCTAATGTATACTACTACAAAGGGACCACATATTATGGCCAGCATAGTGTGCACAAGCTATGCTGGCAGTATCCCTCGTGTACGTACTGAAGCCACCCCTACATGGAGCAAATACGGGAGAGCCTGTCCCCTCTGCAACTTGGAGTAGCTGAGCACAGTCTTAGCATCTTACCAGCCTTAAAGAGGACCAGAAACACACACATATATACACTCACACGTGCACACACACACACACACACACACACACACACACACACACACACACACACACACACACACACACACACACACACACACACACAAACACAAGATAGACCAGAGCAGCTCACACTTGTCATATGGGACAATGTGAGTTTCCACCATGATGCTGTTTCGAAGTTGGTTCAATGAAACAATTGCTTTTTCATTTCTCAGTCATGCCAAGGGTGGCTGTGTCATTCCAAAAGACACTTCTCCCACTGCTTGGCCAGAGAAAATATAATGTGTGATGTACATGAGAATATGTGGCCTGATCAAGAGCAGAGACCAGACCAATTTACACTTTTTGCTTACTCCCAGTACACTGTAAAAAAAAATCCTGTTAAAAAACAGTAAAAAGTCTGGCAGCAAAGTTGCCAGTAGACTACCATAAAATAACAGAACATTGCTGTAAATGTAATTACAGAGGAAACCCCTAAAAATTACAGTAATTTTTCATTCATTCATTCTCATTTGTTGACAAAATCACATTATTAAATGGTATTTCCCCATAAAACTAAGAGCAAGACCATTTAAATAAAAATAACAACCTTCAATTAACAGACAAAGTTTGTCTTTTTATATTTATGGGTTATTGCTGTTATTTTAAAAAGAGATCTTTTATATAAAGCATATTTCTGTAATTTTACAGTAATTCTGCCATTTTTTGAGAAAACTGAGGAAAAATCCTTTTTTTTTTACAGTGTACAGTAGTTTTTTTAAATCATTTTCATTTTCTCCTGATTGTTTTTATTTTACATTGTCTCTACTATATTTTTGTAATTTGGAAAAATAAAAAATAACAATATAATGGTAATAGTTTTTTAAATTTTTTACACCAGTGTGCAATTGGCATTTATAATTTGTATTCATTTGTTGACTATAGTGTTTATTATTTGGTGGAAAAATGTCATTTTGGGGTGAGAGTGCATGGCTTTTAACATAGTGTTTGATTTTGACAAGAGATATATGAAGTTTTGCAGAAAGAGTTGACCGTGTGGGTTTTGTGTTTATAGTTTTGAGAAATTAGTTATAGTTTCAGAAAATGTGTCTAAACAATTGAGAAAAACTGTAATATATCGCCTGATATATATATATATATATATATATATATAAATATATATATATATATATATATATATATATATATAAATATAAATATATATATATATATATATATATATATATATATATATATATATATATATATATATATATATATATGATTTCATATAAAGTGTAAACGTCCTGGACATGCAGTACAGAGGGTGCCTCGCAGCATTGCCATTGCTCTCCGGTGATTGCGGGACTGTTTTTACAGCGTCCTTCTAAATAAGGAAGCAGCAGGCCGTTAGACATATGACCACCGGCCCAATTTGGCCTCTGCCAAAGTGCCCATCACATATCATGATCGCTCAACACCACCCAATGAGGAGTCTCTCTCTCTCTCTCCCTCTCTCTCTTTCTCGCGCGTGTGGAGTGACAGCGGTCGGCTGAACCCCCCTACAGAGTTGGCATTGCAGTTCAGCGCTTCCGCTCCTGCTGGCTTGCAACTTTTCTCCCTCACACCGACACCTACTTTTGACGGAGCAGCAGGCGGTGAAGTCAGAGTGATGTCACATATAGATGCGCGTGCCTGGCAAGGTGAAATTGGTTTTTGGTGAGTGGTACTCCCCACGACCAGCGTTGCCCTTCCAGAGGCGTGGAGCTGCGAAACATGGTAATCACCACTACTACCGCCTCAAGCTCTGCCGCTCTCTCTCCGTCCTCTGCTCTACTGCTCTCGGGCTGTCGTTCCATGCCCGAAACCCTGATCTGCCTTCCAAAAATACGCCTCTGCCACCATGCTGAAGGAAGAAAAACAAGAAGAGTGGTATTTTTAGGGCCATTAATTTTGACCACGTGCCCCGAAGGTAAACCGGATGGCCATTGCGCAAAGGCTTCTCATCAGTATGTCCTGCGAGGCCAGCACGCACTGGACGTTGCCTGCGATTGTTCTCCTGGGGTTCCTTGTGGGGATTGTGTCATCATATCCGATTCCAAGCAGGACTAATGCAACTTTATTGGAGAAAAGATGGGAGACCATGTTCTCCCGATCCATTCTGGGGCTCCCTGGGGAGAAATCGAACATGAACTGGGAGAATGACTATTTGTTGGGCATCAAGAGAGTGCGGAAGCTTTACTGCAACGTGGGCATCGGATTTCACCTTCAAATCCTCCCGGACGGCAAGATAAACGGTGTACACAATGACAACCAGTACAGTGAGTTTCGCCCAGAAATGTAACGCAATAGACGGTACATTATGAGCACTAGCGAGTAATTACGACTCTAGCCGCATCCGCATATATACTTATTATTTTGCATGATATTTAATCGGCCGCATAGGCAGCATCAGATGTCTCCTAAAGCAAAGACAAATCTATTAAAAAACCCCGTATCCATCAGTGCTAAATATCTTCCCAGGCTCAAACATGACATGAATGCTTGGCCGAATTTAGACGCTAACTTATTTTTACACCGGCTCCTTCTGCGGCCCAGAAATGGCTAGTCATACACGTCAGAAACTGCATTTATGAGAGATATTCCAGTGAATAAAAAGAACACATCACCCAGCGTGAAACCTATTCAGAACAAAGACCATATATATATTCATTGTAGCCTACCAGTCTTCAAGGTTACACCCTCTTATCTATATAGTGCATGCTATTGTTTCCCTGTGTCCCTCAAAGCTATCGCTGTGTTGTGCCGAATTTATTGATTATTTTTTACAGTGTATAACTGATGTTTTATCTAACTAGGTCTAATAGAAATCTCCACGGTAGAACGGGGAGTGGTTAGCTTGTATGGGGTGAAAAGTGGCCTGTTTGTCGCAATGAATAGCAGAGGACGGTTGTACGGAACGGTAGGTGTGCAGTTGTTATTCTCCTCTCTTATTGTCATGCGGTTTTAGAGGAAAGAGCTTTAACGCCGTATAATAATTAATCAAGCTTTTGTGCCTTTGTTTGGAATGCATCCATTAGCCTCTGTGTTTGGGGAGTGCATGGACGCGTGCAGAGTGAATAACTTGATGACAGATCAATCCAGCTGCCCTAACGACCGTTAGGCCGTTTAGTATTATTATAATAGCCTGATGATTTCAGCCCGTGCTCTGGATTGTAGGCTATCATCTTTGTTCATCTGTGTACGCATTTCTGGTTTCATGTAGGCTATAGGCTAAAGCAAAATAATGCAGTGTCGACGTTTGACATGCCTATGAAAACCATTGGCGATAAATATTTTATAACATATAGGGCCTACATTATTAATCATAAAGCTGTAGGCTACAGTATTGATGGTAGTGGTGATAACAGAGCCATGTTTTGCGAGAGTTATGTCGTATGAAGTTCTCAGCATTTTAGGGGAAAATGTAGCTACTACATTTAAAGTGTCCTCACGTAATTCAGTCGATGATCTGCTCCGACTGACGACATGAGATCTCAGTGGAATATCCAGATAATTTGTTTATTGATAATTGATTCGATTTTGTTTCTTGAATGAGGATTACATCTGCCCACGTGTCTGAGACACTATCGCTGAAATCTAAATTGAAATCTTTTTTTTGTATTCACTTAAAATCAAATCAAAACGCACAAAGAGAAAAAATAAACAGGCGATGTAGCCTAGGCTAATTAATGGCAATCGTAACCATTAGGCTACACTGCTGTCTATAGTGATATAAATGATAAGACTCTGAGACAATTGCATAGCCTGAGACATGTAGTCAGTTTAAAGAATGAATATGTTTCAGGAAGAACAGCGCGTGCACTTTCCGAACTATGGCTACATGAAATCCTCAACCTGCGAGTAGCCTACCCTACCGACCACTCCGCAACTGCAGTTTATCATCTGAAAATGGCATGCGCCCGAGGCAGATCGCCAAATCACAAACCCTTTATTCCACAAATTCCTGATAGTAAGTTACCAGAGACTGTAATTAGTGTGTATAAATGAGACGACTGCACTACTAAAACCGTTGCTGTGCCCAGTTGATTGTTGCGTGAATTGTGTTAATCATAATTGGCAAAGGCTTTCATTCGTATGTACACTCGTGAAACAGAAACGCGCCGTCATTGTGCGAGCTTGGATTTGTTCCATTTCGGTGTTGGGAAAGATTGTGTTGTGCAGGTGTGGATGACAGACGTCTGAAAAGAACAGTATGCCATTAAACATGGATTAAATTCGTTTTAATCAGGTCACACATAAAGCCATAATGTACACACGCACATACAGGTTTTACTTCATTTCAAGATAAATTAGGCCTTATGACTGGCTAATTTGAATTCTCCATTACGACAGCATCTTAACAGGACACATATTTTTGCGTGCTCTGCAACATAGTTATATCACATAGTAGATTTTCCTCTTGCTATTACATTTAATGCAACAGGCCAAGTGCCGTGAGATTTATGCTCTTGATAGATCGTGTTGTCGGTGACTCTGCCGTCATTGTTATGAATGTTCTGCAATCTGTATCAAGTGATGGTGGATTTGGTCCAAATGTCTGGCGAAAGCATTTTGCTGGCAGCAGATACACTGGCACTGTGGTATAAGTGCATAGTGTGCATATGCCACCATACTTTACCCTTTTAGTCTACATGGATAAAGGAAGATGGTGTTCAAGCAGTTGGCGTTGGCACAGAAGGGTTAGCCAGTTTCGCATGGGATATGGTCTCCCTGGCAACCGTGGCTTGTGCATCACCTCAAGCCTACTTTACTAGTACTTGCTCTTCAACTTCCTATTGGCAGAGACACATGCCTGGACCCCCTGTACACGTGACATGTACTAGATATCCATGTGGACAGCCTTATCTGGGATCGACAGCTATGTCTGCCAGCTTTTTCCCAACTTCCAGGAGGGATAGAAAACGGGACCATTGAAAGGTCATTCCTGGGCCGTTACCCGGGCGTCAGGGCGTGGCAGCACTTTGACGAACAACCCAGAGAAGTGCTAATGATGAAATTAACAGCAATTAACTGATTAGTCTGTATTAAGAGGAAATTCCACTATCTGTTCATTTATTTATTTGTTGGCGTCTGAAAGGAATGAACATTGGCAGTTCCTTTTATGTTCCTTTTATGCTGTTAAACCATGTTTAATGTCAAGAGTGAGGAATTAGAAGTTTGAGAAAAGACTAGTGAATTATGAGTGTGTGTGTGCGTGCATGCATGTGTATGTGCGTGTGTATGTGCGTCTTAAGTGTGCCCCGCACGTATGAGCACCGGTGTACACGTGTGTAAGCATGCTGGTCCCGTATGCAATGCTCTGAGCTCCCATGGCTTGTGTTGCTCTCCAGCCAATCGCTCGCAGGATTTACACTGACTCCGTTTACTCGGGTGTTTTCAGGCGGTCTTCCGCGACGAGTGCAAGTTCAAGGAGACCCTGCTGCCGAACAACTACAACGCCTACGAGTCTTCCGTTTACAGAAGCTTCTACATCGCCCTCAGCAAGCACGGGCGAGCCAAGAGGGGAAACAAGGCCACCACAGCTGTGACTGTCACACACTTCCTCCCGCGAATATAAGCAAAAAAAAAAAAAAAAACTTGCAATAAATCACTCATTTGCACATGTGGACGTTCTCCCAGGTAATATACACCTTAATGCAAACTGACTGCAAAAAAAAAAAAAAAAAAAAAACTAGTGATATTTATTCTGTCTTTATCTGTATATTTTGGGTAGGTGACTCTTTTTAGACCTGTATCCAAACTGTGCTGCTGCTCTTTAATTTGGGTCCTCCCCCCCTTCCCTTCTTGTGTGGGCGGTGCTGACCGGTAGAGACTTGGCCCTGTCGGCTGGTGTGACTAAGACCGTCAGCTTAACAGGAGTCAAACGGATGATTATTACCTCACAAAAAGCTACGACCCCCTCTCCCCTCTCTCCACACCCCGCTCAGAGCTCGGATGGCTTTTCCTGTCTTTCTATTTGCCCCCTCGTCCCTGCTGTAGCAATGAAACTTAAGCACTTTAGATGCACCCCACCTCCCACCAGCCATATGATGGTGCTTTTAACCTTCCTTTAAACTTTAAACTCCCAGATCAGATCAAACTCAGCGGGACAGCGCCCCCCTGTTCTCTCCGCTGGCTTGTGTCTGCAGTCCCCCCTTTTCCTGTCGTCAAAGGCGTCAAAATTCACATTTTGTCTGTTAAAAAGAAAATGCTACTGTAGGTGCATTCACCTCAGCTGCTCCTCTAGCGACTCAGCTACATTAAAATATACAATTACAAGGTCTTTAAACTTTCCAGTCTGGATCATCCTGTCAGAAAGGCAAAATTGCATTTAATATAATAATAATAATAATAATAATAATAATAGGGCTTGGTTCAGTGGGTGTGGTTAAAGCGTAGGGCTGGTTCTAATGGGTGTGGTTTAGTGCTGAGCACACTGGCTTTATAAGAGCCGCTCATCACCTGTCTGAAGACTAAAGGATGCTTCCCTCCCGCCTCCTCTATGAAACTGCCCTGGCAGCAGCTGAACAGTGCCATGACCAACATACAGCAGAGAGAGAGTAGAGGAGAGACAGAGAGAGAAAGATAAAGAGGGAATGAGATAGAAAGAGACCGAGAGTAGGAGAGAGAGAGACAAAGAAAGAGAGAATGAGATGGAGAGGGAGACAGAGAGATTAAATGAGTGAGTGTGAAGGGCAGATCCCTTACGGAAAAAGAATATACTGCAGTATATTGTAAATATATCAAAATTATCTTCACAATATATTTAAAATATACTACAGTATATTACATTTCCATAAGGGAATGCATGGCTCTGTGATACCCTTTTGTACTACGAACTCTCAAATCCCGCCCCCCCCCCCCCCTCCCGGCATCCCAATTCACCCACCCCCTACCCCGACCCCGACCAAAACGCTCTCTTGGTGCGCCAGAAAAGGAACGGCCCTATTTTAATCTGGTAGAGACTTATCAGATACGCTGCACGCATGAGTCTTGCTGTTTATTTAGCTCGGCAGGTATTTGGTTCTTGCCAGGACGACGGGCCGCTTTTCCACCCCTGGAAGGTCAGCTGTCGCTGTAAAAACGTTGGGCCGCAGAAGGCCTTGAGATTCCCTCCCACATTTACAGCGAGGTCACGGCCGTGCCCTCCGCAGCGTAAACCTGTCCTCTCTGCGCGCCTGTGCTCATCCCTCAGTTCCTTCAGCTCTATAAACTTCTCCTGCTTTCCCGTAATTTAGTAACTCCTTCACGCGTAGCCGCGCAAAAAGAACGACAGGCGCCGCTGCAGTGACGTTAGATTGAGAGACGCCGGGTTCACTGTTGTTGTTTTTTTGTTTTCTTTTCCTGAGTTCGCCGTTAATACTCGTTTTGTGCGTTTCTGACCGATGGGAAAGGCAGGGCTGCTCCTGACCGCTCTGTTTGAATGATTAGTCACAAAGCCGCCATCAGCGATCGCTCGACGAGCCCGTTCTGCTCCGTCCCCCAGATGCTGTGCAGGCTGCTGCTCTGAACTCATTACAAATGTAGCGAAGAAACAGAGCTGTAATGTGCCACCTTTCTGAGGGCTCATGGTCCCAGCAAAGATCGGTTACAGCTCAGAAAACTTAAAGGAAAGCCAAATCCAATTTCTACCCTTATTGTAGCCTAGTAAGTACTATAATATAGTACTGTAGTGACCAGTGAAGCAAACCCAGGGTATAAATGACCTTTGGTAACAGGGATTTGTGTGCACAGGGGCACACCTCCACTTTTGGGAGCATACTGATACTGATGGCAGTGTCAGTTCAAGTGTCCCCAGCTCAGACGCCCCAACAACGTTATGATCTGCAGAAATTCTACTGCAGACAACTGAATTAAGCCGTGGCTCCAATTTTCGTGGTTTAAAAGTTACTTGGCGCCCTCTTGTGACTAAAAAAGGCCAATACATCCATTTTAGAAGAAGCGTTGAGACTTTAAACTTGGGAAAATATTTGAACTGCCTCAGATTTACTACACGGGTGTTTTAAAGTACTGTAAGGATATGCAGCCTCACAACAAGGGATGCTAGGGATCCATTATAGTATGAGAAAATCTGGCAAAAATGTCATAATTTGCAAATGAAACCCCATCCTTGAGTGGCATTACCAAAAAAACTCTTAAAGACAAGCAGTAACATTTTTGCTGTCTGGGAAGAATTTCCCCCCATCGATTAAATTTTTTTTTCTCTAGCAGTGGTTTCTTTTGTGACTTTGATACAAACAGGGCACCATGACCCGATTTCTCACATTGAGAACATTATAGTTATACCACAAGGAGGTGATTTTGACACAAATTATTCTGTAGCACCTAGCCTCACTGGAGGCAACCTGGCCTCGTTTCTTTTTAGAAGTACAAAATGAAGTATAAATATAAGACACGAAAGTGCAGGATGGTGGCTGTGAGACTCAAACAGCAGCTTCAGGAACAGCATAGTCTGTTAGTGCGTTAGTGAGAATCTGGTGTCACTTTTCTTGAAATGAAAACCGGTGTTTAAACTGTGCCGTGCCATACGTAGTAGCTCTCGAAATTTAGCAGGTGTCAGAGCAGGCTGCTTTGATGGTCAACGTGTTGCTGTCCTGTGGTGAAGACTGCAGTCTATTAGCGACATGCGCAGGACTCGCCGAAAAGAGGCGACAGAATGTTGAAGTTAGCCCCGCCCCCGTGCCTTTCCTGAGCGGAGACGGGGGCGTGTCCTAGTCGCGTGCGGATGCGTTCTGACAGGAGCGCACGCTGTGGCACATCGAGGAGATGACTCCTTCCTCTTTTCCCACCCCTCCCTATTCCCTACATTGTGTTGTTACACACCACTTCTAAATTAGAAATGCGATGCGAATGGCTGTGACAAGGAAGTTGAGGTCAATGTCTTCAGTTTATATAGCCTATTAATCTGTGTGTGCGCGCGTGTTTGTTCATTTTTGTTGGTCCATACGCGCAAATAGGACAGCGTGTTTGTTGCGATTAAGATTTGTCTCGGACATCAACCCGAATGTTTTTGTGTGTGTGCGTGCACGCGTGTGTGAGGGTGTGGGTCTTGCGTCCTTAACGTGTGAGGCTTCCAGCGCAGCGAGGTGCACCTTCTCCGTGGAAAGCTGCAAAACAAACTACATGGAGCTCAAGGGGTTTTTAAAGCAGAGAGAGAGACCTTGAAGGATTTAACACAGTCTGTCAAGCCACCATGTGTAATAAGTCATATGCATGTTTCAGCAGTTTTGCAGCCTTCCGGGAGGGGGGAGGGGACTGTGTGGTATAAGCAGGAAGCGAATGGAATAGAGGCCTAGGGTGTGTGGATGGGTGATTGGGAGGGGGGAGGTGGGGGTGTATGCACGCCTCGCTTTGTATGTATTTATGCGTGTTTGCAATATGTATTCCTGTCTGTGTCCCTGCGAGTGTGTGTGTGTTTATATCCCTGTATATGTGTGTGTGTGTGTGTGTTTGTATGTTCGCGTGTATTTATGTGCATCGGTGTGTGTGTGTGTGTGTGTGTGTGGCTGTGCTTTGTGTATTCAGTTTTTCTAAGCTAAGGGCATCGCACTCCCACCAATTCCCCTCCTTTTGGTTAACATATACCTCACCTTCTGCCTTAGTTCCAATTTATAACGATGATTGTAAATTAAAATAAGACTTCTCCAAAATCATGCGTTTCTGAAAACTAATGATGTTGAGGATGCTGACGATTATGATGACAGTGATGTTAAGACTTTATGAAATAAAAAATGGTTTTCCTTTTATTTTTGTACGTATGTGCTGTGCACAGCAGTCTACTGTAAACTGTACTGAACTAACAATAAAATGTTTGTTTTTTATGGGCTGTCCCTGTGTTTATTAGTTTTAGTATGAATGTTTTTGAAATACTGGTCTTAAAATACATTTCTCATAGTTATGGACTATGATGACAACGATGATGATTTTTATTACTAGTGCAATATATTTACAGTCTAGGGTTGTTTAGCCTCTTATAAACATTAACATCCTTAACTAAGTCATATAATGCACTCTTGCTTTTGCTCCTTCTCTAGAGGGTGATATGATGCAAATTCACATTTCAGAAGGAGTGAATGAGTGTGAGTGTTCCACTAAGGGGGTGTATTCCACAGCACTAGTGCTGAATACTACTGCCTGTCTCTCCTATAGGTTTTGTAGATGTTAAGTCAAACAAACCGGTAGGACTGGTGCTGGAAATTAAAACCAGCCCTTTTATGAAAAAATATGTTATATTCTTATTGTTATTAATAATAACTAGTGAATCACTGTAAATAACAATTGTCCTAATCAAAATTATTTACTTGAAAACAATACAGGTGGTCTGATTAGCTCTAGGGAGAGAAGAAATAATCTGTAATATGTTAATAGACGTCTCAATATAACCAGAGTTTCAATTTCTGCTGGATTAGAAATGACTGCCGGACATATTACTCACCCACGTTTGGAAAACTCTGAAGTGTTTCTCTGTAAAAGTGATTTGCCTCAATGTTTAACAGTGTTAGGCTGGCCAGGTAACCACAATACCTATGAGCTTACTACACCTGTACTGGAATGCAATTAAACTAATTTAAAAACCTAACAGCACAAGTGGAATTGTGTGGTGCATGGTGAACAGAATCCTTCTTCTCATTACTAAAATCCTCTTATGATTCTTTATACATAATCATATACATATATATATATATTTACTTGCTAAAGTTGGTATATTTGTTCATCCATTTGAAGGACAGCTGCCTCATTAAAAATGTATAGGTTCCTACATGAGCCGAGTTTGCCTTCTTATATTGTCAATCCGAAAACAAATCGATGATACACCAGACTGTTTAACCTATTGAAGTGCATACAGAATTACATTTGGATGCATTTTTTAATTTTTTTTTAATTAAAAAAGATTATACTTTGCTGAACATGTTGCTGCCAGCAAGTACTGAGATAGAGCAAAACCTCCATCTCTCAACCCAATTACAAGCTAATTTGTCACTAGCCATCTGATACTGCAGTCCCCCCAAACAGCATTTTTCCACACTGTTTTCTCTTAGATGCAGGTTTTTCCATTTGCAACCCCCTCTTCACCTCCCATTGTGCGTGTGTGATATGATTTGAACACAGAGCCAAGCACTGAATTACAGAAGACTGAGCATCACCTTTCTTCAATGTTGCAGAGACTGAATGATGATGTAATAATTTCACAATGTAATGTAAAGTAATCATGCAATCCTGCTTTAGGCTTGCGAATTGGGTCCCCATTGGACATGGGCATTCTGGAATGAGTTACAATTGCAATTGTTTATAATAAACATTAGAATTTCCATGTCCATGTCTTGTCATACAAAGTTCCACGGCATAGTTTTCACTAAATTAATTAATTACACTTGCATCAGGAAAAATAAATCACATCTCAAGGTAAATCACGAGAATGAAGTGTGTTCTAACAAACTGCATCATCAGGTCTGAATATCAATACGTGTGTGCACTTGGGTAGTATTGTATTTCCAACATTGAAAAAATGGGGGTGTCAAAGGCACTCGGCCTCAAAGTAAAACAAACTTGGCTCGGGTTCATTTAGTATTTCACGGTTGGATGTGAAGCTATACCCATGTGTGTTCAGAGAAAGAAACCACATTTTCAGACATTTTATTGAAACCAGGAAAACCAAGTAGGTGAAAACCTGCTATTGGAATCTTAAATGTAAACCCCCCCCCCCCCCCCCCCATGGCAGTTGAAGCTGTGTGACCTCAAACGGAAAAGCTGCAGTCTTTACAAAGTAAAACCACTAGATGTCATCACATATCACTTTAAAAATAATAGATTGCACAGCTAAACCATAATTGTCGAGGGCTCAATATTGAAATATCCATACAGATTTTTAAGATCAAAGGACCGGACCCCTCGCCAGCCCTGACCCCTGACCCCACTTAAGAACAAAAGAATTATGACACACAGTGGGATTACACTACCCATTTTGCTCTGGTGACACCAAATACTATTTATTAGGGCTTTACAAAGACTACAAAATTCTTCAGATGATTTAAATCACGGTCTCTGTCTATTTACATGATATGTTACATAAAAATGTACAAAATATAAAACATTCAAAGACAAATGTTTTTAACAAAGAGAAAAAAATGCTTCTTTTTTTTTCCAAAGTAGTAAACTATGTGCTCACTGAGATGTAACATAATTGCAAATAGTTGGAAATATGTAACGCGGTTGAAATACCTATGATGGCGTACATAGGTTTAGTATGGAACAGTGTCACACAACTGTTAAATGTTTGGTCAAGGGAACCAGTATGATTGGAACTAATGTTCATGTCTGTAGTCTTTTAGCCTTTAAGTCTGAACTTGTACTAGGCTGTAATCTACTGATCCAGAACCATCTAAACCAAGCCTGAGCTTGTGACCAGCAAGTCTGACCAAAGAGCCCAGACTTTTTCTGGACAAACGACAAGGGGGGTCACGTGTGTTGTGGGCAAAGGCTTACAAGTTAAGCACAGAACCTATCCTGAGGTTTTAACACCACTGACGGCCTCTGTTCTTTGTTTTTTGTTTTTTGACAATCTGTAAACTGTTTTTGAAAATGATCTCTGGTTGGCTGAGCTGACTGATAGCGCCAGTTGCTTTGTGCGTATAATCCCACTTTTTTGTTTCTGATCCGACATCAGTAGGCCAGCGTCAATATATCAATAATTGGTTTGCCAATTAAGAAACAATTCACTATTAAAAATGTTAAAAACGTAACATTCCTTAGTTGCCTTTAATGCACAGGCAGGGAAACTTAACTGATCAAAATGTTTTGACATATTTTCAATAGTTCAGGTGTAGAGATAAGATGCATTCCACTCAAAATAACATGGACAGAAACTTTGCTTGTGTCATTTTTGTATGTGCATGTACTTTTGATTTAATAATAATAATAATAATAATACATATAGATACTGTAGACTGTGTACAGTAGATCTATTGACCCCAAGCTTTGCTCCTCATTGCACATTGCAGTTGTACATACTTCTATATATGGTGTAGCTCCTGCATAGGCAAAATAACCCATGATTACAACACAATGCACACCAATCTCTAACAGGTTATTGGTATGCATTTCTTAAATGCACTATCTTCTTGTTTTTGTTCAGTAAGTAGTACAGGGATTAAGCATAACGTTAACACCGACAGGGAAGAATGCATCTTTGATTCACTGTGCAAGACTTCATATTTACAATTTCCCCAACCCCAAAGAACTGTGCAAAACCCAACCAGCATTTTTGTTTGTTCCTTAAAGAAAAAAAATCATAATACACACCGATCTTCATGGTCACCTCATTCTATTTTCAAAAAAAGTAAACTTTGTTTTTCATGGACACGTAGAAGAATAAAAACAACATGCTCTCTGTCCATTACATCAAAGGACTGTGCTCACGACGGCTCAAGTGATCCCAGGTCAACTGGGTAAAAAAAATAAATTCAAAAAAACCCCTTCCCCTACAAATAATCTTTTACACCAATGATTTGCCCTATGTGTTAGATATATATTAGAAAAAAATAAACTCCTATAGATAGGTGATGTGAGGACTGACAGAGATTGTAGGAAGGGTACGCCTCTGACTGTAAGCAGTACGCAGGAAGTGCCGTTCTTCCCAGTCGCTGCTCTTTAGATTCATGTAAATAAATGTGCTGATAGACTATGCGCACCTTTCTCAAAAGATGCACACAACACACGCACACACACATGCGCACATACATGCACACGCACGTACGCACACGCGCGCACAGACACACACATGCACGCGCACAAGCATGCACGCGCGCGCACGCACGCACGCACGCACGCACGCACGCACGCACGCACACACACACACACACACACATTAGTTACTCATTATTTCCATAAGCAATGGCCAGAAAGATCCCATGGTTTAATCCATTAATACACCATTTGGTTATTATAAATCTGTTTTGCAAATTTAAGGCAGTGAGAAAAGCACCATTGTTAAATGTTGTTCCCTTCTTGATCAGATACTTGTCATTAAAGTTAGTGGTAAATTGAGTTTTATGGCCTTTAGCAGCTCTCTGTTGGTATAGTGCTGTTTATAAGTAGAGGGCAGATCCAGAATACAGGCCATAATGAACACTGTTTAGTCAGCTAAAGCAGGCAAGGTGCAAGTACGTGCCACTGTGCAGGTGGCACTAGTCACAAGGTACGATTGGCACTTCTCCAGTGTTTCACAGTAGTGGTTGCCTGGATGTCGCACAATGCGCGTTTTGTGCTTGTTTCTGATAGGGTCGCACGGATCTCAGAGCGGGCGCCATTTTGTAAACCCAAGACTGGCGTAGTCACGTGACCAGCACTGTGTGGCTCAACTGAGGTCAGGCTCTGAGATGTATCAGCACTTGCCATATCTGAAGCACCTCAGTACACTTATAAATGCACTGTAAACGTCTGCTGTGAATGCAAAACAGAATACAAAATAAACCCACTTAACATTAATATTCCAGTTTCATCGTCGTACTATATTTCTATATATCCTCTGTGTGTGCGGCCTGCCTTTCTGGTGCCCAGTCAGAGGGGGTGGGGCGCTAACTCCAGTTTACCTCTCTGTGTGTGGAGTCAGATCAACTCCCTTCACAATTCAACTCTACATAACATTCTCTTCCCCCGTTTCTCCTTCCGAACAGGAAGCACACTTTGCGTCCTGTCACACGTGCGGACCGGCGGACACGCCAGGCGGCGAGGTAGCACGCTCCACGTTGCGTTTCCTGGGAAAGGGCTTCCCTGCGAGGCGTCTCCGAAACCCCACACACCCCCCCCCCCCCCCTAGAGCGTGGACTCCAGGGAGGAGTCCAGCAGGTTGTCGTGGTTACTTGCGCTATCGCTGTCACAGCTCTGGGCGCTGGAATAGTTGGCGGCTTCCTGCAGCCGCATCAGCATGTTCATCTGGGACAGAGACAGACAGGGCACAGGTTAGAGAGGAAGGCTAAAAAAGAATCATCTGGGACAGACACAGACAGAGCACAGGTTAGAGAGGAAGGCTAAAAAAAGAATGATCTGGGACAGACACAGACAGAGCACAGGTTAGAGAGGAAGGCTAAAAAAAGAATGATCTGGGACAGACACAGACAGAGCACAGGTTTGAGAGGAAGGCTAAAAAAAGAATGATCTGGGACAGACACAGACAAAGCACAGGTTAGAGAGGAAGGCTAAAAAATAATCATCTGGGACAGACACAGGCAGAGCACAGGTTAGAGAGGAAGGCTAAAAAAAGAATGATCTGGGACAGACACAGACAGACCACAGGTTAGAGAGGAAGGCTAAAAAAAGAATGATCTGGGACAGACACAGACAGAGCACAGGTTTGAGAGGAAGGCTAAAAAAAGAATGATCTGGGACAGACACAGACAGAGCACAGGTTCGAGAGGAAGGCTAAAAAATAATCATCTGGGACAGACACAGGCAGAGCACAGGTTAGAGAGGAAGGCTAAAAAAAGAATGATCTGGGACAGACACAGACAGAGCACAGGTTAGAGAGGAAGGCTAAAAAAAGAATGATCTGGGACAGACAGACAGAGCACAGGTTAGAGAGGAAGACTAAAAAAAGAATGATCTGGGACAGACACAGACAGAGCACAGGTTAGAGAGGAATGCTAAAAAAAGAATGATCTGGGATAGACACAGACAGAGCACAGGTTAGAGAAGAAGGCTAAAAAAAGAATGATCTGGGACAGACACAGACAGAGCACAGGTTTGAGAGGAAGGCTAAAGAAAGAATCATCTGGGACAGACACAGACAGAGCACAGGTTAGAGAGGAAGGCTAAAATAAGAATGATCTGGGACAGACACAGACAGAGCACAGGTTTGAGAGGAAGGCTAAAAAAAGAATAATCTGGGACAGACACAGACAGAGCACAGGTTCGAGAGGAAGGCTAAAAAAAGAATAATCTGGGTCAGACACAGACAGAGCACAGGTTCGAGGGGAGGACTAAAAAAGAATCATCTGGGACAAACACAGACAAAGCACAGGTTAGAGAGGAAGGCTAAAAAATAATCATCTGGGACAGACACAGACAGAGCACAGGTTCAAGAGGAAGGCTAAAAAATAATGATCTGGGACAGACACAGACAGAGCACAGGTTTGAGAGGAAGGCTAAAAAAGAACTAAGAATCCAGCAATCCAAAGGGCTTTTCATTGAGAGACCCAACTGACCAATAGCGAGTGCTCAACACCCTGCAGAATAAAGTCCATGGCTTTGCAATGGGCACTTAGGAAACCCAGCCTGGCAGTATGTCCGTAAACGCTGCTGCAAGCCTAATACTCTGCAAGCACTCTGATTACAGTTGAGTGTGAGGGTTGCCAGGAGAGCCCATTCCTTCCACACCCACTGAGTCTCCTCATACAAATAACATTCTTACGCACAACTGAATGGCGTTGTCACTTTTTAATTATATATATTGTAGCTCATACTGTGTGGAAAATCACTTGCTCTTTTGAAACCATTGATGTTTGAAAAAAACAATTCCATGATTTGGATTAACGCTGCTTGGGGATTAAAATGCATTTCTGCTCCTTGTGTTCCTGCAGTCTAGTTAGATTCTTAGAATCTGCTAGAGAATGAATGCATAGATTATCTGTTTAGATTATTATGCAGAGCTGCATGAATTCTTTTTAAATTACATTTTTTATTATATTTTATTTTTTTGACAGTAAATGTCTACCAGCTGTCAAAGCGCGTCCTCGGCCCACACTGAACATTGTCGCTTTTACCGAGTGAAAATTTACTTTCCGTCCTGAAAGCCGTGGATCTTTGAAAAACACAGTTTCGTGATTCTGGACTTAACGCTGCTTTTGGATTAAAGCGTACTCCTGTACGTTGCGGCGAAGTTTAACTAGAGCCTGTGTTTTAGTCTCACCAGTGGGTCGCCCTCGGCGTGGCTCTGGGAGACCTGCGTGGAGGCGGCGTAGTTTAACTAGAGCCTGTGTTTTAGTCTCACCAGTGGGTCCCCCTCGGCGTGGCTCTGGGAGACCTGCGTGGAGGCGGCGTAGTTTAACTAGAGCCTGTGTTTTAGTCTCACCAGTGGGTCGCCCTCGGCGTGGCTCTGGGAGATCTGCGTGGAGGCGGCGTAGTTTAACTAGAGCCTGTGTTTTAGTCTCACCAGTGGGTCCCCCTCGGCGTGGCTCTGGGAGACCTGCGTGGACGCGGCGTAGTTTAACTAGAGCCTGTGTTTTAGTCTCACCAGTGGGTCGCCCTCGGCGTGGCTCTGGGAGACCTGCGTGGAGGCGGCGTAGTTTAACTAGAGCCTGTGTTTTAGTCTCACCAGTGGGTCGCCCTCGGCGTGGCTCTGGGAGACCTGCATGGAGGCAGCGTAGTTTAACTAGAGCCTGTGTTTTAGTCTCACCAGTGGGTCGCCCTCGGCGTGGCTCTGGGAGACCTGCGTGGAGGCGGCGTAGTTTAACTAGAGCCTGTGTTTTAGTCTCACCAGTGGGTCGCCCTCGGCGTGGCTCTGGGAGACCTGCGTGGACGCGGCGTAGTTTAACTAGAGCCTGTGTTTTAGTCTCACCAGTGGGTCGCCCTCGGCGTGGCTCTAGGAGACCTGCGTGGAGGCGGCGTAGTTTAACTAGAGCCTGTGTTTTAGTCTCACCAGTGGGTCGCCCTCGGCGTGGCTCTGGGAGACCTGCGTGGAGGCGGCGTAGTTTAACTAGAGCCTGTGTTTTAGTCTCACCAGTGGGTCGCCCTCGGCGTGGCTTTGGGAGACCTGCGTGGAGGCGGCTCCCTCTTGTGCAGCGCTGCACCCCTCGTAGCCCACGTCCTCCGGCCGCAGCAGAAGCAGGGACTGCCAGTCATGCTGAGCCGCGCTGCAGCTCCAGGGGTACGTGTCAATCACCCACTTGGAGGGGTCCTCCCACATGGCCCTCTTGCCATACAGCTGCCGCACAAACAGAAACAGCGCCACCTGGTGTTAGAGCAGTTCGTTCCAACCACGATTGCCATCCCAAAATTTTTAACGAGCTGTTCATTTTTCTTAATTAGGTTCTTAATTAGGAGAAATTATTGAAGCGACATTATGCCTGAAATAGCTATGCATGCAATGTAGAATAAACTTCCCATGTTAACATTGTGCTTATTGTGCTACATTACGAACAATTACATGAAAACATAAATGCTAAAAAGTTGTGTAAGTCGCTCTGGATAAGAGCGTCTGCTAAATGCCTGTAATGTAAAAAGAGGTGGTAAAAGTTTTTAGCCGATCAAATTAAAGACCAGGGCAGATGTTGTGAACCACTGTGTTAGTGGAGGAGACAACCTCGCTGCACACGGTGTACGAGCCCCTGACTGACCACGCCCACTGCATACCTGCAGACCCTCCCTCACAGCTTCCAGCAGGTAAGGGACTAGGGAGTAGTTCCACAGGTCGGTGAACCAAACGCGAGAGCCGTCCGCATCCATGGGGCAGGACAGGAACAGCCTCGGGCCTGGGGAGAAATCAACAGCAGACTCCTTTCAGCACAACGTCACTTCCTGTCATTTCTGCCATACGAGGTCCTACAGCAAGGAGTTGTTGCTCCCCATCTAGCCCATTGACTTGCACCTTCACAGGACTGAATTAGCCGCTATAGGCTGGTCAGGACACTCTTAGAAATGAGATTTTTGAGGTTAAATAAAGGTTAAATAATTTTTTTAAATAACTCTTGCCCCCATAAAGCCTCCTGTGGCAGCGAAAATGTAAATGGCGCCTTAAAGGGGCCAATGACTGTCGAGCAGACATGATGTCATGGTCATGTGACGTTCTCACGGAGGCTGACCGATGGTGACGTCAGAGGAGCTGTGGGCCTCCAG